>OZ025292.1:295449960-296049960 GCA_964019185.1 Maratus speculifer
ATGAAATTTAATTTTATACCTATTACATTTACATTTCTTTCGAGCATTAAGCAAAATTTATTTGTTTAAGTGTACGTCATTATTGAAAATATTACTTGACATGCATTATTATAATAAATTTACAAGAAAACACTTTACAGGTTAATTTGACGCTTGTTTATGTATAAAGATTCTTTATGTGATAACCGTTTCATGTAGTTTTTATTCATCAGACATAATTTTTAGAAGAATACAGGGTTTTTATAATTAAAGTTCGCCTATTCAGAAGGCTCTAAAGCCGTTCTATGGCTCCAAACGAAACAAAATTTCACTAGTATGTAGTTGAAAAGATGCGGTCTGCAAAAATCGAAAAAAAAAGTTAAATATTTTGTCAATAGGTGGCGCTGCGCCAGTATTTAAAACGATGTTTGCAGATTCATTATATCAATTTCAGTCACTCCAGACGAAGCACAGAAATTTAAATGTTTCAACAAACTTCGACGAACTGCGAATTGTTATAATTAAAGTTCACCTAATCAGACAGCTCTAGTGCCTGGCCTATGACTCCAAACAATACAGAAAATGAATATCATTTTATGTGATGTAATCTGCATCAGCAAAAATAAAACACGTCGCTCGGCAGCGAGGAATTAACGAAAATAACTATGCACGCTCAAATGAATCCTGCAGAATTATGCATAACGCAGTCCATTCTCAGAATTGTGTTTTCTACAGCACTGCGTAAATTGTCCTGTGAGATTGAGCGAATGTGAAGTATAATACTGTTTTTCAGATCAGAGATTGTCTGACATCTGTCTTTAGATCTCTCTTGTAATCTTTCAAAATCCCCACGACCAAAAATCGCATGGTGTTAGATCAGGCGATCGTGTGTCAGGCCAGGATGTTTGAAAATAACGACTTATGATGCGGTCTTCTGTATAAAGACTTGTTAAGAAAGTTGGAACTGCTCTAGTAATGTGCGGTGGTTTACCGTCTTGCATAAACACCATATTTTGAAGGCAGCCTTACTGTTGCAGCTCGGGAATCAGGAAATGTGACAACATATTGAGATACTTTCTTCCATTTACGGAACATGTAATGGGTCCTGTGGATGTTAGCTCCTCAATAAATGTGGCCCTATCATAAATGTAGCAGTAAAACCGCATCACACCGTCACTTTAGCTGCATACAATGGAACTTCTTGGACAACATTAGGATTCTCTTTCGCTCAAATTCGACGTGTTCACTTGTCCGTTTAAATAAAAATTCGCTTCATCACTCATAGAATATTCAAGAGACAAGAATTGTCCACATTCATTCGTGCAAGAAACTGTAGTGATAACGATAGCCAACTTTCGGTATCACCCTGTATTAATTGTTGCACCCTCTGAATGTTGTATGGATAGTACCGCAAAATTTGAAGCATCACTTTTCTCACAGTGGAAAACTGCATACCGACTTCATTCGCAATAGCTGGCACACTTGCATTACCAAATGATGACTGGCTTGCTAAATCAATGGCAGCAGTAGAAATATCTTCAATGATAGAAATGTTTACCTTTTTTTCGTCCTCTGCCAGGATTAATGTCGAGTTTTCCTGTTTCTTCGAACTTTTTAACCATTTTGTGAACTCCATGATCCGACATTGGTCTACGTCTAATATCTTTTAATTTCCGCAATTCTCGAAGAGCTGCAGCTGCGTTGCTGTTATTTCGATAAAATACATTTATAAGAAGTGCCTTTTCTTTCGAAGTTACCATTCTCCACAAAGTGTAGATTCAAATGCTTTTCAGAAACAATCAACTGTACCAGTGTCAAAGAAATCACAGGCACACTTTATCAGCAAGTTTTAAATCGTCAGTTGGTTAAAAGGGTATTTTAAGTCAGGCCCGGACTGGCTCCGTTGGGGGCCCTCGGCTAGAGACTGAAAAGGGGCCCCTTACTGAGAAAGTTATTGTGAATAGAATGGTAGAATATATACCATTTGAAAATTAGGCTTATATGCTTAAAAACAGTTTTTAGGTGTAGTCTACTTACTTTCACAAAAAGTATTAATAATATTTTATATACGGTACCTAAACTAGTTTCAAGCTAAAAAAAATAATATACTAATTAATTTCAAGTGATGTGTTACTTAAAAAGAGAGGGGTATATATTTTTAGATTAAAGCATCGGAATTACTTCGTTGAAACCGTAATATCTTAAGTGCTACTGTAATACTTAAGTAGACAATAAAAAGGGACACAGTAATAATAAAAAACCAAGCATACTGAAAAAAGCAATACTATCTTTAATTTTTATTTTATAGGTACATTATTTAAAATAGATTTTATAAAATTTACAACAATTAAGAAATGTTATGCTATTGTGAATGGCTGTTGATTAACCTAACAGCTTTTTGGCCAGTTCTTCACTGGTTCTAGCTACTTCATCTATAATAACATCTTTATCTAAATTATAAAATAAATCTCTTTCTACATTTATGAAAAGAAGATTAGACATAAGATCTTGGCTTAAACTAGATCTAAGTCGATTCTTAACAATTTTAAGTTTAGAAAATACCCTTTCACAGGTGACTTGTGTAAAAGGACACAAAAGTTAATACAAATTTGTAAGCTACATATAGGTTGGTAAACATTCCAGATTGTGAGAGTTCAAAAACAACAGAAAAGGCGCATGATAAACAGCTAAGACATTTTTTCTTGTCAGAGCAGTAACCATACTGATTTTCCTCGTCTTCAAATTCAGATTCTACATCGTCACACTCACAAATTTCTTCAGCTCCATTCAGATTGTCTTGTTTTCTTTCAATGTCAATTTTTTCAGCCACTGTAAAACTTTCATATTGATCTGCAAATTGTTTCAGCTCTATCAATAACTGACTTCTTTCAACTTTACAAAGTCGAGAAATGCTAGAAAGAACTTCAGGAGGAAATTTATCAAGCATTACAATTTCCTTAAATTTCTTTGGATCTAACCAAGAACAATCTTCTAAAATATCTTTGTTTGGACTAAACCTTTCTTCGATACTCGTCCTGGCACAATCTAAAATATTGAAAAAGACCAATTTATAGTTTTGAGCAGTTGAGATTTCAGGAGCTTCGTCGATTGATTTTTCCCCAGGCATTAACTTTTTCTTTGAAATTCTTTTTTCCTTGAAATCTAATTCTACTTCTGCATCAATATTGTTATCTTCTAATTTTCTATTAATTGTACTTGCATAATACTTTGTTTTTGTATACAGAGTCTGAAAGTGTTTATCACTCCTTTTGTCCTTTATTTGAATAAGCAGCTTATCTACCAATTTCCAGGCTGTAGAATAGTCAATGGTTTTACTTTGCAAATATTTTGAAATAGGAGATGTAAGAATAAATAAATCCAATAAAACTATAGATATAAATAGGTTTTCAAATTTGGACCATTGATCGATCAAATTTCTTGCCATGAATTTAGATTTACAGTCAAAACTTCCGTTTGATATTTCTTTTAAAACGATAATAAAATTAAATAGTTTCTCTGTGTTTACACTTTCCTCACTTCGTAAAAATACCTCATCGATAATAGAAGAAAGAGCTTTATGTTTACTCCACCACCTCGTGGCTCCTATGTTTTGCAACCTGTACAGTTTTTCATGTGCAATATGTTTTTTCTTTGTTTCCCTCTCCCATGCGGCCATTCTTTTGTAAGAAGAGCTGAGGAAAACAGCAGATTCTTCAACCAATCCAAATAAGTTTTCGGTTTGGAGCAACGTTGTTGTCGAGTCCGCTAAAACCAATTTCAGTACGTGGCCCATACAGTGAGTGTAAATAAGGTCTTCGTTTTTCTTTTTGAATTGGGCTTGAAGACCATTATAACAACCTTTCATATTGTTCGCGCCGTCAAATGAACACGCAATAATATTTGATGTTGCGATGCCATACTTCGCTAATTCTGTTTGTATGAGTTCGTGCAAAGCCAACCCACATGAATCATCGACTACTGTTATTTCTAAAAGTCTTTCATATATCTTTTCTTGAACGACATAGTGGACGCAAATTGCCAACTGGTCCATAACAGCTATATCTTGGGTGCTGTCTACCATCAGGCTGAATATTACACTGTCATGAAGTTCTTTTAAAATAACATTACGGCCCATCGAACCAATTACTTTAAGTAGCTTATTGATAAAGGTTTTTGATAAAAATGTCAACAAAGAACCTCGTCCAGCCGGTCTTTTAGTTATCTTTTCTTTGGTGGCTTTTCTTTTGCTCACTATTTTCAGTCTGTGCTTCTTGCTGTCTTCAATACAATTTCTGACATGATTCTGTAAAATCACATCATAATTTGCAACCAACATGACCAATTCCAGAAAATTACCATGGTTATCTGTAGAGTCAAGTGTATAAGCCCCTTCTGCTTTATCTCCTCTGTACGCAATACCTTGTTTTCCAATAAACAAAACTATATCAATTATACGTTGAACAACTAATCTTCTGGTGTGAACTTCTCTTTCTCGTTTTTTAGTTTGGTTACTAGCCAGGAGAGTTGAAATATCATGACCTTTTTGGCTTTGAAAAGCTGCCTTCGCTGCAAATTGATGATAACGTGAGTCTTCGTGAATCTCAACAGATTTATAAATATGTTTAGGAGAACAGTCATGTCCAATAATGAATGTAGAATCTCTATGATCTTTACCTCCAAAAGTCATACAGATAGAGCAGAACACTTTATTTAGCCTAATCGAATATGATAACCATTTTCTGTGAATTTTATCACCATTCGGCAAATGTCGGAAGTAAAGTTTTGAAGAATCAAATGGCAATTTAAATCCTTCTCCTTCGCTAACTTGTATAGGGTGCTTTTCCATAAAAGCTTTTTTAATTCCAACTGGGTCATTTTCGTTGGGGCAGATGAAACATCCAAGTTGTTGCATAGCAGCATTCTGAGTAGCATCAGGCGTCTCCTAAAGGTTTTCTTCATCATCATTTTCTGTATCAGAGCTGGTGTTAGTTCTTGATGAATCACTATCGAAAGAAGTCGACGTTACAGATGGACGATCTAAAACTGGCTGGTTGTAAGCAGGCGTAATTTCTTCTATCTCAGACCCACAAGATGATGTAGCAGGTGCAGACTCAATTGAAAAGGGTAAACTTTGATCTTCAGCTTCTGAAAAAAATGTAATAATTCTAGCTGCGATTGTACGATATGTTGTAACAATTTCTTAAATGTAATACGGTAAAATATATGCACGTGCTATTCGAATTTTAATTATAGTTTACAATTTCACTTATCAACCGATTTGGCTCTCATCAGCAATAACATCTTATTATTTTTTTCCCTTTAAATAACATGAAGATGCTTCGTAATATTAAAAAATTCGCAAACCATTAAATTTCATAAGTAGACTACATAAATAAACAAGATGTAAATGGCGGAAAAAACTAATAGCAGCTCCAACAGAATGGCCTTTTAACAACCGTTTTTTCATTTATAGGCAATAAAAACACAACACATTAAAATGTTAAAATAGTGTTATATGTCCCACCTAAAAGTAATTGCTACGTAAAAGCAGTTGTAATTGGTACTACTTGAGTGCTTATTTAAATAAATATTGTTTTGGATCAATTAATAGCAGTAGTTTATATGAAATTATACTGAATGTGCTAAGTTTAGATTATTATAATATGGTAGTCACTAGCATGCTTACGGCCGCTACCGCCTAATTGCAGCGAAACCTCGAATTCATACAAACCTTATAAAAATTTGTCCTAATAACCTTGTTAACGACAGGCAGTGCAAAGCATATTTTGAAACGGCATTAAAAACTTTCACTAAATACCTAATTTATAACATATGCCCTGCTATATCAAAGTAAGCATTTCGTTTTTCAAATTCCGATTTCACAACAATTTTTAGATAAAGACATTGCGACACATCAAACTTTTATGTCAGAATAGTTATTCAAATTCTCATTTCTCAACTTTTACATAAAAACATTACATCGAAATACCTTATCACTTCTTTAACACCAAGCAACTTTGAGAAGCATGTTTTTAAACAACAAAATTTATGCTGCAAAATATGCATTTTAAAACTTAAATATCGTTGTAACGTTGACGTAAAAAACGTTGAATAGAGGACAAAATTGAGTATATGGAGCCATGGCTTAATTTCTAACAAAAAAAAAGTACTAGACAGGGGCGTGCGAAGAGAAAACTGCGCCCGGGACAAAGGTCGAATTTGGAGCCCGCCCCCCTAGTTTATATGAAATTATACTGAATGTGCTAAGTTTAGATTATTATAATATGGTAGTCACTAGCATGCTTACGGCCGCTACCGCCTAATTGCAGCGAAACCTCGAATTCATACAAACCTTATAAAAATTTGTCCTAATAACCTTGTTAACGACAGGCAGTGCAAAGCATATTTTGAAACGGCATTAAAAACTTTCACTAAATACCTAATTTATAACATATGCCCTGCTATATCAAAGTAAGCATTTCGTTTTTCAAATTCCGATTTCACAACAATTTTTAGATAAAGACATTGCGACACATCAAACTTTTATGTCAGAATAGTTATTCAAATTCTCATTTCTCAACTTTTACATAAAAACATTACATCGAAATACCTTATCACTTCTTTAACACCAAGCAACTTTGAGAAGCATGTTTTTAAACAACAAAATTTATGCTGCAAAATATGCATTTTAAAACTTAAATATCGTTGTAACGTTGACGTAAAAAACGTTGAATAGAGGACAAAATTGAGTATATGGAGCCATGGCTTAATTTCTAACAAAAAAAAAGTACTAGACAGGGGCGTGCGAAGAGAAAACTGCGCCCGGGACAAAGGTCGAATTTGGAGCCCGCCCCCCTAGCCTCAACTTTTTCTTGCGATAGGCCAAAAAATGACGATGGTAGTATAAATTTGGCGCCCCTTAAGTTTCAGCGTACGGGGCGACCACCTCCTTCGCCATCCCCCCCCCCTTTCGCACGACGTTGGTACAACAGCTCTAATATTCTGCAGTACTAACAGCGTGCGATCCGCCGTCATTCCAATCTGCGTATTCATATTTGCAAAACTGAAAGTATCTTTTTTTTTTTTTCCAAGCAAAATAAAAATTTTAAATATATCTATCTGTGTATACTATGCTGTCAACTATTCTACTTTTTTGAATGTAACTCATCTCTCAAATTATTTTTTTCTAATGACCTTTCTAAAATTTTAAATTTTATGCAGATCTAAAATTGATTTTGATTAAAAATAGCCGCCAGGCACATGAAAAGTGAAGCATTCATGACTTGATTAGAATTTTATTGTAATGATTATAGGGGCCGGTCGTCTATAAAGGATGTCACACTTTTTTTTAAAACATTTTGACCCCCCCCCCTTTTTTGTCACAAAGTTATCACACTTAACTATACCCCTCCAACCCCTCCCCCTTTGTCACAGATTATGCAATAGTACAAGTACATATACTTGTAACTGAGAAACAAAGCATTATGTTATAGATCATATTTTAAATTTTATTTTAAAACTTAAATTGTCTTTTAATGATATTTGTGACTATAAATAATAAAAATGATTTGTGTACTTATTTTGTATGAAATAAGATTAATAGACAATAATAATAAAATATTAATAAGAAAAAGCAATTGAAAACAGTAGTACTTTAGAATATAAAATAGAATTTTAATTAGTATTTGATTTAAAATTTTATCTTTACTTTATGAACACAAAATACTTTATTTTCAAATTAACTTCAAAATTTAATTTGCTGATTTTTATTTTTTTCTACTTTAACTAAAATGTGTGATGTCACATTTCTTCCTACTCCCTCCCCCCCCCCCAAGCGTGATATCGTTTATGGATGGCCCCTTAGGTGCAGAATCAAAACATAGGCAAAAAATAGACATACGAGCTTGGAGACTCAAAATACCGAGTATATGCATCGCTGCTAACTTTTACGCATTTTTGCTACCACTAAAATTGTACATAGATTTTCCATTTGTTTAATAAAAAGATTTCAACGATTGAATAAGACAATATTTACCATAAATTTTTTGTTGTAGGAAAAATGCGTAAAAGTTGGCAGCCATGGTATATGGAATGTACTTATAGAACTAATAAAGTAATTCGATTTACCTTTACCTGTATTTAATGCATCATTATTGCTCCCTTGACTCTGCGACTGAAAAGCTGATTTAGTTAATCAAGTACTGAAACTTTTAGCATTTTTTTCAACGGCTAAAATTTTTTTCTTCTTTTCTTTTCTTTTGGCGGCACCGCTTTGGTACACACGTTTCATATTGAGACAAATAAAACACCGTGCTAACTGCAATCCAAAAATCAAATCAATGCATTCTGATTTGTTTTCTTTGTTAGAACAATAGTACGAGACTGCACGCTCTCAACAATTTGCATACAAAAACCGCAAACCTTCCTAGGAAAGCTGTCACTGCGCATGATCTTTCTAAGTTTCGTTTTGAATTTCGATTGGCTACATTTTGCCGAAGTTTTAAAACTAAAGCAACCCTAGAGGCATTGTTATTTTTCGTCTAAATCACGTGCTTTAAGTTTTATAATTATAGTATTCGTATCGTTGCTTTAGCTTGTGTAAGATTTTGTTAATTATTCTGAATTTTATATTAGATCGAACCATCACTTCTCGGAATGTACTTCATAAGAAAATGGATAAATTTATTTCGTGTACTGTGCTGATATTAGAATCCATGATATTAGAATATCTCAAAACTAGAGAGCCGTGTTGAATTAAGGGGGGGGGCGCATCTCCCCCGGAAAATTAAGGATTTTGTGTTTTCAATGCTGAAAAAGTGTAATTTCCCTCCGGAACTCTATTGTATCCCCCCGGAGTCACAGAAGTCCCTCCTGCAGAAAAATATCTGAATTCAACGCATTTTATAATTCACTATTTTTATACATTCATCATACCATCAAAAAAAGTTACAAATATCACATTTTTCATTAAATTTAGTTACATTAAAACCCAGTTTAACCCCTTCGGGGCAGGTTTCTTTTACTCAAATTTTATTCGGTTGGCCCCACTTTTTTAAAAGACGTTAACTTTACTTAAAGAATCACGAGAAGGCTCTAGTTCAAGAAAACAAACACTACTTTTCCTTTTTTCTGGTTGGAAAAAAAAAAAAAAAACAAAAAAAAAACAATGTCTAAATGCTCTTTTTGAGGATGCATATGTACTGTACACCCATGGTTCCGAACAGGTTAACACAAAAACAGCTTTAATTTTATTCTCATTTACAGGATAAATGCATTTTTTAAAAACCAGATCCCGTCGAAATACCAAAGAGCACATAAGAATTATTAGTACTTTGAAACTTTTTTGGAGATTTTCAGCTGTATTATCAATCCTGGTTAGTGATCAGCAGAACGCAATAAATATCCGTAGGGAGCCTTTGATGTTTTAAGCCACTTGTCTGTGAATCGCTTAGGAAAGCATAGAGATCCATCAGCCAGCCAGCAACCCTCTTCCGTCTGGCTAACGACAAAATACGGCGTCACTAAGTAGGCTATCATAAATAAAAATCAATTGGCAATCGCTTAAAATTTATTGTTAACTCGTTTGAAAAAAAAAAAAAAGATTATTGAGAAATAGTCAAATTATTATGATGCAATTTTGTATAAAGTAATACATCCACTATTTTTGGGGCCCCTCCGGGGCCCCCTTAGGCTGGGGGCCCTCGGCGGTCGCCGACCTGCCGACCTGGCCAGTCCGGGCCTGTTTCAAGTTATCGAAGTTGCGATGTCACTTCGACGTGAGTTTCATCTAGATTGATCGAAACTGATATAACGAATCTCAGAAAGTTTAATTTTAGAAACTGTTAAATAAAATTTCCTGTATTTTGTTTTTTACAAAATAAAGAATTCTGCAAATATCGGCTTAAATATTGGCGCAGTGCCACCTATTGACAAAAAATTTTAACTATTTTTTTTTTCAATTTTCGCAGAGGTTAGAGGTTAGATTAGAGGTAGAGGTTAGATTCGTGTCTTACATCCCAAAATACATTAAAAGCGTTTAGCTTCATTTATAACCCAAGTTTGAGCATTATATTGTGTTTTTAATAACTTAAATATATTAGCCTTAGTCGTTTAAAAAAATACCTAAAATTAAAAATACATTTAGATTAATAATTGGAATAGTATTACTGCACCATCATTTATTAACTGCTTTATTTCTGTCCGTATCAATGACTTTAGTTAATAGGAAAATCAACTTTTAAAAATATAGTAATATTTTTATTTTGTTCATAACGATGGACAAATACATTACAGTCGAGACATAGTTCAAATTATCTTACTTTAGAATAAAAATTTTCTTCATTGCGAAGATAATAATTTCATAAATGGAGCAGAGAATTCTAATACAGAACGAAATCCATTGATTTTTTTAAAGAATATTTAGAAATATTTTCTGATAATGAGCATGACTGGCGTTTAAAAATTTTTAGGATAATTACTTCTAAATCCATTTTCCGGTCTCATTATATTTGAACTGAATAGGGATTTATGTAACGTTCGTTGTAAAATGTGTCCTTTAAATGTGAAATATGTTTTATTTTTTTTATAAATAACTTTTTCATACTTTCACCGTTTAATTATCTTGCGCCCTTTAGTAATGTCATAAATGTTTAGATAAACAGGTAATGATTTAAGAGAATAAGGAATATAAAAGCAGTTTTCAATATTAATGATTCTGCGCCTGTACTGTGCATTTATAAAACATAATAAGAATTTGTCAGCTTGTTTTTACATAAATATATTCGGTTAAAAAGTATAATTATTTGGGTTTGTTTTAAGTAACGTGAAACAGTTGAAGGTTTCCCTTTTTTCCGATTGAAAGTAATGCTTCTTGTAAATTATAATGCAATACAGCCCTTAGAAAAGGTGAAAAAACAAGTATTTTCGACTTGAAATGAGAGCACCCCTCCCCCCTCCAAAAAAAGTCTTTTTGACTTGAATTGAGAGAGGAATGTATTTTCTCTATTTCTTGGTTTAAAGAATTAGGCTAAACTAATATGAAAAAATGCGTGGAACCGAATTAAAGATTTTCATATTTTGTCACCATTGAATTCGAAAAGAATTTTTTTCAAATCAATCACATACTGCAAAGTTGGTTTAATTTATTCGTCAAATATAACCACGCTATAGATAATTCATTGACGGATCTATGGGAAATCGTTGGAGCTTTTCGTTATCTCACCTTGAGGTGCTAAATTGTCTGAAATCCAACATTAGAGGTTTCCACAAAAAATAGTTTGGTCCGATAATGAACCGAACATGTGAGTTGGTCATTCCAGGTTTCCGTTTTTTTTCTGGCATGGTTGGATTGTGCCACTGCCCCCTCTACAATGCCTATTCACTGAGCAGACGACAAGCGTGAAACGTCATGAAGTGGAGGCGAAATCACTAACCCTACTGGTTCCACAATTGCCACGAAGCTCAGAACACGATCGTTGTCAGGGAAACCGCCTACACTACGTCACAAGCGAGAAGGCATTGTAGAGGAGGCAGTGATTGTGCCGAGCCTATGCATTATTTTTTCTGTAACTCTGGACAAACCATGCTAAATTTTTTTTTTTTTGGTCTAGCCTGATGTGAAATATACTTCCAAGGGTACAGGTCAAATTTCCAGATTATGGACTGACCAAATATAAAAGTTAAGTTTTCGGCCAAGGTTAAGCCCTTAGTCGCATAAAAGTCAATATTGACCTGGACCATGTTTACCTTGAAATTATCATCCTCAAATTTATGTTTAGCAAGTTTTTTGTATTCATATTTGTAAGAATTATTGTGAGGTTATCCAGTGAAACGGTCATAAAAAAATTTGCTGTGAACGGCAACAAAATGGCGCTCACGGTTACGGTTATAGTTACAGAAACTCGGATATTTCCAATAGCAACACCCATTTTTTTCATCGCAAAATGCTCAGCGATTGCGAAAACCCTAAAGAGCGTTGGAACGGTATGGTTATTGCAATAAATGGACGTTTTTTGCTCGCACAAAATCAGCTCTACGAACGGCCCCAAAGAAACACGACCAAGGCGCATGAAGAAAATTTGAATTTGACAGAGACAAAATACCAATCACGGAACATCGTTTGCCAGATAATCAGCGTAGAAAACGGATAAAAAGTAGGGTGGGGATGTTAGTTCTTCAGTCGGAGCTCGCAATGCCAACAAAATGACTTTGTTGGTGAGTTGGTAAAACTATTATCAAAATGAGATGAATATTGCGAAAACCTGGCGCGTTTACCGTCGAAATAATCGTCAAATGCATTTCAGAAGCTCTTCGTGATTTATTAATGAAATTCGAAGAAATCGGCTGCCCCTGTGATAGTCTGCGAGACCGAGCGACCAACTTTTCCTGAGGATACTGTTATGGAAGTGCATCACATAGTGACCAGAGGACGAATGCAAACTACAAATGGTGCATCTCGTATGTATCTTATATACCAAAATCAATGGTCTTAAAGTTACTGCGCTCTGTAATTCGCATGTTTCTTTACCGGTACCAGCGCGCCCAGATGCTGGAAGTAAGAGACCATCAACAACATATAGACTTTTTTAACGAATTTCTTAAACAATATGATGGAGATAACTATCGACCCCTTCGCATATTATGAACGGACGAGGCACATTTCACCTTAACTGGTAACGTCAATGGCCTCCGGATCCCTCGACATCACTCCTATGGATTTCAGGTTCTGGGGATATATAAAATGTAGAGTGTACATGTGCAATCCGCAAAATTTGCCGGATTTGAAAGATTCTATCAAGCGTGAGATTGCAAACATCCCTCATGCGATGCAACGTTCGGCTGTATTGTCCACAGTTGCCACCATGCAATGTGTAATTGCCTGTGATGGCAGCCATGTGGAAAATGTGTAATCAAAATAAAAGTTTTCACCGATCTGTGTTGTAATCAGAGATTAGTGTACTGACTCTGTGTCATATGCAAATTTACTCCTTGTGTCTCAATCGTATTTTTTTATGAGGGAGGGGGATTCGCAGAACAGTTTTTTGTGCGTGCATAACGTGTCTTGCTATACACGTACGGTTCCGACGCTTTTTACGGATTTCGCATGTGCTGAGCACTTTGCGATGAAAAAAAAATGGGTGTTGCCATTCAAAAATTTCGAGTTTCTGTAACTATAACCGTAACTGTAAGCGCCATTTTGTTGCCATTCAGAGATTCTCGAGTTTATACCTCTGACTAGCTATATCTGAAATTTCACCTCGATCGGTTGAACGGACTGGCCGCTAGAGCTCCATATACTGGCAAAGTTTTTTTATGATCACCCTGTATGTATATATATATACATATATATATTTGTCAGCAATTTAGGCTTTAATAAATCCGTAATATTTAACAGAGTTTTTTCATACGGATTGCTTGTAATGTCATTATTGTCACTTTGATACTGGTGTATGAAATTTCTTTGGTATGTAAAGAAGTTACGCCATCAATTAATCAATTATTTTCAAAACTTTTGTCTAAATATTCGAATTTTAGTGCTATTTGTTGTACAAAGTTCAAATTTCTGGATTTTGTTTTTTGTACAATAGCGATGTGGGATTTACCGATTTTTCTGCATCTATGTCCTTTATAAATTGGGCACTTGAATTTCTGTGGCTAACCTATAGATGACACAAGTCAATCCCAAGACTTCTGGTCTCCAAAAATAGACGAACAGCTAGTTTTCATGAGATAAAAACTTTAATTCGAACCTTTCATCGACAACGATCGCTTGTCCATAAAAATCATCATTTTTGACGATGAGTAAACTACGCATATTTAACTGTAATCAATTTAAGTTTCTAAAAAGTTTCATTTACCTTTGAAGTTGCCAAATTTGGCATTTGAGATGATTTCAATTACTCGTTGAAACGGCATTAAAAACTGGCGATAAATCACAATTAAAATAATAAAGAAGTGCTATTAATAAATAAAATAACTTAAAATAATGAAGTGTTATTGGCGGAAATTGCTGAATGGAAATTTACAACAGTCCTATGGATTATATCGAATTATCTTATAGCATACTATACATACAGTATGCATCCATATCTATACAGGGTGAGTCTCTAAAATCATGAGACAAACTTAAGGGGAGGTAGGGAACATCACCGAGATTTAGATTTGTATAGCAATCCACGGTCGGAAACGTTTTCCTGGTACGGTAGTGACGACACAGAACAAAAGAAAGAAAACACAAGAGGAGAAAACATGTTTATTATCCTTAGTGCAGTAAAAACTAAGAAAAATGAACATTAAAGAAGCAATGATTGTCATTAGATGTAGGTACAATAGAGTTTGGCCATTTTTTTTCAAGTTTGAGAAGCGATTGGCTAATTTTCATAACATTAACTTGTTTCATCGTCGTATTCTGAATTTAAAAAACTTTTTCTGATATCTTTTCGGAAGAATTAAGCAAAATAAACATTTTTCTGTCTGTAAATATTCAGTAAGTTTAAAATAAAGGTGATTTTCTGTAAGTAGGTTTTATTTTATTTCATTTTTTTTTCAAATCCGGATTTTTGATAATCTGGATTGGTTCCGGCCTCAATTGACCCAAATTATCGGGGTTTTACTATATTCGAAATCACGACTCCGATCCGTGATGCATGGAAGCGCATTTCCAGCGCATGGAAGATTTAATATTCTCGAAAATACCGGGAGTGTCCCGGACATTCCCAGCAGTTGTTACGATGCGTGCAACAAGTTCCTCAATACTCCCATTGTACCGGAAATTTCGCAGCACTAATAATAATAAGCATGTTTTCTCTCCTCCATGTTTTTCTTGTTCGTGTCCTTTCTGTCTTGTGTTTTGTGTTGTCACTACCGCGCCAGGAAAGAATTTCCGACCATAGGTTGCAATGCAATTCTAAACTTTTGTGATGTTCCTTACCTCCCCTTAAAATTTGTCTCATGATTTTAGACTCTGTAGATCATATAAAAGGCTACACAAAAAATTGTATATTAACCTCGACTATTCATGGTAATAGCAGAAATTGCATCTTCAAATGCATTGTGCGTTTTCGAAAATATTCATTTAGATATCACAGTTCATGTTTAAACTATGATGTTTTGTCATAGCATTCTATATGTATTGAAAAGGGAATCATAATATGTGCCGTACGCATGATTCTTCGTTATTGTTAAATCATATGATTATAAGTCACAAACAGGCGAGTTTCCGAGAGCTAATTATTTTTATTGAAAATAATGATGGCATATTAGTGTTGTATGGAACTCTTGAAAATATTGCTAGAAACCGTTTTCATACTCCGTGACAGTCAATATTTTATTAGAATTGTTTTACCATTGCTTAAAAATTTCTCTATTCCTTATGAAATATTTGCTTAATGTTTTACCTTATTAGCTATAGTTCTGTTCGATGCAGATTAACATTCACTGGAATATTTATATACTGTAATTATCCATAAATGAAAAAAAAATCATAGTAAATTTAAAAACATTTTTGAATTTTTAAATTTTTTGAATAAGTTTTGGCTTATATGGCATAAAAGAACACATTTAGTATTTCCTTAAAATTTTTCATTAAAATTTCTTGAAATTTAAAAGTTTCAATGTTTAATTATCAACAACACGCTAACATGACAAGTTTCTAAATTATATGTGCAAAGTTTAAATTTTTCTTCCTCTACAGAAAAAAGTCCTGTTCTTATTTTTAGCTAAGTTTAAAATAAACTTCAGTATTACTCTTCAGTATTCTCTTAAATAATTCATGTATGCAATCCAGAAAAGGTAATGACAACTGGCAACCTGGTTTAAAGCCTTTTCGAAATCGAAGACATCATTAAATGTTTCATTATAAGCCTTCTATTGCTTGTTAAGTGCTCTAAATTTAGATCCCTTTTATAAAATTAATTAGATTTCACTTCTCTCAGAATTTAATTACTGATTTAACGAGGTGTAAAGATATTTGACATCAGTATTTGGTATGGAAATGTGCATTTATTTTAAATAATAAACATTTGACATAATGCCAATTCTAATTTTAAAAGTTAAACCTTAAATACCTGATTTTTTAAGAAACAATTTAAAACTTTTTTTTCAATTGTATTTCTTACATAAGTCACGTGAAAAATTATTTTAAAATCTTATTTTATTTTAAGTATGATTTGCGGCCAAAAAAACAGGTTGTTGTCAATCGCAAACAATGGACTCCAATTGAAAAAATAGCTGATAAAATTGTATAATATTAAAGATTATTATTAAAGTAAGAAATATGTAATTGATGCACTAGTCCACTCTTAAACGCACATATTGTTTTACTAAAACAATTATTACAAATAATATAATACATCGCTGAGATTTTAACATTCAAAAAATAGTTTTTACAGATGAACAGTTAGTACAACGTAGATAAAAAAATAAAAAAAACTTGTTCCAGTAAATCTCGCGGAGCTTGAGTGGAGTGGAGAGGTTCCTGAGTAACGTGATAAAAATTATAAAACGGTTGCAAAAGTTAGTTATGGTCAAGGCGCTACAGTACTCCCCCCCCCAGTGTCTTCAGACACGGAATCTGCTTGGCAAACGGACTTTTCTACCGAACTTGGTTATTTTCTCTGGTTCATTCTTTTGTTGGTCTATCGTGTTTGGCTGTTGAAGAGTTTCTTTGGCTGTTGAAGGTTTTCTTTGGCTATTGACGGGTTCCTTTGGCGGAACTTCTTCAGGCACACTGAGCAAAAATGCTGGTTTTAGTCGGTCAAGACAAACTGTTGTCTTTTTACCTTTAACGTCAAGTGTAAACCATTTGTCTGTACGGGAAAGGACTTTAAATGGTCCGTCGTAAGTAGGTTGGAGTGGTTTTCTGATTGCGTCATGTCTGATAAAAACGTGGGAACAATTTTTCAACTCCTGATAGATGAATGGTGTATGACGTCCATGGTTTGCAGGAGGTACTGGTTGCAATTTTCTCATTGCCTCTCTCAGGTTATCCACGAAAGGTTTAGGATCAGGGTCCGAAGTTGGTCGCAGCCCTAAGAATTCACCTGGAAGTCTCAAGGTAGTTCCATAAACCAATTCTGAAACTGTTGCACCAATGTCTTCTTTCAGGGAAGAACGAAGGCCGAGCAGAACAAGTGGCAATGTATCAACCCATCGTTCTGTCATGTGGCATTTGATGGCAGTTTTCAATGGCCTATGCAAACGTTCTACAATGCCATTAGCCTTCGGGTTAAATGAAGTCGTTCGAAGCTTCGTTATTCCGAAATGTCGAGCTAGAGCCTTTAATAATTCTGATTCAAACTGACGACCTTGATCGGTTGTTATGTATGTAGGCACTCCGAAACGAGAAATCCAGGCAGAAAGAAATGTCCGTGCAACCGTTTCTGCTGTGATATCAGCTATGGGAATGACTTCGGGCCAGCGCGTGAATCGGTCTATGATCGTCAAGGCGTAGCAGTATCCTTGAGATGGTGGCAAAGGTCCAATTATGTCCATGTGGACATGTTCAAATCTTTCATTTGGGGTCTTAAAGGATCCCAGAGGACTGGAGACATGACGTTGCACTTTAGATCTTTGGCATGCAATACAAGCACGGGACCAGTTTCTACAATCTTTGTTCACTTCCGGCCACACAAATCTACTGGTAATGAGTCTTGTTGTAGCCTTTATTCCTGGATGGGACAGATTATGAAGAGATTTAAATACTTCAAAACGTAGGCTTTTTGGAACGTAAGGCCTGATGGTAGTTGTTGAATAGTCGCAATAAATCTCTCCGTCTGGTAGAACAACTTTACGCAGTCTCAAAGAAGTGCTTTCATTTAATAAGTCTTGTAATTCAGGATCATTCGCCTGTGCATTGGCCAGATTTGTATAATAAATTGGCGAAGGCATTTCTATGGCTGCAATTCGAGAGAGAGTGTCTGCTATGATATTATCTGAACCTTTTACATAACGCAAATCTGTTGTGAATTGTGATATATAATCTAGTTGTCTGTTTTGTCGCGGGGATGCTTTATCTGATTTCTGATGAAAAGCGAAAGTTAAAGGTTTGTGATCGGTATAGATGCAAAATGTTCTACCTTCAAGCATGTATTGGAAGTGTCGAATAGCCGAATAGGCTGCTAATAATTCTCTATCGTACGCGCTATAACGTTTTTCAGTGGGAGACAGTTTCCGGGAGAAAAAACCCAAAGGTTGCAATTGGTTATTTGTAATTTGATTGAGTGCAGCCCCGATAGCAAAATCTGAAGCATCAGTACACAAAACCAAACCCGACGTTTCTGAAGGGTGAGCAAGTAAAGCTGCATTTGCAAGTTGTTGTTTACAGTCATCGAAAGCTTGTTTATCTTCCACAGTCAACTCGATATGGTTGTTATCTTTTTTGTTTCCTTTAAGATACTCATTTAAGATGGCCTGTTTGTCCGCAGCATGTGGCAAGAATCGACGGTAAAAATTGATTAAGCCTAAAAACATGCGTAAATCCCTTACAGTTTTCGGTTCCTTAAAATCTAATACCGCTTGAACCTTTTCTGGCAAGGGTTTGGTCCCATCTTTTGAAATCAAATGTCCTAAAAATGAAAGTTCAGAGACCCCGAACACACATTTAGATGTATTTAGTTGTATCCCGTAGTCGCTGAGTCTTTGGAATAATTGCTGTAAATGCTCTGCATGCTGCTCTTCATTATCAGAGAAAACTAAAATGTCATCCAAATATGCAAAGCAAAATGCCAAATCCCTTAAAACTTCATTGATAAATCGCTGAAAAGTTTGGGCAGCGTTGCAGAGACCAAAATTTAAAAAGGGGAATTCGAACAGGCCGAAGGGTGTTATTATTGCAGTTTTCGGGATATCCTCTTCATTTACCGGAATCGCATGGTAAGCCCGAAATATATCTAATTTTGAAAAAATAGTTTTGCCATGGAGAGCAGAGGAGAAATCTTGTAAGTGAGGAATGGGATAACGATCTGGAATTGTTTTTGCGTTTAAGCGCCTATAATCGCCAACAGGACGTATACCACCTGTGGATTTAGTCACAACATGAAGGGGTGAAGACCAGGGGCTCTTGGATGGTCGACAAATACCCTTCTCAATCATAAATTCAAATTCCTTTTTAACGGCATCGAGGGTTTTTGGATTTAATCTTCTAGGGCGACTATGGACTGGCGGCCCAACTGTCTCAATATGATGCACAGTGGAATGTTTGGCCTTCCCAAATTTGGGATCTGGGGTTATAATATCTGGATAAGATCTTAACAAGGCGTGATAACGTTAATTTTCTATAATGACTTTAACTGCCCCTTGTTGCACATTATCCAAACTGCCCGAGGTGCCTATATTTGTCATTCCATCGATAAGTCTTTTATTCCTAATATCGACAAGTAGATTAAAATGTCTCAAAAAGTCTGCTCCAATAATGGGTGTCGAGATCTCAGCAACTATAAAATTCCATTTAAAAACCCGGCGTAAACCTAAATTCAATTGTAATAATTTTGTACCGAAGGTTTTTATTTTTGACTGATTTGCGGCGTATAATTCAAAGGAGTCAGGAGAGCGTTGGTAACCGTGTTGGTTTCTTTTTATTGGTATGCACGAAACATCACTACCGGTATCAATTAAATATTTCAGATTTGTAGCACTGTCATAAACGCAAAGGCGGTTATTAGTTTTAGCTACCGAAACATCGCTACCACCCACGGCACTAGTTTGAGTGGTAGCGTCTACTCGTTTCCCGACTGGGTGAACGAGCAAGGCTGCCTACACTGCCTAGCAAAACGACCAAACCGATTATGGTAATAGCAATAATTTTGATTGTTTTCATAAGCCGGATTTCGGCTTACATTCCTAGATTGGCCTCGGAATGTGAATCTTCGGCCCCTTGAATTATATTGACTTTTTTCTTCGGAAAGTTTCTCGACAAGCAATGTCAACTTCTCAATTTGTTTTTGCATGTCTAAAATAGATGGCTGGCCTATTGCCGCAATTGGTTCTGATTTTGCAACAGAATATACCTGCGTGTTATCTGCTGTAGTTTCGTATATCTTGTCGGCTAAAACCGCAAGTTCAGGTAAATTTTCGTTCGATACCAATAAGATGGTTTGAATATTTGGTGGTAATCTCTGTAACCATAAGCTCTGCAAAAAGTTATCGTTGAGTTGGCCTGCAGCCAAATCGCGCATTTGGCGGAGTAATGTAGACGGTTTACTGTCTCCCAACTGCAATTCACTCAGAAGTTTTTTTAAGCGTTTTCCATCAGAGTCCGCGAACTCTGCAATAAGCCTGCGCTTTAATGTGTCATATTTACCCTGCTGTGGGGGACTGTATATAAGGTCACTAACATAATTTAAACTTTCAGAGTCGATTGATGAAATTAGACTAGCATATTTGGTGTCATCGTTTGTAATTCCAGATAACTGAAACGCGGCTTCTACTTGTGAAAACCATAATTGAATATTTTGTTTCCAAAACGGCGGCACGCGAAGTGCAATTCTATTAATTTCATTGCCTTGCATATCCAGCTATCTATAAATTTATGCTATCTATGCTCAGTTATAATATCAATTTGTTTTATGTGCAATAACCTTAATAATAATATGAATTAAGCATGATAAAAAGTTTAAAAAAAAAAATCTCTCTCGAATTTACAGAAAACAGAACTGACCTGATATCCAATCTCTCCTCAATCAAAAGCGAACTCTTTGATGTACTATCACTTAATTAATTTTGCACTGGTTGTTTGAAAGTTGCGTGCTTGTGCGGGTCACCACTGATGCACTAGTCCACTCTTAAACGCACATATTGTTTTACTAAAACAATTATTACAAATAATATAATACATCGCTGAGATTTTAACATTCAAAAAATAGTTTTTACAGATGAGCAGTTAGTACAACGTAGATAAAAAAAACTTGTTCCAGTAAATCTCGCGGAGCTTGAGTGGAGTGGAGAGGTTCCTGAGTAACGTGATAAAAATTATAAAACGGTTGCAAAAGTTAGTTATGGTCAAGGCGCTACATAATAATATGTATAATATTAAAGTAAGAAATATGTAAAGATTGCCCAAGTGAAAAGGTGACTACAATTATATCTCAATAATTTTTAATAACAATATTATATGAATGAAACCTTGGACTTTCGCTGTAAAAATTTATTGATTAGAAGCAAATTTTGATACTTATCAGCGTAAAGAAACTTTAATTTTATGAACTATGATAAGTAATCAATTGTACTTGCACACTGCATGACAAAATAAAGTAATTAGTACGTTTCTAAATAAAACGAAACGCTAATGAAGCAACAATTGAAAAAAGAAATATGTAAAGATTGCCCAAGTGAAAAGGTGACTACAATTATATCTCAATAATTTTTAATAACAATATTATATGAATGAAATCTTGGACTTTCGCTGTAAAAATTTATTGATTAGAAGCAAATTTTGATACTTATCAGCGTACAATATAATTAAAAACAGACATTAACACACACTGCAACATATTGATATACATTAAACTGACTACAATCAAACGAAGAATCACAAAAACAAAGAATAAAAATGAATCGCGGACAAGGCGCCATCACTTGGCAGACTATACAACTATGATAAAAATATGGGGGAAAAATTACATAAGCATTTCTTTTAAAATATTAAACCAAATATTAGGTACTTGAAAAGACATATTTTCATTACACACTTTCTCCCTCCTGAAACCAATTTCTATCGATTCTCTTATAAGAGCCTTTTGAGGATTGGAACAATTAGAAGCAATCTTTACGTCATCAAAATTAAATGTTTTTATAGTCCATTTCTGTGACAATCTGGACAAAACTGTTGACTGTCTATTAAATTTTAAATCACCTTTATGTCCTTTAATTCTCCCTAATAACCATTTCATAGTGTTACCTACATATGAAATCAGCATATCATTATTAAGTTGTATAGGTATTTCATAAACACCTGAGTAAAATAAAAATGGAAATATAGGTTGCTGTGTGTGTTTTTTTCTTTCATGTTATATAATTCCTGTGAAGATGACTCATTGGATTGAATACGAAACGTTGTGTGTTAACATGTTTTAAATGTGACTAATGTTTGTTTTTAATTATATTGTACGCTGATAAGTATCAAAGTTTGCTTTTAATCAATAGTATTATACGTACAGTGCCTGTGAAACAGTTGAACTACAAATAATTCCCATGGACATTGTAACACTGATCCCAGCGCGTTGGAAGGAAGTGGATGGCTTCAGTATATAGAAACGCGTAGGTTGCTCAAGAATCCACTTTTCCACGGTGTCTTGCTGCTGTGCCTTTGTGCTGATTTGGAGGAATCCATCGTGCAACCAACTGTGAAACTCTCCTGAAATCATGCAAAAAACTGGTGGAACCAGAGAGAAAAGTAGAGATCGATCTAAAAAAAAATGTTACAAATTGGGAAGTACTTTCAATCTAAAAACATGCGTAGAAAAGAAATGAAATCAGATGATCTGTAAAACTCATGAAATAACCTAAAATTTTGTTAGCTGAAAATGAGGACTGAGTTTTACTGGTGCCTTAAAATCAATCAGAGGAAAAGAGGTATTTTTAACTCACTTCATATTCCAATCATCCATAACCAGTTTAAAAATTTGGGTTCATAACTATAGGTTACAGGCTGATGCAATGAAGTGTGAGAATGGTCCGTTCGGTACAAAGTGTGGACACACTTCCACTCCAGCGGATTTGATAAGTGGAAGATCACGATTCAACCATATACTATATATTTGTGTTCAGACATATTTATATCAATTCCTCAACAACCTGATTATATTAATGTTATATTTTAATTATTACTTCATGGTTTATATCGGTTTAGCATTATGGATCTTAACTGATTTTAGGCAACATAACAATATATTCTATTGACTACTTTGCTCAGTAATCTTTTTGAGTGAATAATGGTATAATTCTGAATATAAGGCACCAGCAAAGCTCAGTTCTCATTTTCAGCTAACAAAATTTTAGGTTATTTCATGAGTTTTACAGATTATCTGATTCCATTTCTTTTTTACGCATGTTTTTAGATTGAAAGTATTTCCCAATTTTTACTGTAACATTTTTTCTAGATCCAGCTCTACTTTTCTCTCTGGTTCCACCAGTTTTTTGCATGATTTCATACCTTTTTCAGATCCCTTCAGGAACTTTATCAATCACTTTCAACCAACAGATCTAAATTATTATTAGTATTAGTTTAAAGTTATTAGTAGGCATATTAGTTTGACGAAATACAATAAAAAAACGCCAAATTGGCTTCAATTTTGGCGAGTAATTTTGGACGCTAAATTTGGCAATATATCGCCAAGTTGGCGAAAAACTTGGCGTTATTTGGCGACAGAGTCGCTTTTTCCCCGATGATAGTCAAACTGCAGTTTCGGGGTATCTACGCAGATTTTCTTATGACCATAGGTATCTACGCAGATTTTTGTTGCGTCATTTTCAAATCTTTATTTTTGTATAGAGAGAAGAATTTTTTTTTTCTAAATTATCCTTTTTTTAATTCAAATGTCTGTATTGTAGTAATTGTATTGACGTCAGAAACACTCACATAAAAGTGCTATGTTTTTAACACATATTTAGTTACAATTTATATATATGTTTATGAAAAATATGTATTTTCTGTTTCGAATGACGTGAATTTCAAAAATGCAAAAATCTATCAGGAGAATCAGAATTTTTATTCATCTAAAAAAAAAGAACACGTGTTATCATCTCTTTTTTAGCGCCATATACACTACATAACTATCTCATGGAAAATGAGATGAGAGAGAGAGAGATTTATTGAACTGTTTTTAGTTGGTGGCAACTCGAAAAAAATGATTTAATTAGCAATTAAAAAGGAGAGATTTCTATAACGATAAATTACGGAAGGTATAGCTTTATGTAAATTTTAAATGGGTGCCATTTCCTTAATTTTTGATATTTTTTTACCGGACCTTCAAAAGGCACATCCCTAAACTAGTAAATCTGCAGATCAGGAGCCTCAACGTCAGCTTTGCAAATCATTTTTTTAAACACACTTTGGGTAATATTCAACTTCCTGGAAACTGTAATTTAAAATTTTCAAATTACATAATTATTTTTAAGAATAAAATAAGAATAAGAAGTTTTCAGCCATCAAAAGCGTTAAATTAAATATTTAGTTATGTTAGGATATTCTGAAATTTTCATGATCTATTATTTTTGCTTTTTTATTATAACATAGTAGATTTATTCTGGCGGGCTCCGCCCCCCTGAATCCCCTGTAGTCTCCTTAAACTTAAATTTGTAACTTTCTATCAATTTGCTAATGGTTATCGTATATCTTGTATTTCTTTATACATTTTAATTTATTGGGATAAGTAACAGTCTTAATAAGCATTTTTCATTATTTTCATACTTCTACATACCTGCCACCATAAACACCTAAATCTGATGTATCAGGAACTTTTGAAAGTGTAAACTCAGTAATCTAGGGTTTTACAATTATGTTTCCGAAAAAAAGAAGTTTTGATTGCATTTTGTGGCAGTTATCGCGGCCAGACAGGCAGACAGAACAGACTGACAGGCGGAAAACAATAAATTTTGTGTCACCAAAATAAGCCTTCACTGAAGTTTCGGCAATGACGTCATTATTCATGAGTTATTGCTATCCATGTTTCTAATATTTTTTACGACTACTATAAAATACCTGTTTTATTTCAATTATGACGTCAAATTTTATCAGGTGAAATAATTGTTAAAAATATAATTATTTTTTATTTCTTTTACTTCTAA
Organism: Maratus speculifer; assembly: GCA_964019185.1. Classification (NCBI taxonomy): domain Eukaryota; kingdom Metazoa; phylum Arthropoda; class Arachnida; order Araneae; family Salticidae; genus Maratus; species Maratus speculifer. The sequence goes on from OZ025292.1 coordinate 295,474,720, forward strand.
TTATGCTCCCATTTTTTGTCAGAAAAATCCTTATTAACGAAAGAAATTTCCGTGTTTAATATTTAACAAAGTACAATATTTATTTTTATTTTTATTCTGATGCACTAGTCCTCTCATAAACGCACATATTGTTTTACTAAAACAATTGTTACAAATAATATAATACATCGCTGAGATTTTAACATTCAAAAAATAGTTTTTACAGATGAGCAGTTAGTACAACTTAGATAAAAAAACTTGTTCCAGTAAATCTCGCGGAGCTTGAGTGGAGTGGAGAGGTTCCTGAGTAACGTGATAAAAATTATAAAACGGTTGCAAAAGTTAGTTATGGTCAAGGCGCTACAGTACTCCCCCCCCAGTGTCTTCAGACACGGAATCTGATTGGCAAACGGACTTTTCTACCGGACTTGGTTATTTTCTCTGGTTCATTCTTTTGTTGGTCTATCGTGTTTGGCTGTTGAAGAGTTTCTTTGGCTGTTGAAGGTTTTCTTTGGCTATTGACGGGTTCCTTTGGCGGAACTTCTTCAGGCACACTGAGCAAAAATGCTGGTTTTAGTCGGTCAAGACAAACTGTTGTCTTTTTACCTTTAACGTCAAGTGTAAACCATTTGTCTGTACGGGAAAGGACTTTAAATGGTCCGTCGTAAGTAGGTTGGAGTGGTTTTCTGATTGCGTCATGTCTGATAAAAACGTGGGAACAATTTTTCAACTCCTGATAGATGAATGGTGTATGACGTCCATGGTTTGCAGGAGGTACTGGTTGCAATTTTCTCATTGCCTCTCTCAGGTTATCCACGAAAGGTTTAGGATCAGGGTCCGAAGTTGGTCGCAGCCCTAAGAATTCACCTGGAAGTCTCAAGGTAGTTCCATAAACCAATTCTGAAACTGTTGCACCAATGTCTTCTTTCAGGGAAGAACGAAGGCCGAGCAGAACAAGTGGCAATGAATCAACCCATCGTTCTGTCATGTGGCATTTGATGGCAGTTTTCAATGGCCTATGCAAACGTTCTACAATGCCATTAGCCTTCGGGTTAAATGAAGTCGTTCGAAGCTTCGTTATTCCGAAATGTCGAGCTAGAGCCTTTAATAATTCTGATTCAAACTGACGACCTTGATCGGTTGTTATGTATGTAGGCACTCCGAAACGAGAAATCCAGGCAGAAAGAAATGTCCGTGCAACCGTTTCTGCTGTGATATCAGCTATGGGAATGACTTCGGGCCAGCGCGTGAATCGGTCTATGATCGTCAAGGCGTAGCAGTATCCTTGAGATGGTGGCAAAGGTCCAATTATGTCCATGTGGACATGTTCAAATCTTTCATTTGGGGTCTTAAAGGATCCCAGAGGACTGGAGACATGACGTTGCACTTTAGATCTTTGGCATGCAATACAAGCACGGGACCAGTTTCTACAATCTTTGTTCACTTCCGGCCACACAAATCTACTGGTAATGAGTCTTGTTGTAGCCTTTATTCCTGGATGGGACAGATTATGAAGAGATTTAAATACTTCAAAACGTAGGCTTTTTGGAACGTAAGGCCTGATGGTAGTTGTTGAATAGTCGCAATAAATCGCTCCGTCTGGTAGAACAACTTTACGCAGTCTCAAAGAAGTGCTTTCATTTAATAAGTCTTGTAATTCAGGATCATTCGCCTGTGCATTGGCCAGATTTGTATAATCAATTGGCGAAGGCATTTCTATGGCTGCAATTCGAGAGAGAGTGTCTGCTATGATATTATCTGAACCTTTTACATAACGCAAATCTGTTGTGAATTGTGATATATAATCTAGTTGTCTGTTTTGTCGTGGGGATGTTTTATCTGATTTCTGATGAAAAGCGAAAGTTAAAGGTTTGTGATCGGTATAGATGCAAAATGTTCTACCTTCAAGCATGTATTGGAAGTGTCGAATAGCCGAATAGGCTGCTAATAATTCTCTATCGTACGCGCTATAACGTTTTTCAGTGGGAGACAGTTTCCGGGAGAAAAAACCCAAAGGTTGCAATTGGTTATTTGTAATTTGATTGAGTGCAGCCCCGATAGCAAAATCTGAAGCATCAGTACACAAAACCAAACCCGACGTTTCTGAAGGGTGAGCAAGTAAAGCTGCATTTGCAAGTTGTTGTTTACAGTCATCGAAAGCTTGTTTATCTTCCACAGTCAACTCGATATGGTTGTTATCTTTTTTGTTTCCTTTAAGATACTCATTTAAGATGGCCTGTTTGTCCGCAGCATGTGGCAAGAATCGACGGTAAAAATTGATTAAGCCTAAAAACATGCGTAAATCCCTTACAGTTTTCGGTTCCTTAAAATCTAATACCGCTTGAACCTTTTCTGGCAAGGGTTTGGTCCCATCTTTTGAAATCAAATGTCCTAAAAATGAAAGTTCAGAGACCCCGAACACACATTTAGATGTATTTAGTTGTATCCCGTAGTCGCTGAGTCTTTGGAATAATTGCTGTAAATGCTCTGCATGCTGCTCTTCATTATCAGAGAAAACTAAAATGTCATCCAAATATGCAAAGCAAAATGCCAAATCCCTTAAAACTTCATTGATAAATCGCTGAAAAGTTTGGGCAGCGTTGCAGAGACCAAAATTTAAAAAGGGGAATTCGAACAGGCCGAAGGGTGTTATTATTGCAGTTTTCGGGATATCCTCTTCATTTACCGGAATCGCATGGTAAGCCCGAAAAATATCTAATTTTGAAAAAATAGTTTTGCCATGGAGAGCAGAGGAGAAATCTTGTAAGTGAGGAATGGGATAACGATCTGGAATTGTTTTTGCGTTTAAGCGCCTATAATCGCCAACAGGACGTATACCACCTGTGGATTTAGTCACAACATGAAGGGGTGAAGACCAGGGGCTCTTGGATGGTCGACAAATACCCTTCTCAATCATAAATTCAAATTCCTTTTTAACGGCATCGAGGGTTTTTGGATTTAATCTTCTAGGGCGACTATGGACTGGCGGCCCAACTGTCTCAATATGATGCACAGTGGAATGTTTGGCCTTCCCAAATTTGGGATCTGGGGTTATAATATCTGGATAAGATCTTAACAAGGCGTGATAACGGGAATTTTCTATAATGACTTTAACTGCCCCTTGTTGCACATTATCCAAACTGCCCGAGGTGCCTATATTTGTCATTCCATCGATAAGTCTTTTATTCCTAATATCGACAAGTAGATTAAAATGTCTCAAAAAGTCTGCTCCAATAATGGGTGTCGAGACCTCAGCAACTATAAAATTCCATTTAAAAACCCGGCGTAAACCTAAATTCAATTGTAATAATTTTGTACCGAAGGTTTTTATTTTTGACTGATTTGCGGCGTATAATTCAAAGGAGTCAGGAGAGCGTTGGTAACCGTGTTGGTTTCTTTTTATTGGTATGCACGAAACATCACTACCGGTATCAATTAAATATTTCAGATTTGTAGCACTGTCATAAACGCAAAGGCGGTTATTAGTTTTAGCTACCGAAACATCGCTACCACCCACGGCACTTGTTTGAGTGGTAGCGTCTACTCGTTTCCCGACTGGGTGAACGAGCAAGGCTGCCTACACTGCCTAGCAAAACGACCAAACCGATTATGGTAATAGCAATAATTTTGATTGTTTTCATAAGGCGGATTTCGGCTTACATTCCTAGATTGGCCTCGGAATGTGAATCTTCGGCCCCTTGAATTATATTGACTTTTTTCTTCGGAAAGTTTCTCGACAAGCAATGTCAACTTCTCAATTTGTTTTTGCATGTCTAAAATAGATGGCTGGCCTATTGCCGCAATTGGTTCTGATTTTGCAACAGAATATACCTGCGTGTTATCTGCTGTAGTTTCGTATATCTTGTCGGCTAAAACCGCAAGTTCAGGTAAATTTTCGTTCGATACCAATAAGATGGTTTGAATATTTGGTGGTAATCTCTGTAACCATAAGCTCTGCAAAAAGTTATCGTTGAGTTGGCCTGCAGCCAAATCGCGCATTTGGCGGAGTAATGTAGACGGTTTACTGTCTCCCAACTGCAATTCACTCAGAAGTTTTTTTAAGCGTTTTCCATCAGAGTCCGCGAACTCTGCAATAAGCCTGCGCTTTAATGTGTCATATTTACCCTGCTGTGGGGGACTGTATATAAGGTCACTAACATAATTTAAACTTTCAGAGTCGATTGATGAAATTAGACTAGCATATTTGGTGTCATCGTTTGTAATTCCAGATAACTGAAACGCGGCTTCTACTTGTGAAAACCATAATTGAATATTTTGTTTCCAAAACGGCGGCACGCGAAGTGCAATTCTATTAATTTCATTGCCTTGCATATCCAGCTATCTATAAATTTATGCTATCTATGCTCAGTTATAATATCAATGTGTTTTATGTGCAATAACCTTAATAATAATATGAATTAAGCATGATAAAAAGTTTTAAAAAAAATCTCTCTCGAATTTACAGAAAACAGAACTGACCTGATATCCAATCTCTCCTCAATCAAAAGCGAACTCTTTGATGTACTATCACTTAATTAATTTTGCACTGGTTGTTTGAAAGTTGCGTGCTTGTGCGGGTCACCACTGATGCACTAGTCCTCTCATAAACGCACATATTGTTTTACTAAAACAATTGTTACAAATAATATAATACATCGCTGAGATTTTAACATTCAAAAAATAGTTTTTACAGATGAGCAGTTAGTACAACTTAGATAAAAAAACTTGTTCCAGTAAATCTCGCGGAGCTTGAGTGGAGTGGAGAGGTTCCTGAGTAACGTGATAAAAATTATAAAACGGTTGCAAAAGTTAGTTATGGTCAAGGCGCTACAATTCTGACGTCATATTTATTTTTTCTTAGTTTAATTTTTCGAATGGAAATTGCTCAATTGAAACTTATTGCCGTTGAAAAAATATTCCCTATTTTGATTTTTTTTTTGGCAACGATAAAGGAAATTGGTTAAACTTTATCTAAAAAATCGCTATTAATTCTGCATGAAAAAGAAGGAAATTTTGAATTATTAAGGAAAATATGTGAATAAAATTAATAAAACATAGCCTATGTTGTTTTCTGGGCTATGTTATACTTATACACAAAGATACAAACACATTAATTCATCAGTTTTGACGTTGATTTCATTTAAATTAACATTATAAAAATAAGGATTATGATGAATGGTTGCTTAGCAACCATTAAGAGAAAATAAAGAAAAGGGAATAAATACATTTGAAATAAGTAAATCTCTATAACAAATTGGTTTATATTATTGGAACACATTTATAAAAAATCTCCAAAATTTACAGTAATAATTTAAATAATCTGACAAATATGTAGACAAAATTTCAAAACAATACGAATAATTTAACTGGTAAATTTCAGTATCCCTTTATCATTGAATTCCATTAATGAAATGTGACATTTTCTCTCAAGAAAAAAATATTAAAAATCATTGAATTTGCCAAAGAAAAGCATTATTGCGCAAAATAAAATATTCTATATTTTTCGAACGAATGAATCAAATCTTACAAAAAACTATACAGCTTAATCACAGTGTTTCACTAACATACCCACTTAATTTCAAGCCAATCGGATGCTTTTTACGAAAATAATCGCGGAACAGACAGACTGACAAACTGACAGACAGACACAAAAAAATTTCGTGTCTCCAAAGTAAGCCTTCACTGACGTTTCGGCAATTAAAAGCTTTCGAGTAAGCTATTACACGTCGCTGAATGTTTCTTGGTTCGATTTATAATTGAATTGATGGTCTTTTTTTGTTGTTTCACGAGCAAAAAGTGCCAAAACAGGGGTTCTGGATCTCCGAAACTAATTGGTGGATCTGGATGAATTTTTGTAAACTTTGAGATCTAGAGTAGGACTTTTCCCCTTTTCAATTTCGTCGCGATCCGATGATTAGTTCCAAAGTTATTAAGAGGCAAACTTTGGACTTAAACATTAGAGATGCATCTGAGCTCTACTATACAGCACTATCGTGCTATATGATAAAGCTATTGCTGCGAAGAGAGCGTGTGTGTAACAGGGAATACCACAATGTCATCTATTCGCAATTTGATATACAACGAGCTTCAGCTAAAGTCTCCTTTTCATTTGGGCATATCTCATATATATTTATTTTTAAACAGCACTACTTCTGTCATCTACAAGCTGAAAATTGATTTAGTAATATTTTTAATGTGTATTTTATTGCAACATTAGACATTATATATTCAATATTATTCTAAAAGTATTTTTGCAGACTAAACTGGGTATGTTGCTGAAAGGCAACACACGGTATTTAATGATTAAGATAAAAAAATTTACGAATAATAGCTTTCTTCAAATATAATGGAGCTACAAAAAGAAACATTTGAATAACTTAGGAACATGTTTAATAACTATTACCATTTGTTTTTATTATTTTTTCTTTCTTAAACAAGTAAAAATAAGAAAACAACATGATGAAATGCTTAATAATATTTATTTTAGCATAGTGTCAGACTATGGTCTGAAATATAAAGAAAAATATCTTCAACTATCATAACATTATTCTTTTCTCTTCTTGAATTTCTGTTTTAATTCTATTGTCTTCCCAACACATGAGCCTAACTTTTACACATTGACCATCACTAGTAGGCAATCCAAATGATTGGTCTCTAGTGTCTGTATGACCTAATTTATGATTTACCAAATGGAAATTCTAGTGTCTTTCTAGCTAAATTTATAATTTACAAATTTACCCTAAAAATTGCCAAATGAGCTTTAATTTAAAAGAAAATTTTATTCGATTTGAGATTTTGGATTTCTGCTACACTTCGTTCAGTTTTGGACAAATTTCTATAAGAAAGATGCCTTCAAAAAGGGCTTTTGATTGAAAAGTCCATCCATAAAAACGCAAACATCTTGCTTTTGTGGATAACCTGTTAACTACCGGGATAAGTAGGTCCCACATTGTCAAATTTAGGGAGGAGCTGCTTATGTTATACCAGAAAATAATCATACACAAACAGCATCCCCTTTAGGCAGAATATTTTAAACTTGAAGGAGGACCTGCTTGCCACAGCCAAAATCATACAAAAAAAATAGGTTGAATTCTATACATATCTTCATATACTTTCAGATAGTAAAATGGCGACACACGGACATAAGGACACACTCACGGACAGACAGACATTTTGTAAAAACATATTTTTTGGAATCTCTGACTACTTAAATGTGTAAATCCGTCGAGAGTCGGAAGTCGAAAAAAGTTTCAATTACAATACTTTCTTCTATTGAAAATAGAATAAAGTAAAAACGAAAATTTTAAAGTTTGATTGGATTTTTTAAATGTTACAAACGCAATACAACTTTTTGTCTAGTTCTTTAGCACAGTTATAAAATGGAATTCGTCATCAGGGTAAAAAGCAGCATTTCAAACTGATTTAGGCAGATAAGAAGGGAACTTTTTATGTGATTGTCGAATAATTTATGGAATCTTTAGTTTCTGTGCCTTGAAGTTTCGGTTCTGACGAAAAAGAAATTTAAACTAATTAAAAATTGTTAAAAGTATTTCCTTTTATCTAAAATGTTTCCTCTAAATTTTCCTGCATGTTCCATAGATTTTTTATTACGTAGATCTAAAGTAATGAGTATATTGTAAATAAAGTTACACATGAGAAGGAACCCAAAAATAAGCGGAATTTCTTTATAAAAGTCTGTATTAAATAATTGCAAACTCGTCGGTTTGTATGATTGTGAGCTCTTGCATTATTTTTTGCGCTTCATTTATTTCAATCGTAGAAACAACAACAACAACAAAAGTCGCAAGGAAAATTGAATTGAAATTTTTTGATGTGGCAAACCAAATATACCTTGGTGTCTAGATCACTTTCACAGATTTAATATGGAAGATATTACCTACAATAATAGTCATCAGCAGAAAAAGTACAATTTTAAGCTGATTTTGGTAATAATATTTTACTACCAAATTGAAAAAAATAGAAAGGAATTTTCACGTGATTGTCTAACAAGTTATGGAATCATTAATTAATCTGTATATATAAAAGAAAGTCTGGATTTAGTATTAATCACAGCACAAAAAAATCTGCCGAACCTATAATCTTGAAAATTGGGGTAAAAATACTTCTGGTAACATCGAGTGCCGCTAAGAAGGGATTTTCGAAAATTCCACCCCTAAGGGTGTTAAAAAAGGGAACGAACTTTTAAAAAAATCCTTAAAAATCGGCTTTTGTAGTTATTTTTCAACTGATAACATATTTTAGTGTATTTTTCCATGCTGAATCTAATGGTACCAAGCAAATTCTTTTAAGTTCAGTAGTTCGCGATATACTTCACATTTTCCTCATTTGGCGGTGTCTTCGGCGCAAATCCCTGAAATTTTCAATCCTTATCTATATATATAAAAGAAAGTCTGGATTTCGTATTAATCACAGCACAAAAAAATCTGCCGAACCTATAATCTTGAAAATTGGGGTAAAAATACTTCTGATAACATCGAGTGCCGCTAAGAAGGGATTTTCGAAAATTCCACCGCAAAGGGGGTTAAAAAAGGGAACGAACTTTTAAAAAAATCCTTAAAAATCGGCTTTTGTAGTTATTTTTCAACTGATAACATATTTTAGTGTATTTTTTCATGCTCAATCGAATGGTACCAAGCAAATTCTTTTAAGTTCAGTAGTTCGCGAGATACTTCACATTTTCCTGATTTGGCGGTGTCTTCGGCGCAAATACCTGAAATTTTTAATCCTTATCTGTATATATAAAAGAAAGTCTGGATTTCGTATTAATCACAGCACAAAAAAATCTGCCGAACCTATAATCTTGAAAATTGGGGTAAAAATACTTCTGGTAACATCGAGTGCCGCTAAGAAGGGATTTTCGAAAATTCCACCCCTAAGGATGTTAAAAAAGGGAACGAACTTTTAAAAAAATCATTAAAAATCGGCTTTTGTAGTTATTTTTCAACTGATAACATATTTTAGTGTATTTTTTCAAGCTCAATCGAATGGTACCAAGCAAATTCTTTTAAGTTCAGTAGTTCGCGAGATACTTCACATTTTCCTGATTTGGCGGTGTCTTCGGCGCAAATACCTGAAATTTTCAATCGTTATCTATATATATAAAAGAAAGTCTGGATTTCGTATTAATCACAGCACAAAAAAATCTGCCGAACCTATAATCTTGAAAATTGGGGTAAAAATACTTCTGATAACATCGAGTGCCGCTAAGAAGGGATTTTCGAAAATTCCACCCCAAAGGGGGTTAAAAAAGGGAACGAACTTTTAAAAAAATCCTTAAAAATCGGCTTTTGTAGTTATTTTTCAACTGATAACATATTTTAGTGTATTTTTCCATGCTGAATCGAATGGTACCAAGCAAATTCTTTTAAGTTCAGTAGTTCGCGAGTTACTTCATATTTTCCTCATTTGGCGGTGTCTTCGGCGCAAAACCCTGAAATTTTCCATCCTTATCTGTATATATAAAAGAAAGTCTGGATTTCGTATTAATCACAGCACAAAAAAATCTGCCGAACCTATAATCTTGAAAATTGGGGTAAAAATACTTCTGGTAACATCGAGTGCCGCTAAGAAGGGATTTTCGAAAATTCCACCCCTAAGGATGTTAAAAAAGGGAACGAACTTTTAAAAAAATCATTAAAAATCGGCTTTTGTAGTTTTTTTTCAACTGATAACATATTTTAGTGTATTTTTTCATGCTCAATCGAATGGTACCAAGCAAATTCTTTTAAGTTCAGTAGTTCGCGAGATACTTCACATTTTCCTGATTTGGCGGTGTCTTCGGCGCAAATACCTGAAATTTTCAATCGTTATCTATATATATAAAAGAAAGTCTGGATTTCGTATTAATCACAGCACAAAAAAATCTGCCGAACCTATAATCTTGAAAATTGGGGTAAAAATACTTCTGGTAACATCGAGTGCCACTAAGAAGGGATTTTCGAAAATTCCACCCCTAAGTGTGTTAAAAAATTGAACGAACTTTTAAAAAAATCCTTAAAAATCGGCTTTTGTAGTTATTTTTCAACTGATAACATATTTTAGTGTATTTTTTCATGCTCAATCGAATGGTACCAAGCAAATTCTTTTAAGTTCAGTAGTTCGCGAGATACTTCACATTTTCCTGATTTGGCGGTGTCTTCGGCGCAAATACCTGAAATTTTCAATCCTTATCTGTATATATAAAAGAAAGTCTGGATTTCGTATTAATCACAGCACAAAAAAATCTGCCGAACCTATAATCTTGAAAATTGGGGTAAAAACACTTCTGGTAACATCGAATGCCGCTAAGAAGGGATTTTCGAAAATTCCACCCCTAAGAGTGTTAAAAAAGGGAACGAACTTTAAAAAAAATCCTTAAAATCGGCTTTTGTAGTTATTTTTCAACTGATAACATATTTTAGTGTATTTTTTCATGCTCAATCGAATGGTACCAAGCAAATTCTTTTAAGTTCAGTAGTTCGCGAGATACTTCACATTTTCCTGATTTGGCGGTGTCTTCGGCGCAAATACCTGAAATTTTCAATCCTTATCTGTATATATAAAAGAAACTCTGGATTTCGTATTAATCACAGCACAAAAAAATCTGCCGAACCTATAATCTTGAAAATTGGGGTAAAAATACTTCCGGTAACATCGAGTGCCGCTAAGAAGGGATTTTCGAAAATTCCACCCCTAAGGGTGTTAAAAAAGGGAACGAACTTTAAAAAAAAATCATTAAAAATCGGCTTTTGTAGTTATTTTTCAACTGATAACATATTTTAGTGTATTTTTTCATGCTCAATCGAATGGTACCAAGCAAATTCTTTTAAGTTCAGTAGTTCGCGAGATACTTCACATTTTCCTGATTTGGCGGTGTCTTCGGCGCAAATACCTGAAATTTTCAATCGTTATCTATATATATAAAAGAAAGTCTGGATTTCGTATTAATCACAGCACAAAAAAATTTGCCGAACCTATAATCTTGAAAATTGGGGTAAAAACACTTCTGGTAACATCGAATGCCGCTAAGAAGGGATTTCCGAAAATTCCACACCTAAGGGTGTTAAAAAAGGGAACGAACTTTTAAAAAAATCCTTAAAATCGGCTTTTGTAGTTATTTTTCAACTGATAACATATTTTAGTGTATTTTTTCATGCTCAATCGAATGGTACCAAGCAAATTCTTTTAAGTTCAGTAGTTCGCGAGATACTTCACATTTTCCTGATTTGGCGGTGTCTTCGGCGCAAATACCTGAAATTTTCAATCCTTATCTGTATATATAAAAGAAAGTCTGGATTTCGTATTAATCACAGCACAAAAAAATCTGCCGAACCTATAATCTTGAAAATTGGGGTAAAAATACTTCTGGTAACATCGAGTGCCGCTAAGAAGGGATTTTCGAAAATTCCACCCCTAAGGGTGTTAAAAAAGAGAACGAACTTTAAAAAAAAAATCATTAAAAATCGGCTTTTGTAGTTATTTTTCAACTGATAACATATTTTAGTGTATTTTTTCATGCTCAATCGAATGGTACCAAGCAAATTCTTTTAAGTTCAGTGGTTCGCGAGATACTTCACATTTTCCTGATTTGGCGGTGTCTTCGGCGCAAATACCTGAAATTTTCAATTGTTATCTATATATATAAAAGAAACTCTGGATTTCGTATTAATCACAGCACAAAAAAATCTGCCGAACCTATAATCTTGAAAATTGGGGTAAAAATACTTCTGGTAACATCGAGTGCCGCTAAGAAGGGATTTTCGAAAATTCCACCCCTAAGGGTGTTAAAAAAGGGAACGAACTTTTAAAAAAATCATTAAAAATCGGCTTTTGTAGTTATTTTTCAACTGATAACATATTTTAGTGTATTTTTTCATGCTCAATCGAATGGTACCAAGCAAATTCTTTTAAGTTCAGTAGTTCGCGAGATACTTCACATTTTCCTGATTTGGCGGTGTCTTCGGCGCAAATACCTGAAATTTTCAATCGTTATCTATATATATAAAAGAAAGTCTGGATTTCGTATTAATCACAGCACAAAAAAATCTGCCGAACCTATAATCTTGAAAATTGGGGTAAAAATACTTCTGGTAACATCGAGTGCCGCTAAGAAGGGATTTTCGAAAATTCCACCCTTAAGGGTGTTAAAAAAGGGAACGAACTTTTAAAAAAAATCATTAAAAATCGGCTTTTGTAGTTATTTTTCAACTGATAACATATTTTAGTGTATTTTTTCGTGCTCAATCGAATGGTACCAAGCAAATTCTTTTAAGTTCAGTAGTTCGCGAGATACTTCACATTTTCCTGATTTGGCGGTGTCTTCGGCGCAAATACCTGAAATTTTCAATCGTTATCTATATATATAAAAGAAAGTCTGGATTTCGTATTAATCACAGCACAAAAAAATCTGCCGAACCTATAATCTTGAAAATTGGGGTAAAAATACTTCTGGTAACATCGAGTGCCGCTAAGAAGGGATTTTCGAAAATTCCTCCCCTAAGGGTGTTAAAAAATTGAACGAACTTTTAAAAAAATCCTTAAAAATCGGCTTTTGTAGTTATTTTTCAACTGATAACATATTTTAGTGTATTTTTCCATGCTCAATCGAATGGTACCAAGCAAATTCTTTTAAGTTCAGTAGTTCGCGAGATACTTCACATTTTTCTCATTTGGCGGTGTCTTCGACGCAAAAACCTAAAATTTTTAATCCTTATCTATATATATAAAAGAAAGTCTGGATTTCGTTTTAATCACAGCACAAAAATAACTATTGAACCTATAATTTTGAAAGAGAGTTCTATAATCAGGTTAATAAGATTATGTAAGCTATATTTAATTATCTCAATATATATAAAACGCAAAGTGAAATTTCATTGCGGCCGCTTAAAACTTAAGTTCTACAAGAATTTTTTAAAAGTTCGTTCCCTTTTTTAATGGATTTTACATTGTTAGTTGGATAATTTTTCAGAAATTTTGTAACAAATGAAATATAGCATTCTACGTTGTTTAATTGAATACTTGGGAAATGTTTTTTATCAGATGAACCCAATTACAAAAGTTCGGCTTTATTTTAAAAGTTCCGCTGAATGAATTTTTATATGATGAAAATTGTTAACATGTTGAGCGCTACGTCATTCATTGGTGACTAACATTGAACTTTCTGTTTAGATGACTGATTTTTTACCGATGACAGACAGTCTAAAGTACGATATAAAACTAAAAATTACTATGATATAAAAATTTCGTTTAATTCAAAATATCTTTAAAAAAAAAAAAAAAAAAAAAAAACTGACCAGCGTAGCGGGCGAAAGCTGCTAGTATATTTATATATGTAATATTAGATAATAATACTAATAATTAATAATCAATAATATATAATATTAGATAATAATAATAATAATTAATAATCAATAATATATAATATTAAATAATAATATATAATAATATATAATATTAGATAATAATAATAATAATAATAATTAATAATCATTAGTTAATATATTTATATATATAATATTAGATAAAAATTTCGTGAAATCTAGTGCTTCTAATATCAATGTTTTTTTTCAGTTCAAAATATATAATTATTCATATATTTAAAGATATAAAAAACATCGCCCCCCCCCCCAAAAAAAAAAGAAAGAAAAAAAGATTATTGAGACCAAGAACACCCATGTGTAATATAGTTGACGGTTTTTAATGTGATTAAAACACGCACTTTTGTTTTCTAAATTACATTACTGTTTGGCATTTTAAGATTTGTACTAGTTATCCAATTAAATATTTTCAATAGGCATTTATAAGTTTGTGTGAGAAAGTGTATGGTCATGGTGGAAAAACTAATTCCTGGTCTACCACAAATCAGTCAGATAACAATTCAATGTTAAAAACTGTTGTTAGCTTTCGTTTTTTAAAAAACTAAAAACTAAAACAAAATCACATCACCTTTTTCATTTACGTATAAAAACATTTCATATTTATTTACTTAAAATAGGTGTCACAAATAAAAAATTAAAAAGTTGACATGTTCCGGTTCATTCATAAGAACCGTATTCATAACATATAAAATATTTTATGTGTTATGAATACGGTTCTTATGTATGAACCGGAACATGTCAACTTTTTAATTTTTTATTTGTGACACCTATTTTAAGTAAATAAATATGAAATGTTTTTATGCGATAACAATTCAATTACTTCAATGGTCCGTCAGTCATTGGTCTTCAAGCACAACTGGGCAAATTTTTCGACATTTACGTCCGTTATGGAATAGGAAGGATGCCCAGAGCAAGATTTGTTATCGATCGGCATTTCATCTTTTTTCAATTAAGAAAACTTCGCTGTTTGAAGAAGAAAAACTGTTTCTTCAGTCTTTTTCTCAAGTAAGAAGCTAAATTTCACAGCCAAACGCCGTTTATTAGGTCCAACACAACAAAAAGAAGAAGGAAAAAAAGAAAGAAAAAGAAAAGAGAAACAAATAAGCAACAACAACAACAACAATAAAATGCACTGTGGGCAGACACAGCATTCTCCGGTTATAGCATTAAGTGCACTGAGCTCAAAACCATTTTCTTTCAAGCGCATTTAGCGGGAGGGTTGCATGCTACGCCACATTTCTGTTATGTACATTCATTATGTCAAATAAGTTCTGGTTATTTTTGGGACTTCCCTCTTAACTAAATATATAGTATTGAGATATATGATGATCTTTGAAGACTTTTTTACTATCCAAACATTACACTTAAATGAGCCAGAGGTTAACAAATTTTTATTTAAATTTACATTAAATAAAATGCGACAGTAAGGTAAAGCGGACATTTAATAATGAAATTCGCAACAAGTTTAGGTGTTTATTTGTAAATTTTTTAAAGAAAACAATATAATATGATGTACGAAAAACTTACCATAGAAGTGACCTACAATTTCTACACAATATAAGTAAAAAATTAGCGTACCAAATCTATTTGTTGCAGAAAATATTGTTATAACATTTATAAAATATTACTAAGTTTATTCAATGTTACTGCGATTTTTATCACATAGTAGAAGAATCATCTTCAGGAAACAATTTTTATTTCGAATTTTGAATGTCACAAGAAGTAACATTAAATTTTGTTACCATTAGCAAATAATTATAGAGTGCCCGTAAAGTCACGGTGCACTTTTGACCGGTCACGGGAAAACAAAGAAAAAGATGGAAAGGTGAAGTCTTCACCAAATAAAAGAAAAACTCTCTAAGTTTCATACCCGTTCAGTGCAGTTCTATATGACCTTCATTTGTTACTACACATCTAACATCTAATTTAGATGTTGAACACATCTAAATCATATTCAAATTTTCCCCCTACACACAGTTAAGGACGTCTCGTGGTAACACACTGAATGACGTCTGTGATTCTCAGTTTCAAATGGTAGACGTAGCGAACTGCATTGAACAGGTACAAAACTTGGAGAATGTTTCTTTTATTTGGTGAAGATTTCATTTTCCCCTTCTTTCGTTGATTTCCTATGACCAGTCAAAAGTGCACCATGCCTTTGCGTGTATTTAAATGCTTTGTCGTAATAACTTTAATTATGGCTTTAACTTAGAATCATAAGAATCAAAGCAATGCAGTAATAATTTATGAAATTAAAAATATTTAAGTATATGTTCGTAAAATAAGTTAGTATGTTGTGACTCAGAAGATTTCATATCTGACAGTATTAATATTTTTTTTTGATAAGAGGCTTTTGCATTTTATAAATTTTTTGCATAATTTTCGTAAAACACCGTGTGTACTATGTTAATTCCAGTTTAAAAAAAATAAAATACTTGATTTAAATAGCATATATTGTTAGGACAATTTCTAAACTATAAGTGTATATTCACCTAAACGTAATATAAGTAATTCTTATGTTTGCTTCTACATCTTTGGTTTAAGGAAAAATATAAAGAAAAGTAAAATCAACATAAGTAGAAAACGAAATCAATGCATTTAATGTATTTTTTTACAAACAATTTTGAATAAAACATTACCATTCACAATTACAATTGCCCATGTTCTGCTCCGAACGATCTAAGTTTTTATACTTAATTAAGCATATATTGTTCCGCCGTGAGCAAACAAAACATTTGTTTTCTCAAATAGAAAATGTCTTTTGTCCGATACTTTCTTTCTGGGTAAAGACATGCATTTGAAAGGTCTTTTTAGAAGTCAATCTTTACTTAGAACAGGGGTACTGAGACACTTTCTATTTAGGGATAAATTTGCAAAATAAAATGCTGAATCGAGTAGTTTCGACAGAATTAAAATATATAACTTACGATACATAACTAAAATATTCAAAATGTATTATTTTTCAGTGAAAATAATAAGAATAAGGAGAACTAATATTATCTAAATCATTTAAAAAGAGTTTAATTAATTTTTTAATACTTTTTTGCTATATTTTCACCTTTTGTGTGTAATAAAGCCATCATCAGTCCAAACTGAGTGTCTTAAATTTAGTTTACAATAAAAAATAACTTAAAATGCATGTGATAAATAAAGTACATTTTAAATTTTTTTACCGGACAAATATACTACTTTTATTCTTTTCAACACAGTGAAAAATGTTTAGAAATTCAGTTTGCCTGGCCATCTGTCTGTAGTGTAACGTTCTGAGTTTTATAATTAACACAATGTCATTAAAGGCAGATGTTATACCCTAATTGTCCCTCTCTGATGCAATAACGATGTATTGTTACATTGTGTATATAATAAAATCTTTAACATTACAATTATATGCACAATAAACTCCAATTCAAATCTCTCCATCTGTCAGAATGAAAATCATATTTCAGACCAAGAACTTCATGTTAGACAGCTTGACCATAATAACTTAAGTACTTGAGTTGTATGTTCATTCCTCTAAAAGACTGGCGATTATCAAAGAGATCGACATTAGATATATACATTTGTAACTTGGGCCCTCCAGGGATTTTTTGTTTCGTCTTTGAACAGAGCAGACGTGGATCTTCGGATGGGACGAATAGATTGCCACATTAAGTGAAAACCGTTTTAGGCCTGACATTTGTCTTTTTCGAAAATTTTCAAATACAGGCCCAACCCAAGCGTAGCTTTAATAAGTTTGCAGACAGCATAGGTTGTGCCCTCACTTTAAAACATTTTACTACTTTTATTTTATGTCACCTGAATTTTCTTTGTGTAGTTGTGAATTGAAAAACTTTGCCAATCATCATTCTGAACTTATTATAAGACCTCACAATAAGTTCATATGTGTGTCTGTCCAACTGTCGTATCGTCTGTCCTTCCATGCTCTACTTCACTTAAATATGCTCAAAAGGAAGGTCTCCATACTGGGCATACTCAAAAGCTTTTGAAAAATAAAATACTAATTAAACTACTTATGTATGTAATAAAGGATCAGTCAAAATTAACGGAGGAATAACAGTAGAAATTTTGTAAAAAAATAAAATACTTTGGAATATTTGACGTGAAAATCACGCGCAGCACTTTTCCTCGCCAAAAGCAAACGATTTAATACAACTGAAAACTGCTAGATTTTTAGAATGCTTGTAAATAGTATTTAATAAATTTAAACACAAACAATGAGAGTTTAATATATTATATACATATATATATGCACATATATATACATCTTTTATTGCATATATATATTGTTTGTTGCTATAGTTTCTAATTTATCATTGGAAAAAATAGTTTCATATACAAAAAATTCATATTGAAAAAAGTTATTTTCATACATTTAAGCGTATTTAAAATTAAAAGCCACATGTTTCCTTAGCAACGAAATTGATTTGACAATCGGACTTTGCTCAATCGGACTTTGAGCTTAAAATAATGTTAATGAATTTAAATTATGAATTTCGTTCTGAATTGCAAATTTTGATGGTTAAATTTGAATATAAATACATATAAATATCTATAAAACAAAATTATACTTAAAACAAACTAAAACTGGCAAAATTAAAGTTATTTAAATTATATTTACCTAAACTAGTTCAACATGAAAATTTTTTGTCCTTAAAGTGTATTTGACATAAAAAAATACTTTTCCAAACTGCATTCTATCGCCAACCGATGATAATCGCCATAAAACGAAATTTTCCCTATTTTTTACGGATGGTGTATGGAGATTCCACCAAAAATTTTTTTTTATAAATGTATATATCCTTATAAGACGAACATTTTATATTTTTTTCAGATTTTTCGGAGTATGCTCGTATGGAGACCTTCCTTATCAGATTGCATTCTTAATTGATATACTATTAGGTATACTATTAGTTATACTATATACTATTATTACTCTGCATGTTTGATTATTGAAATTTGTATTATTTATATTTCATTTGCAAGGGCAATCAAAAGCATTCTTTTACATTAAAGTCTACTGGGAAAATCGTTTGCAGTGTATTTTTATGACATTATAAAACTCAAACGTAGGGAAACTAATATGTAAATCTAGGAAGAACTACAAGAGGCTTATTTTGTATTAAGGTGTGTCTAAAATTTACGAGGTTACACTAAAGAATTTGGTTATAGTATTGCTGATGAGCAATAATTGCTGAAAGTGCGTTTTCCATTGGAATTAGCGCTTCAAAATTGAACTAAATTTTACATGATATTTGATGTGAGCAAATTCTGCATAGATCATATATAGGACCGCACAAAAGAAATCGAGTACGTTTCTGCTTCTTGACCAAAGTTGCTAAAGGGGGATTTTAGACTGCGCTAAGCTTTACTTAAATGAACTAAATTTTGCATACTTTCTAGCATGTAAACAAATCCAAAGATCATATACAGGGTCCCACTAAAGGATTCGGATATTTTTTCTTCTATAGATGGTAATTACTGTAATAGAGTTTTCATATGTGTTATTCGTTTTACAAATTGTTTATTTAGATATCCTCTTTCTATAAGACCGTGAAGCATTTTTAGTGTATTCTGAAAAGTGTTTCATAATCTATGCTTGATATATGATTTATCTTTCTTCTTTAGTTTTGATATGGATACATTTGAGAAAAATTGAAAATATTACACTTTGCAGACTATTTTTACTGGCTCTATTGTTTTTCTACTACGAGGTTTCTTTCTTCAAAATTATCGTCTTTTTTTGTTTTTGTTGTTCTTTTTAGCGATGCGCATATGGTTATGAAAACACCTTTTTTAACGTAAGATTTTTCGAAAAACATTATCGACTGTCTACTGCAATATTTTTTTACAAAACAGATCCCATTTATAACGTTTCATTATAAATATTTTGGATTTAAACATAAATGCTGAAGAGAATATTAGTCACACTCTTAAAACGAAAGAGCTGATTTGGCTTCTCTTGAAAGCACTGTAATTTTTTCGATCATAAAAGAGTTGTTTTTCAAACGATTAAATTTTCTTGATCTAAATTGGTTATTTAAATAACTCAACTTCATTTAAATTGGTTAAAACTCGAGTTATTTCAACTCTTTTTTGAGAAGCTGCCTTTCAACATTGAGATGAGTGGATTTCAGCTAAACTTGAGCTATTTTGTGGCTGACTTTTTAAGAGAGCATGTTCCGCTTCAAATCATTATACCAAATATTCATATTAATTAACTTATTGAATGCAACACAGGCTCAGAATAAAACAAATGTCTTTATTTAAACATTGAAAAATGTTTACATTTAATATTTAACTTTTAATATTGCATTTAATATTCATTACATTTATTTATTTATTTATTTTGAATAATTTCACAAAGAGCACCCAAAATATGCAATTAAATATCGAAACAAAGTTTTGAAATATATCAAAAGCCGGAAACAAATGCTGAACTATTTATATCTATATCTGTATTATAAAAGCCAAACGTATATGTGCGTAACGCATAGATCAACGCGTCATTTTGCGAATGGCAACACTTTTCCCCTGCAACTTCGGCTTTGCAGTTTTCGCTACTGCAAATTTTACACTTTTAAATATTGCACATTTTAAATTTTTACACCGTCGCATACAGAAAAAAAATTACTTTGAAATGCAATTTGTTTGAAAGCTAAATCTGAATTTATTTTTGAAATATTAATTTTTTATAGTTTTTAGTACCAATTTTGTAATTGTGGCAATAGAATCACTCTTTTCTCTTAAAATTGAAAAAAAAAATTAATAAATAAAAAAAATAGAAATTAAAATTCGTAAATTATTTCAAAAATACCGTCAGTTATAAAATCCGGTGAATTTCTGCTTTGTTTCGTTTAATAATTTGAATAATCGAGTTTCATAGTATTTTCTTAATGTTAGCTTAAAATAATATTTGTTTGAGATTTTGCGTGACCAATATAAAATGTATTTTTTACTGCAACTAATTTTATAAATTTATTATAAAGCAATGAAACAGTTCTTTCTTAAAGATTTTCTTTCGTCGAATTTTGACGGGTTCTACCTCGTTATTTTAAATGCGAATGGATTTATGTTTATCAGAATTATCTGCGAATGATAAAGATAACTTTTAAAAACTATATCATACTTTAAAACTATATTCAAACGATAAAAAATTACTAAATTTTATGTACAGTTTTTAAATAAATTTGTTTGAAAGTAACTTTATTTTAGTATTTGCCGATGTAAAAATCGAAAATGTGCGGTTTTTAAAAGTATAAAATATGCCATTAAAAGCGAAGTTAATCGTCTTTTGTTGCTAATTTCAAAATGACGTCAGCGTTCATGAAAGGGACGCTTATCTTTTATAATAAAGATAGCTGCTCTTCATTTGTATGCCGAAGAAGCTTTCACTCTATTCTACTAAAAATGTCTTTTGTACCAGATTTCTTCCAGTTTAGTGACATATTTGAAATGTCAATCAATTCTCAACTGAATCACAAAATTGTTCTGGCATCTTTACAGAAATTGAACAAAGGTATTGAACAAATGCCTATTTTCAGAAAATTCAGGAAACAGATTTTCTTTTCATTAAGTTAAGCTAAAAGTGGAATATGTGGAAAATATGTGGCAATATGTGGCAAATTAAAATTTGGTAATTTTTATCCAAACAAAATTCTTTTTACTTTAAAGATTAACATAGATATTTATATAACGGAAATAATAATAATAATAATAATAATAATAATAAAAACAGAAACATAAACTATATTTTGATATAAAATGCCATTTATGAAAAATAACAACACTTATATTTAATGTTGATATAAGCTGATACAATAGAATATAATCAGTAGTTCTTCTTTAACCCTTCACTGCACGATGTGCCATATATGGAACATACCGATAAAATTCTTCTATTTTCCGATGGATCTTAAACTTAGGTAATCTGAGCTTTGTGCCACATCTAGAGTATTTAAACAAAGTGTTTTGTGCCAGATTTTCTTACTTGATGGCAATACCTCACTAGATATTAAATTTTTATTTCTAAAAAAAATTCCAGTCTGCATCGTATAAAACATCAGATTTTGCTTCAATATTTTTGTCCCAAAATAGTGAAGGTATCGGTAGATAAAATATTAGACATTCGAGTATATCGCATATTTGTTATTAAGGTTGCTTTAAACTAAAATATTTCAGTACATATGCTTGAAATTTTGTTTTTGTGCTTGTGCCAGATATGGAACATAAAGCATGAAGCTCCTAAAACATTCTAATGAAAAATGGCATACAAAGGGCTGACGCAAGATTAAATCAATGCAATATTATTTAAATCTGATAACGATGATCAGTCTTTTGGAGTTTCTGATGATATCTGGGAAGATTCAACACATAATTTAGCTAAAAATAGAACTGAAAATGCTATTTCTTCATATGACGTTGCCTGCACGATAACAACAAATGTGATAAAAAAATGGAATCAACTGCAACAGGAGATAAGTTTTCATATTAAATATTAAAATAATTTAAAATTTCAATAAAAGTACAGAATAAAAATTTAAATCACCAGATAAAATTCAACAATACTGAAGTCAGACGTTTTTCCGCTGGGGGGACATTGTTTTGTGCCGGGAATGTGTTTATGTGTGTGTGTGTGTGTGAGGGGGGGGGTTGAATTTCTTAACTAAACAAATTTTTAAATTATCTGTATTGTACATGTAAATATTCTTGACGAATATCCCCCCCCCTCCGGACACTCTGAATTCATCAATGGATATATATAATGCGAAGCATCAATTTAGAGAAAAATTGTTTATTCTTTCAGATACTGCAGATAACTCTGCTGGACCCAGTGATGATAGAAAAAAAGTCACAAAGGAAAGACAAATTCATGAAGCTCAAATAAAATATAGAGAAAGTAATTCCTTAAATGCTGAAATTATGGCTCTAGAGAATCTTTATTATTTCTTCCCTTTATTTTAATCCTGAACTTTTGAATCTTATTTCAGAAGAGACACGTAGATACATGATACAAAAAGACATTTCTCAACCTTTACAAGTTTCCATTTTGGATATTACTGGAATGATGTTATAGGTAATCAAACAATTAAACAGACAATGTCTGTCAAAGAGTTTGAAAAAAATCGACATTTTTCAGATTTTAATGAAAATGCTAAAGATATTCCTAACGACATAAAGGGCCATGATAAATATTATGAATTAAGGTCTCTAATAGAGTGTATCAGGGCAGTGGGATATATTATATATCCCCTGATTTGAATAGTAGCAGAAGTTTTTAATTAAATTTGTATTTCTAACTTTGGAAAAAAATAGTTTGAAAATTGATTTCTTTATTTTAAAAAAATTTATATTAATCTGTCTATTCTAAAAAATAGTAACCAACGCTGTACCACCAGAGCAATGATTTTTTTTTTTGGATCTTTTGTATTTCTTAGCTAATATTAAGAAAACTATTGCACACAAAAATATAAAAATTCGCAGTATTATACAGGAATGTCTGATAAACACACTGATACATAGCTTTTTCAAATTCAAGAATTATTTTCAGAAGTATTTAATGATAAAGTTGGTCAAAATGTTCCATTAAAAAAGTTTTATGGAAGCAAAATCTATACATAGGTGCTAAAATATTTTTAGATCATATTGTACATTGGAAGTTCTCAGTGTGCAGACATAATTTATGTTTTTAGTTTGACTCATTTTTCGAGTATTTATTTCCATTTTTAAATTAAATTTTTAGAATTTTGAGAAACAATTTTTGCATATTTTAGAAAAGGTAATTATTTTAAACTGTTGCCTATAATATTTCCTCCAAATTAAAAAATATATATTTTTTCATGGCTATCGCATATAGAAAAGAAACTTTCAAATGAGAACTAGATAATTACGAGTTATAAAATTTGAAAATATTAAAAATTATGTCATAAAACTATATTTACATGTGACTATTAAAAGAGAAAGAAAATATTAAAATAACGAATTCATTAAAATGCGTTAACCGCCGTAAATGGAAAAAAATTATTTGGAAATAAAAAACATTTCCTTTTTAGCACTATTGGTATCTTCAAGAGAATATCAAAAAGAGAAAGAAAAACTTTTCAATAATACATAAATTCATTAATGTGCATTAAAAACAGTAAGTAAAAGAAATTACTTCATTTCTAAAATAACCAAGAAATATTGCAAAAAAGTTAAAATAAAAAAAATAAAAAAATTAGATGAGATATTTACTTCATATTTTGATACGATTTTTTTAACGATTATTGTGAATTCTAAGACGGCACAAAAAATACTTCCTTTCAAATTACAAAAGTATTTTCACGTGAATATTAAAAACAGAAAGACAACATTTAAACAATACACTTAAAATGCCTTATTTAAATTATTTTCTTATACCACAGTTTAAAAATTACCTGGAGGCAAAAATTATGTGTATTTCATTGTTTATCTGATTTTATTTAATCATACATGTAAATAACCAGTAAAGGTTTAACAGCAGCTGATTAGACATTAAAATTCACACAATCAAAGGGAAATGAATGGAAACCCGTTTACAGATAATCACCTCTTAATGTATATATATATATACATATATACAGGGTGGTCATAAAAAAACTTTGCTGATATATGGAGCTCTAGCGGCCAGTTCATTCAACCGATCGAGGTGAAATTTCAGATATAGCTATTCAGAGGTATGAACTCGAGATTCTGTGAACGACAACAAAATGGCGCTCACGGTTACGGTTATAGTTACAGAAACTCAAATTTTTCCAATGGCAACACCCATTTTTTTCATCGCAAAATGCTCAACGAATGCGAAAACCCTAAACAGCGTTGGAACGGTATGGTTATTGCAATAAACGGACGCGTTATGCTCGCACAAAATCAGCTCTATGAACAGCCCTCCCAAAAACACGACCAAGGCGCACGAAGAAATTTTGAATATGACAGAAACGAAATACCAATCACGGAACATCGTTTGCCAAACAGTTAGCGTAGGAAACGGATAAAAAGTAGGGTGGCAATGTTGGTTCTTCTGTCGGAGCTCGCAGATGCCAACAAAATGACTTTGTTCGTGGTGAGTTGGTAAAAGAATTATCAAAATGAGATGAATGCGTCGAAAATCTGGTGCGTTTACCGGCGAAACCATCGCCAAATATGTGGCCTATGTATTTCACAAGCTCTTCGTGATTTAGTAATGAAATTCGAAGAAATTGGCTGCACCTGTGATAGTCCGCGATCCGAACAACCAAATGTTCCTGAGGATACTGTTATGGAAGTGCATCACATAGTGACCAGAGGACGCTATACTAGTGATCGTATAAGTAATCCCAGGGAGAGAAATGAGAGCGCATAGAAGATGAAGAACACTCCAACATATAGTAGACAGAATATTTATTTGGTGTAGAGGAGCAAGGCTTACAATAAGTTGCTGGAAATACGGGGAGTACCATTTGCCCGAAGGCAAGGCATAGCGAAGCGGGGCACAGCGCCCCTTTTTGCGTGTGTTACATGGCCGAAGGTCCGAGTAGAAGTGAAGTGACTGCAGCAGGGAAGATGTACAGATGTATCTTTTTTTGCAGCGTCAAGGTTATCCGAATCCGTTAATGCTTAGTAACAGAAAAATGCTATCGTTGGTGTAATACTGAAGTCCTGTGGTTTTTAAGGAGTGTCGATTGCATACGCACGTGTGCTTCCAGATACTGAAAGAATTACATGCCGAATGATTCATGACATCTGGGAGATTTTAAAGATTAGCTGAGTGCATGAGAATGTTAACGGATAAACGTATTATAAACCACAGCTGGATCTATTTAACATGGGAAAGAATGCAGAAATGTGCAGATCTAAGGAAGACTGACATTTGGTTAACTTTTATTGTGACGAGAAAAGAATTAACAGATCTTTTTCAAAGTGATAAAAATCCAAAACAAAGAGTGGGAATGAAATGGTGTTTTTTTATCATCTGAAAGAGGGTTTGTAAAGGGATTAATTTCACCTACAAAGTTATAAAAGGGAAAATAACAAAGTACTGCATTATAACCTTAAATGTAAGAATATTAACTTTAAATATTTATTTAAAGGGGGCAATTTCCAGTTAAAATTTTGAAGTTTCGATTTTTATTGTTTAGTTTCTAAAATGGGAGAAGACAAGATAACATGTGACAGAAACGCTGTCACAGACGCATGCAAACTACAAAAGGTGCATCTCGTGTATTTGTTATACCAAAATCAATGGTCTTAAAATTACTGCGCTCTGTAATCCGCATGTTTCCTTACCGATACCAGCGCGCCCAGATGTTGGAAGTAAGAGACCATCAACAACATATAGACTTTGTTAATGAATTTCTTATCCAATATGATGGAGATAACGATCGGCCTCTTCACATATTATGAACGAACGAGGCACATTTCACTTTAACTGGTGACGTCAATGGCCTCCGGGATTCCCCGACCTCACTCCTATGGATTTCAGGTTCTGGGGATATCTAAAATCTAGAGTATACATGTGCAATCCGCAAACTTTGCCGAATTTGAAAGATTCTATCAAACGTGAGATTGCAAACATCCCTCATGCGATGTAACGTTCAGCTGTATTGTCCACAGTCGCCACCATGCAATGTGTAATTGCCTGTGATGGCATCCATGTGGAAAATGTGTAATCAAAAAAAAGTTTTCTTTTCTACTATCTGTGTTGTAATCAGAGATTAGTGTACTGACTCTGTGTCATATGCAAATTTACTCCTTGCGCCTTAATCTTGTTTTTTTCGGTGTGGGGGGGGGATTCGCAGAACAGTTTTTTGTGCGTGCATAATGTGTCCGTTTCTTGCGATACATGTACGGTTCCAACGCTCTTTAGGGTTTTCGCATGCGCTGAGCATTTTGCGATGAAAAAAAGGGTGTTGCCATTGGAAAATTTCGAGTTTCTGTAACTATAACCGTAACTGTGAGCGCCATTTTGTTGCCGTTTACTGAATCTCGTGCTCATACCTCTGAATAGCTATATCTGAAATTTCACCTTGATCGGTTGAACGGACTGGCCGCTAGCGCTCCATATACCGGCAAGGTTTTTTATGACTACCCTGTATATATATATATACATATATATATTTATCAGCAATTTAGGCCACCCTGTGACCCCTTATGACCACCCTATGTATACAGGGTGATTCAGCTCGTCGGTGACAAACTTTAAGGATCGATAGAGCACACCTAGACGAACATTTTTGAATAGGGAATGTAGGGTCCCTGACGCGATGGTAAGGCGCTAGGCGCTTTCGAAAATTTGGGTGCCGAAATTCGAAACGTCATAAAAACTAGGGAAATGGTTAGATTTTCTTGCTTGTTGCGTCGAAATGATTCTGTTTGTTTAGACTTTCTTCAGTACCAATTTGATAAGCGTATCTCTTAAAACATGGATAGGGGGCGCTGCAGACTTTGGAGAGCTAGACAACAACTTTAAGCCCGTTATTTTGATAATTTAACACATGCTCGCCAAAGTTTATACTCTAACTTAAAGTTTGAACCCAAAAGTAGAGCCCTGCAAAAAGCGTAAGAGCCGGAATAAAATGTCAAAGTACAGGGTGGTCGAAACTCGAAGGCTCCTAAGAGATAAACAAACAGATTTCTTGACTTATGGCATGCATTTTCATGATTCTGTTTGCTGGGGCTCTCTGAAACTCAGTTGAACGGTACAAAAAGAAACATCGATAGGGGGCGCTTTGGGCAAAAAACATAATTCGTTGACATTTCGGACGCTAACTGGAAACGGGGCGCTACGATCAGTTAGAAACAAAACAAGAGAGTAATTTACTTATCATAAGAAGCTATTAAAACTGCAGTTTGTTTGTTTTTTTTAACAAACATAGCTGGTTTCAATCATGCACAATGCGCGCAATAAAATTTACATAAGGTGCTTTTTGCTGATTTATGCAAAAGATATCGTACCATATCGATATGCAAAAGATACGTAATGCGTAGACGACAACGCGAGATGACGTAGTTGTATGCGCAGACACGTCTTTTGAACGTGCGGTACCTACTTAAGCTTCGGGTTACTTGTCTGCAGATCGGTAGTAGGATGGAACGGTACACAAACTCTGAATTGGCTGACATGCATTTGGCGTATGGCGCTGCTGGTTGTAATGGACGAGCCGCTCAGCGGTTGTACGCCGAGCGTTACCCCAACAGGCAAATCCCCTGCCATGCCTTCTTCGCTCGAGTACACCAGAGGTTGTCCACAACGGGATCTTTCGACGGAGGCAGGCCTGAACGGGAGCGATCAGTGAGCACCCCCGACAACGAAGAGGCTGTGCTTAACCTGGTTGAGGACAATCCAGGTCTTAGCACGAGAGATATCGCCAGACATGTTGGCATTTCGCAAGCAACTGCGTGGCGCATCTTACGTTCCCGGAATCTGCACCCCTACCACATCCAGCGGGGCAGTTGCTCAGAGAGCAGGATTTTGGCCCTCGAGTGGAATTCTCAAGATGGTACTTTTTGATGAGATCCCGGGATCCCCGTTTTGTAAACAGCATTTTGTTTACGGACGAGTCCACCTTCAGCCGGGAGGGAATGTGGAACGCCCACAACAGTCATGTGTGGTGTGATGAAAATCCACATGAAACCAGAAGCCGAGCAGCCCAGGAGCGTTTCTCAGTAAATGTGTGGGCCGGCATTCTGGGGGATTGCCTCATTGGCCCTTATTTGTTACCTGAACGGCTGACAGGTGGAAATTACCTGATTTTCCTGGATCAAGTGCTGCCGCAGCTTCTGGAGGAGGCACACGTACCCGAAGGTTCGCGTCGCCAGATGTGGTTCCAGCACGATGGAGCTCCGGCCCATTACACGAACGACGTGCGTCTCCATCTAAACGCAAGGTATGGCCAGCGGTGGGTCGGGCGTGGGGGTCCAGTTCACTGGCCTGCTCGATCACCAGACCTCACCTGCTTGGATTTCTTCCTTTGGGGTTACCTGAAGGCCGAGGTATACCATACACCTGTCAGCAGTGCTGAAGAACTTGTGGCGCGCATTGTGGCAGCTGCAGGGCAGATCAGAGATACTCCTGGCATTGTTGGAAACACACACTCCTCAATGCGACGGAGGTGCGAAGCCTGCATCATGGCCCAAGGTCGAAATTTCGAGCATCTTCTGTAGTGTTATTTTTTGTAAATAAATTTCCAGTATCATTGATGTTTTTGGTCTAAATTTATTCAGAAGTGTTGAGCAGAGGTAGAAAATGTGTTTTCATTATTACTAACTGATCGTAGCGCCCCGTTTCCAGTTAGCGTCCGAAATGTCAACGAATTATGTTTTTTGCCCAAAGCGCCCCCTATCGATGTTTCTTTTTGTACCGTTCAACTGAGTTTCAGAGAGCCCCAGCAAACAGAATCATGAAAATGCATGCCATAAGTCAAGAAATTTGTTTGTTTATCTCTTAGGAGCCTTCGAGTTTCGACCACCTTGTACTTTGACATTTTATTCCGGCTCTTACGCTTTTTGCAGGGCTCTACTTTTGGGTTCAAACTTTAAGTTAGAGTATAAACTTTGGCGAGCATGTGTTAAATTATCAAAATAACGGGCTTAAAGTTGTTGTCTAGCTCTCCAAAGTCTGCAGCGCCCCCTATCCATGTTTTAAGAGATACGCTTATCAAATTGGTACTGAAGAAAGTCTAAACAAACAGAATCATTTCGACGCAACAAGCAAGAAAATCTAACCATTTCCCTAGTTTTTATGACGTTTCGAATTTCGGCACCCAAATTTTCGAAAGCGCCTAGCGCCTTACCATCGCGTCAGGGACCCTACATTCCCTATTCAAAAATGTTCGTCTAGGTGTGCTCTATCGATCCTTAAAGTTTGTCACCGACGAGCTGAATCACCCTGTATATATATATATATAGTTCAATGTTTTACACTCTTTTAAAAACCGATCAAATTAGCGAGATTTCAGAGTTTGTGGGGTGTCAACGGGGAGTTTATGAGCGTAGATAGTAGGGGGAAGAGCTCCCTGGTATTATAAAAACTCATTTTCAGAAGATCTCAGAATTTCGCTCAGGTAATCCCGAAATTCTCGAATGAAAAATTTGACTCCATAAAAAAAGTCTGTTTAATAATATTTTAACTGAAACATTGGCAATGAAAAGCATACTAAGCAGGTTCTGCTCGAATGGTTTTCTGGAAAGTTTTCATATTAATTAAACATCTATTGTTCTTTCATGTTCCGACAAATTGTTCTATCAAACAGAAAATGTCCTTTGTCATCGTTTTCTTTTAGTTTAAAGAGATATTTGAAATGTCATTTTCATTTCACAACTGAATCGTAAAATATTTTTGATGTCTGTACAGAAATAGAATAAAAGTATCCTGCAAATTTCTATTTAGAGAAAATTTTGTTGAACAGAAAACTTACATACAGATTTCAATAGAATTAGTCAAAAGGTTTATAATTCGGTTGAAGTTTTGAAAACTTAATAGTAAGAATAAGACATATTAATGTTATTTAAACAATGGAATAAATTCTAAAGTGCTTTTGTAGCTTTCCGCTAGATTCGGATCTTATGGGTATAGGAAAACCAACGTCATCAGAAAGGATTTTGATGAATTAATTTGAGAACTTTACATAGCGATTTAAAGTAAAATGCAAACAAGTACAGTTTATTAGAAATAAATACTATTTGCGATACCTTATTGAACTTTGATTTGAAGAAAACACTTGGTGTTTGAAATGCCGTGCTGTCAGAATTGTTAGTAAAAATATAATTTCTGTTTTTTTTTCATACAAGCTGATTTTTTTTAATACGTAAAGAACTCAAACTTCAGGTTTTTTGAAAGAAACAACTGCGAAGAACAGTGCACATAGCTACGGTTGTGTCACATTCTAATATTTTGATTACACTGTTAATTGTCAGTCTTCAATTGTGGCTTTCTCATAAATAATAAGGTGTGTGGCTATAAATAATGGACTGATGCTATAACCGCCAAACGGCAAACGTAATATAGTGGAATTTCCTTTGATGCTGTTGCGTCTAGTTTGAATTTTCATATGCTTTGCTAGATTATCACGAATCCATATATCTTATCTTCGCTGTTACATTTTTTCGGAGTGACCAAATGCGCTAACAATTCTCGAAAAAAAGTGATAAGTGTGTAGTAATAAATGTGGAGTAATTGGTTAACATCAAGTTTAGGAACATGAAATTCGGAAAAGCTACAACAGAAAATAATGATGTGTAAAAAGAAGTGCATGGACATAAATATTTATCGCGCATTCAATTTTAAGTGCTTTAAATGACTTAAAGAGGGACAAGAAATGAAAAAAGACAAAGTGTACCCTGGGTAATTCCGCATGTTAAAGAAGACTCGCAAAAAATCAAAAAATTGCCGTCTGAGTATCCGAGTTGTTGCTGAATTGAAAGGAATAGACAACAGAAATATTCGTCATATTTTGTACGAAACATTCAACATGAATCGTTCCTAAATGAATGCTCGTGTATATTCCGTTTCATTTGTGAGGACATTCTTGAAAAGTACAAATTCATACGTGTTGAAATAATCATTGTACTCTCCAAACGTACTTCCTCGTGAAATCTATTTATTTCCAAAGTTCAAATAAGAGCTCAAAAGGACAAAATTTGAGAGCGTGGAATTGGACAAAGCAATAGCGGCGAAGACTCTCAACAATTTGACAAAAGAGGACTTTCAGCATTGCCTTGCAGAGTTGAAAATTTCGATAGAACGGTGCGGGGATTGCTAAGGTCAATATACTGAACGCGGAGAGGGTTTCTGATGCCTTTAGTGACGAATAAAAAAATTTCTGACGTCAGACCGGTTTTTTAATAGCCACGTATTGTAGTCATGTTTAAGAAATAACCATACACTACTCACCAAACCCTTTCTGATGAAAAACGGGTGAATGAGAAAATGTGAGGACTAAATCGGTTTTGATTTATTCAGAAATAATAATCATAAAAGATATTTATACAACGAAATTCATTGACAGTAAAAACCTGCGATTGGTATAATGTAAGAGTTAATACAAATTTTTCTTCCTCAGAAGTAATATATTTCAAAAAATATTTGTCCAACATTGCCTTCTTGATTAGAAACATATGACTGAGATAATGTGACAACTAATTCAGGTTTAACTACTTCAGAAATAGTAATCGCACAAGATATCTATAAAATCAGTCTCTTCTAAATGAAACATGTGATTGAGATAAAGGGGGAAACAATTCAGATTTGTTTCCAGCGCAATCAACGAATAAACACTTTGACAGCTTCAAACCAGTTTATTTATGCAGTCATATCACCAGAGATTCGCTCCAATCTCGCTGCTAAATTACTTCTATTAAACATAATAAACGTTCTATTCTCAAGAGCAGGCCTGTCCAACCTTTCAGTAAGCAGGGGCATCTCAGATCTTGGCACTCAATGAAGGGCGCCAACATTCTTCACATGACTGAAAACATGCTGCACTATTATCGTACAATATTAGCAAGTACGCACGTCTTAACATAATGCAAATAAATCTTATATTTGAAGACAAAAGGTCCCTACGTTCGGGAGTTGTATGTACTAAATTTCAAATTATAACTTTTTCTATGAGAGGTCTACAAAAATGATTGTAGGTAAGATGCCTGAAACTGTAATCACACCTATAGTAACAACAATAACAAAAAATTAAGGGGAGGGGCAATAGCCTCCGTTCTCCTTCTTATACTTATCGAATGAACTCTCAAAACTAATCAGGGAAGTCTTATCATAATAAGCCTATATCCAAAATTTCATGTAAATCGGATGTTTTTATCATGACATGAGTTATCGTGTTACGTACGTACATACGCACGTACATACTTACAGAACGGGCGAGCACATAATCTCTCAGGCTTTGATAGCTTGTGAGCTAAAAATAAATAAGATAAAAATCAGATATTTCTAGATTTCTTTTAGGATTTGAAAATACCCTTTAACTTATTTTAAAGACTTAAACATCATTATATATATATATATATATTAAAAAAAATACAAAAATAAAGACAAACATGATAATGACCCACATGCATTGGTAATTGATTTCAGAGAGGTAGTCTGGAATTGCTTTCATAGCTGGAAATTATTCTGTTGTGTCTTATTGATTTTCATAAGCAAATAAAAAAAAAATCAAATGTCAAGTAGAAGAAATTTAACCCCTCTATCCTTTGTGAAAAACAGTCAGTGGACCAGTGTGACAAAAGCAAAAAGAAAAAACTTATATTTCATGCGTATACATATCTGTTCAAAAAGGCAGGAAAGAAAGGAGAACTTGAAAAACGCTAATTTTTATGCTAAGTCTTAAGTATTAAAAAGATCTATTACTCATTATTACCATATTTAAACATCATATTTACAGCATATAAACAATAGCTACAAATCGTAAAAGTATGCATCATTAAGTTTTCAAAGTATGGTTATGGTTATTAATACATGCTCAGAAATTTTGAAAATATTAAAGAAATAATTCTTTATGATAAAATTTTACTTATAAAAGATTTAATACGAAATCTTCCAAAGGGGTGCCAAGAAAATCTTCAGAGGGCGTTCAGCCGCGTTGGACAGCCCTGCTCAAGAGCATCCATCCATCATAACATATCGACGACTCGCTCATAACCGACTAACACTTTCATTTCCAGACCTCCAGGCTAAAGTCAAAAAAATAGTTTCTAGAATATTCGATAATCCCAAACACGATATCTTCATATAAACAGAAACCGGCCTCTGGCGCCAAGACTAAAATAGGTGGAATCGAATGTTTCCCTCAAATGATAATTTTATTAAAAATATTATTATTTAACTTATTTAATAATCGGAAGTAGTCAAAATTCGAATGTATTCCACATACGAAAATTTTATTAAAAAAGGAAAAGAAATTAATATATTGATATGTAATAAACATAAACACGAAGGAAAAAAAACAAATGATATTTTAAATAAGTATACTTTTTCGGGATAAATTTATTAAACCTTTTAAAAAAGATGTTGACAGAAACAGAGAAAATTTGAGTTTTATTAGAAATTTTAAGAAATAAAGTTTATTTAAGAATATTTTTAATTTAGAGCAATTTTTTAGTTTTACGCGTATTGGAACAAATGTTTTTTTAATGCGAATTAAGAATTTATATAGTTTCTTCAAATATTAATAAATTAGATGTAATAATAGGATTTTAATTTCATAAGCCAAAATAAATACGGAATATTGTTAAATGGAAAATAACTCAGTAAAAAGTTAATTTTGGCGAAAAAAATAATTTTTTAAATATATACAATAAAATATATATATCAAATTAATACAATTTCTCTGATAACTAACGTGCTATTGAGATAATGGAACATCTAATTCAAATTTTACTTTTCAGCAATAATAATCATACTATATGTCTATGTGACGCAACTTCTTTGGGTGTAAAGCGTGATTAAAATTATATGACGACTTGCAATTCTTAGTTACCCATCATACGTATTATAGGATAAGCCTTGCAATCGTTTTGAAAATCGAAATTTTTTGACGGATTTACACGTTTCAGACACTGGAGATTCCGAAAAATATATTTTTAGAAAAAAAAAATTGCCGTCCATCCGTCTGTGTGTCTGTAAACGCTCTATCTCTCGAAGAAATTGAGATAGAGATTTGAAATTTTGTATGCACATAGTATGTAAGAGTAGGAAGAAGCCTATTTAATTTCATATAAATTTAATAACATCGATTATCCGGAACTATTTTTTTCGGACTCTCGAAATATTCGTTCTGATGAAATGTATATAAAAATTTTGAATTTTTTTTTTTTTTTAAGGAATGGATGTAAAACACAATAAAATAACACATATTTTGCATAAAGAACGAAGTCATTCGAATTAAATTATTAGTTGCCGAGATATTTTTAATCTTGTTTTCCACATTCTTCGATTTTTCATGACCCTGCATTTCATTCAAATTTCAATTCAAAGATATATATTAATTGGAAATGAGACGCTTAATTCAAAGCAGTAAACTGTTACTTAATATGATTATTATTTTGGAGTTATAAGGATGATTCTTTTTACGCAATTTGCTACTACTTGTAAAATTAGGCGTTTTATATAATTTATCGAAATTGGTTCATCAGCAATTCATTAATAGAGCATTAATATGCATATTATAAATATTTAAATATACGTTTAAATTTTGTTTCTGAATCGTAATGCATTTTATAAATAGTTTACACATGTTTTATTTTCATATGTTATATTATGCATATCCATGATGGGTAAGTATTTTGGTGGTTCTCAACGACAAGTTTATTGTATAAGGAAACAGTATTCATAAACATGTATGTTTTGAATGTTTTATGTTATTGTCATCTGTTCTGTCCGACCAGAAAGTACAGTCAAAAGAAAAAGTTAAAAAATGAGAGAAAGAAAAACGCACTTAAAAATAAGATTTTATATTCTGTTTGTTCTTGGAAAAAAAAGTGGAAAATGTACTATGATGCATTTTTTATCTAAAATAAGTTCTCTTTATATGTTATGTTTAAACAGTGAATTTTGAATTGTTTTACAAATTCAAATACATTAGGTTATGATTTTTTATCACAGCAGAAAGGCATTGTTTAGTACTAAAATCATGAGAATGAATGCTAATTTAAATAGATAAATATATATATACATTTTTTTTGAGGGAGATTAATTTATCTACAAATGAAGTACATATTTGTAAGCTTGCTAATTCAAAAATAGTTTAAAATGTAGGCTTTAATTTTAATACTTGCAATTTTACATTTTTTTATTAAGCGTCTCTTATTAGAATTTCATTCATAATACGTTTTCAAAATATAAAATCCAGTACTGATACATGTAACCCATTTCCGTTGTTAAGAAACATTTCCTAAAAGTAAAACTGTTTAAAATAAAATCTTCAAAAGAATCCTAAACAGTTTCAAATGTCTGAAAATGTACCTTAGAGTTAAAAAAGAAATATTTTCTTAAAATGTTATTTTTTTCTCTCTGTTTCATTGTATTTCGTTTATAATATTTTTCTTTGTGTCTTTAGAAAAAAAAAATTAAAATATATTTAGAAAGTCGAATCCTTTTAGTGAAGCAATCTTTGCTTGTTTCAGTTCTAGTTAATGTGTGTTGCATTATTGCTATAGCCAATGTGGATAATTGGAAAAATATTGCCGCTTGAAACAAATATTGTAAAAATAGATTAGTTCTTTGTTCCTCCAGTTTAAACTGAAACGCAATAATGAAACATAAAAAAGCAAGCGAAAATAAATTCAGAAAAAAAATATACTTTTTACGTATAGAGATATGATTAAAAAACAGAAATAGATTTCTAATATATTAATTATTTCTATTTTCATTAAAACTGTTGAAAATTTACGATTCTTTTACTTTCAGTCTATCTGCTTCTTTTTTTGAAACCCTGAATGGGGATCTTATCATCACACCTCCTCTATGGCAAAATCAGATTTCAGAATCTAAGTTTTTATCATGGTCCACTTGATCTATACGCCCGTCTATTTGAGATTAATGTATGAAGTCTCCCGCCAGAGGACTCTGATAAATTGCCCAAGTTATTCTAAACAGTCTTGCAAACCCTGAACCAAAACAATGATCATGAGCAGAGCCATGGTCACCGAACAGAAAACAGCTTACTCAATGCTAATTTGGGCAGGGTTTGCGTCACGTGGACTCACACGTGGTCTAATGAAATGGTTCCGGGTTTGAAGACGAATACAGCTTCACTTTTTCGCCGTTTTTTAGCGAAATGGGTAGGCCTTTAGTATATAGTCGGCGATGGTTTTTAGATTGGCGACTTTGAAAATATATGAGTAACTGATTAGAGATTGAACTGAGATTGAATCAGTTAAGTCTAGAGTAAGCGTGTCGAAAACATGGCCTGCTGATAATTTATCCATGACCCGTAAAACTTTTAACAGGTTTTCTTCTGATTGATTACTTGATGTTTGATGATAAAAAATCATAACCCAATATATTTGAATTTACAAAACAATTCTGAATTCATTATTTAAATATAACTTATAAACAGAACTTATTTTAGATAAAAATGCATCATACGTAAGTACGTTTTCCACTTTTTTTTTTCAAGAAAAAATAGAATATGAAATTTTATTTTGAAGTGCGTTTTTCTTTATCTTATTTTTTAACTTTTTCATTTACATCGTTTACTTTTTGGTCAAACAGATCAGATGACAATAACGTAAAACATTCAAAACATATATGTTTATGAATACCGTTTCCTCATACAATAAACCTTTCGTTGAAGACCACCATAATATATTTTTCAGGAACACTATTGTACTAAGCGTAATTACAGTGCGGCCAGATTGGACAAACTATTTATTTAAATTAAGCATTTCCGATTATTAAACTTCACGTCATTTAATTGCAGATAAATATATCGATAATAATTAATAACAATAAGTATAGATATATATGATAATTAATAATCATAAGAAGAAAAAGACGATGAGCTTGGATTCAAAATGATGGTTAATTTTAACCCTTTCGGGTCTGGTATACTATTAATAGTACTTGTCATTGAATCGAGTATTATTTTGTCTTAACATTTATTTGGTTACTTTCTACGTATAGAAATAATAGTATTCGTCTGTGCCTTTTTTATTATGACTTCAATTAAGTTTTGACACTTAGAAATGACAATTATAATACAATTTTATTTATTTATCTTTGCACCGTTGGCGATTCCTATATTTTATGCATATATTTCACCCTTTACATCTTAAATGTAGACTAAGTTTCTAAACAAATCAAAACTAATGAAATGCAAAAAGAAAATAAAATAGATAGTTGTAATATCAGTTAAACCTTGTTATACTTTGTTATTTTCCATAGGTCTCCAAAAACTCCTCCTTAGCCTATTATCTTTTCAATATGAATTGAATAGTACACAAAATAATTACGTTCGTTTGATTTCAGGCAATGAGATAATCTTTGCGCTTCAATAAATTTATTTGAAGAGCTACGATTAACATTAGTAAAAAAAAAAAGAGTAATTTTTTTCTCAAAATGGAAAAAATTCGGACCCGAAAGGGTTAAGATGTAAATGTGCACTAAGAACGATCTCTGAAACCTTAAAAACTTTAAAGGAATATTGGAATGAGAGTACTGAATGAGAATAAAAGATTCAAAATGCCGTCTATATTATCATTTATTTAGAATAATTTTAGATCTTCTTCTTGATTTATGCTTCATTTGTGTGTAATAATGAAATTTAATTAAACCATGGTTTAAATAGTAGTTTTTGACTATTCCTAAAAGTATAATTCTTTCTAATGAAAACTAGACAAATAAAAAAAAAAATAAAAAATTATAATTTAATAAATTGCAACGACTATTTGGAAAATGATATTTTCAAAGACTCAAATTTTAAAGACTTATAAATGAATTCTATGTTTAAATTAATAATGATAATAAACATCATTTTTAGGATGATAATAACGAGTTGTATATTACGCACGCCATGTATTAAACATTAATATTTCCAGACCAATGATTAAAAAACCCCCAGTAGTTTATACAGAGTGTTTCTAAATTCATGGTCCAAACTTTAAGGGGTGATAGTACACATCAAGACAAACAATATTTAAATAGGAAATCAAGGGTCCCAAAGTCTTCCGAAGGAGATAGGCGCCATTAAAGTTTAGGGTCCAAAAATTCAAATGATTATAAAAAACAGAAAAATTGGTCGATTCGTTTGCGGTTTTCACTAAAATTATTCTTTATGTCAGTATTGTCTTGAAAATAAATTATAAAGATAAATTTCAAAAAATGACGATAGAGGGCGTTTTAGACTTTAGAGTAACGAACAACTATTTTTTACCGTTATTTTTTGCATCTCATTAAAGGTTTCGTAAGCTTAAACTTAAACTTAAATCTTGAGCTCAAAATCTGAATAGTTGGAAGCAGTTAAGTAGCACAAACTTAACTGTGTTCAGAGGGTTTTAAATTCAAATGATTATAAAAAACGGAAAAATTGGTCGATTGATTTGCGGTTTTCACTAAAACTATTCTTTATGTCGGTTTTTTATTGAAATTGGATTATAAAGATAAATTTCAAAAAATGCCGATAGAGGGCGCTTTAGACTTTGGAGTAACGTACAACTATATTTTACCGTTATTTTTCGCATCTCATAAAATTTTCTTAGAAGCTTAGACATAAACTTAAATTTTGAGATGAAAATCTGAATCGTTGGGAGTGGTTAAGTAGAGCAAACTGAACTGTGTTCAGTGGGGGTGGGGAGGTTCAAATTTCAAATTATTTTAAAAAACGGAAAAATTGGTCGATTCGTCTGCCGTTTTCGCTAAAACTATTCTTTATGTCAATATTTCCTTGAAAATAAATTTTAAAGATTAATTTCAAAAAATACCGATAGAGGGCGCCTTAAACTTTAGAGTAACCAACAACTATTTTTAAGCGTTATTTTTTGTATCTAATTAAATGCTTGCAAATGCTTAGATTTAAATTTTGAGCTCAAATTCTAAATCGATGGAGGGGTTAAGAAGCGGAAACTGAACAGTGTTCAGGAGTTAAAATGTTATCCTCCCCACCCCTCGAACACATTTCAAATTTCCGCACTTAATTACTCAAAGCGATGCAGATTTTGAGCTCAAAATTTAAGTTTGAACTTTTACAAGCATTTAATTAGATACAAAAAATAACGGTTAAAAATAGTTGTTGGTTACTCCAAAGTTTAAGGCGACCTCTAACGGTATTTTTTAAAATTAATCTTTAAAATTCATTTTCAAGGAAATATTGACATAAAGAATAGTTTTAGCGAAAACGGCAAACGAATCGAACAATTTTTCCGTTTTTGATAATCATTTGAAATTTGAACCTCCCCACCCCCATTGAACACAGTTCAGTTTGCACTACTTAACCACTCCCAACGATTCAGATTTTCATCTCGAAATTTAAGTTTATGTCTAAGCTTCTAAAAAAATTTATGAGATGCGAAAAATAATGGTAAAATATAGTTGTACGTTACTCCAAAGTCTAAAGCGCCCTCTATCGGCATTTTTTGAAATTTATCTTTATAATTCATTTTCATTAAAATACCGACATAAAGAATAGTTTTAGTGAAAACCGCAAATCAATCGACAAATTTTTCCGTTTTTTTATAATCATTTGAATTTAAAACCCTCTGAACACAGTTAAGTTTGTGCTACTTAACTGCTTCCAACTATTCAGATTTTGAGCTCAAAATTTAAGTTTAAGTCTAAGCTTACGAAACCTTTAATGAGATGCAAAAAATAACGGTAAAAAATAGTTGTTCGTTACTCTAAAGTCTAAAGCGCCCTCTATCGTCATTTTTTAAAATTTATCTTTATAATTTATTTTCAAGACAATACTGACATAAAGAATAATTTTAGTGAAAACCGCAAACGAATCGACCAATTTTTCTGTTTTTCATAATCATTTGAATTTTTGGACCCTAAACTTTAATGGCGCCTATCTCCTTCGGAAGACTTTGGGACCCTTGGTTTCCTATTTAAATATTGTTTGTCTTGATGTGTACTATCACCCCTTAAAGTTTGGACCATGAATTTAGAAACACCCTGTATATGTACAACTTAAACTGTTTAAAATGTTTATTTTTATTTGATGGAGTTAATCAGACTGATTACGTACTGGACCCATCACAGACAGATTTAAATAAAATTTTAAAACTGCAAATTTTTAAACTTCTAAACTTCGCACATTTTAAATTTTTACACTGTTGCGTGGAGAAAAAAAAATGCACCTTTAAAAGAAATTTGTTTGAAATCTTTATCACATTCTGTTTTTAAATTATTATTTTTTTAAAAAGTTATTTTTTTTTGTCATCGCTGCAATAGAAGTAATCTATTTTTGGACGTTCGACATGGACCAATCAGAAAACGAATAAAATAAAAAACAGAAGTATTCATTTTTGGACATTAAACATGGACCAATCAGAAAACGAATAAAATAAAATAAGTTGCGGAATTCAACCAATAAAAAGATTCATATATACTTCAGACTTCCCAGTTCTCTACCGATGGCAACAACTATTTTCCAAATAGTTAATAAATATCACTTGGCATAATTTAAGTATTACGCTAGGTAAGCCACGTGTTTTACAAGTATATAACACAAATGGAAATTTCTTTCCGGCTGCTCATAGATCAAGTTCTGCTAATGGATTTGATGGGACTACCGTTGTTTGATAAATTTTCAGAGAAGGTTTTAGAACATAACATATTGTTTTACATTGCTTTGTTATAGAATTATGGAGGACTTTGTACAATCTGATGAACCGTATAATGAAATATTAGTCTTTAAAAAAAATCTGAAATGAATTAAGATGGTAAAAATGTTAGATAATTTTTCAGGAAATGTTTTAGTATGTAACACATCATTCTACATTACTTAATTCAGGAATTGTAAGTGAGATTTCTATAATAAAGTGAACTCGATTATAATCGTACTGCTGGACAGATTTTTATGAGACTTGCGTTCTTAGTTAGATAATATTTGATGTATACTTTTTGTATACTGTGTAACGCTCTTTTCCTAATTCTAGTATAAATGGTAAACAAAAACTGCTATCCCTAAATGGCCGAAATTTTGTCTGGCGCATTAAAAAATATCACAGCGCAATGTCTTTTGCATTTTTTTTGAACAATGCGAAAGGACATTACAGGAAAACATTTCTGTAAAACAAAAACCTAATTTAGCAATATGTATCATTTGATTCAAAGTTTGTTTGGAGAAATCGACTAGCGTAGCGGGAACAGACTTATAGTATTGTATAACATTTAATAATAATTATTTTGGAAATTTAATTATGGAACTTCCAGAGTTTAATTTATTTCTCGATATATATTCTAATTATTATTAGATTTTTCTATTTTCTTTTTATTCTTCACTGAAACGCAAACATTAATTGCATCCTTGTCGTTTAATATAAGTTTGTATAATTAATTAGAAAACACGTGCCAAATACTTAGTTGCCATGATTTAAGACTTTTATTTCAACAGTCCATTTTATGCTTATTACTAAATATTGCGAAAGAAAAATACAGGCATAAAATAGAAATAAAATAAAACAGTACTGAAAAGAACATTTGATACTTAGAAATTCGAGGAGCATTTTTAATTCTATGTATAGTAAAACGGAGTTGATTACATTTGTAATTAATTAGTGACATTTCGGTTTAGATTTTATTTCCGAGTTAATTATATATTTATAAACTTGGACAATCTTCGGGAAAAAAATAGTTCTCTCCTCATTCTTTTATTCTAGTTAATTTAGACACCAAACATCAATTTTAAATGTAAGATTTTTAATTTAATATTATATGACGTTTAATGTTAATTATGAGATAGAAATATTGCATGAAAAATGTACAATATTTTTTACTTTTTTAAACACAAGAGATCATATGGCAGATAGAAGTTTAAAAAATTAAAAATATTAATGATTTTTGACATTTTTATTTTTAGATATTTATCTTATGGTTAGTGATTTTAATAAAAAAATTACATTAAGTTATCTCACCAAGAAATATTTGTATTTTCGTCACTGATGCCACAAAAATATACTTAAAATAATTAAAAATAATTATAATCCAAAATGAAAACTCTTAGGCCCAGCATCGTTTATGAAACATTTTTCAACGCATTCAGAGTACTGTAACGTTATTTTTAAAAATTTATTAACATGAAAATGTCAATGTCATGAAAAGAATTTGAAGAATTTTTATTGCAGCCCTGTATATGATTTATGGATTTGTGTGGTATACTACATTATATGTTAAAAGTTATTTCAATTAAAAGCACAGTCGAAAATTCTCATCCACCAATTTCCATATTTGAGATCTTTTGAGAAGCCCTGTATATGATCCGAAGAATTTATAATTTCCAGGTAATATTTATAAAATAGTTAAAATTTAAAATGCGTGCTACAACTGAAGACTCATTTTGTAGCAATTATTACTTACCCATCATAGGTAGTATAGGGTAAGTCTTGCAATCGTTTTGAAAATCGAAAATTTTTTTTGACGGATTTACACGTTTTAGACACTGGAGATTTCGAAAAACATATTTTTAGAAAAAAAATTGCCGTCCGTCTGTCTGTCTGTCTGTCAGTCTGTTTGTCTGTAAACGCTCTATCTCACGAACAAATTGAGATAGAGACTTGAAATTTTGTATGTACTTAGTATGTAAGAATGGGACGAAGCCTATTGAATATCAGCAACCTCGATTATCCGGAACTATTTTTTCCGGATTCTCGAAAAATTCGTTCTGATGAAAGGTATATAAAAATTTTCGATTTTTTTTTATTTTAAGGAGTGCATGTAAAAGGCAATAAAAAACACAAATTTTGCATAAAGAACGAAGTCGATCGGATTATTAGTTGTCGAGATATTTGTAATCCTGTTTTCCACATTCTTCGATTTTTCATGATCCTGTATTTCATTCAAATTTCAATTCAGAGGTATATTTTAATTGAAAATGAGACGCTTAATCCGACGCAGCAAACTGTTAGTTAATATGATTATTACTTTTGGAGTTATAAGGATGTTTCTTTTACGTAGTTAGGTACTTCTTGAGTAGTTTGGCGTTTTATATAATTTGTTGAAATTGGTGCATCAGCAATTCATTAATAGAGTATTACTATATGTATTAACAACATTTAAATTTAGTTTTGGAATTGAAATACATTGTATAAATTGTTTTCACATATTTTATTTTCATATGCATATAAATGATGGGTAAGTATTACGGTGGCCTCCAACGACTATTTCATAGGCAGAAGGTTAGACTAGAACTCCTATAATAGAGGCTGACGCAAAACCTTTTTGTTTCGTATTATTGGTACCCAGTTCAGCATCAATGTAAAGCGCCGAAGCTGGGTTGCCATATTTAATAGGTTCTGTCTCTGTCATATTCGATTGTGTTGTCCGCCATTGTTTCGTGCACGCTAGAGGTTTCACTTGATTTTTCCCAACTATTATTTTTCATATTTTAATTGTAAACATGGCCCAGTGTTCCGCTACTGATTGTAAAAATAATTCGAGACATAAATGTCGTATGTTCAGATTTCCTGCTGATAAGCAAAGAAAAAGAAAATGGATTAAGAAATTTGAGAAAAGCGGACGGGTTCCTAGTCCAAATGCCAGAATCTGTGAGGTGAGTGTTATTATCTGTTTATTAATTAAAATATCTGTTTTAAGATTTTGAATGTATTATGGAACATTTTTTAAACACTATTATAGAAGCCTTGGGTTAGACTGGGGGATGCTGGTTGTATACAGGCATACGGTCCATTAGCAATGTTTTTCAAACAAACCGGTCGAAGGCGACACCACCAAAAAGACTCACGTATCTGAAAGTAGTCTTCCAACCGTAACACCGTAATCAGGCAAGAAGCAACGAAACAAAAGTCTCTTGAAATTTTGAAATTTTCACTCATATAATTTTATTTTTTATTTTTTGCACTTATCAACAATTCTTTCTGATTTCTTTTTAAATTAAAATTCCAGTTTAGTGAATACTATTCTAAAATTCCGCTGTTCAGAACTTATTTTATATCTAATGTTTTTAACTCCTAGAGGACAGTTTGGATATATTATACCACATCTAATTTTAATAACGATTCACCCATAAACTTTGCTATGTTAACTTTGTAGAAAAAAAAATTATTTTTCTTATTTTGAAATAAACTTTTTCGAAAATTTCCGTGTGAATTAAACATTACAAAAGCACAAGTACTCACCCCTGAAAAGATTAAAAAATATTAACTGAATATTTGGTTGATTAAAAGGCAAAATGGCCTTAGTGGAAAGTTGGCTCTATAATTCGGTGGATGTTGCCCAATCTCTTCTAATGCCTTCTTTAGTCTCTGACTCACCATTTTTTGATACAGCACACGAAAGGAAAACTTCAGTCTAATTGAAAAAAAAATCAGTTCGAACAGAAAATACAGCTATTTTTACGAAACAAGACCACAAAAAATTACAGATATTGCACTACATCTAATGTCCTGTAATCTGTAGCTGCAGTT
This sequence comes from Maratus speculifer, assembly GCA_964019185.1. NCBI lineage: Eukaryota > Metazoa > Arthropoda > Arachnida > Araneae > Salticidae > Maratus > Maratus speculifer. The sequence continues at coordinate 295,519,161 of OZ025292.1, forward strand.
ACGATTCCAATTTCAAATGATCGAAAAACTTGTGATGAAATTGAAGAAAATAAATATTTTCTTATCCTTTGAATCTTTTGTATACTAAATTAAAATCAAATTTAATATTTTATGTGTTTTTTCATTTTTGTTCCATTTTACTCGCGCGCCGACAATCAAATCGATTTAGCAAGCCAATTTATAAAATTTGATGGGACACTTACTTGATGGCCTTTTGAGTTTCATAAAGAAAATATTAATAAATATATTTCAAAATTTCGCATTCATGGTTATGTTTTAAGATGAGATAAATGTACAAATAAAAAAATAAAAATTTAAATAAAATTAAAGGAAAATAATATCGAAGAAAAAATGGGTCAACTATTCCCTGTCTATCCTACTGTAGCCAAATAGTTTTGTGTGTTCCTGTAAATGAATGATAAATTATAATCACACCAGATTCTACATTAAACGACTTAAAATACAAATTAATGATACATATATATATATATATATATACAGTGGCAGTCAAAAGTTCCGGCCAGCAAAAATTTTTTAGTTAATTTGTAAATATACACATATCAAGAGGAATCTCAAAGCGATACTTATACATTTTATTGACATATTAGTTAGGAACTTACTTATAGAAGAACGTGTAAATATCAATAAATTTAATTGACAAAATTAAGTATAAAAGAAAACGCATGTTCTCAAAAGTTTCTGGCCACTTATCATTTATTAGTCTTTTTCTATCCGTAAAGTGTTTTTTGGTTGTGTTAATGAATGAATCAACGTGTATAGCATAGTTTGAATTGTAATTTGCAAAGTTCAACAATTGTTGTTCATAAATGAGTGTTTAGTTTGTCGCTAAAAGGCCAATCTTCTCGAGATATTGCGGCTAAGTTATCGATCAGTAAAATCGACTTTAAATGATATTTAAAAATTATATAAACATGGCCATAACTTTCAGGTCTTTCAGAGGTCCGGGAGACCCCGAAAAAGTTCTATTCCTGTGGACAGAATTATCAGGAGAAAAACCAATGGTAACCCGCATGAAAATTCGGTTGCAATATACTGCGATTTACGGAATGAAAATATTGCTGAAATAAGTTAATCTACCGTGTTATGATGCTGACGTGATACAGAACTTATGGACGAGTCGGTGTTAAAAAATTTTCAGAGGTAAAAAAAATACCGACGTACCCTACTTTCATTTTCCTAGGAACACAAAGTCTGGTCAAGTGAAAACTGGACAAAATTCTATTTTTCCATTAATCGAATTTGAAATTTTTTTTGGTAGTGATGGCAGATACTGCAGCAAAAAACGATGACCTAACAACAAAAGGTTATGATTCGACCTATGTTATTCCTACAATGAAGCATGGCGGAGGACACGTTATGCCGTGGGGAGTATTTTCTTAAAAAAGTGTCGGTTCGTTATTTGAAATCCAGAGCCAGATGAATGATACAATGTATAAGGATATCTTGCAAGACCATTTTTTTGCCTTATTAGAGAAAAAAAAATTGGTCGCAACTATTTTTCGTAACATAATAACGACATAAATAATGTATGCAAGCCTCGATCAGCAATAGTTTTCGCACAAAAAAATTCGTTTTTGAAATGGTCAGCCCAAACGCCGAATATGAATCCAATAGGAAATCTTTAAAAAGAAGTTGGCAAAAGTCTGAGAAACTATAAATATTGCAATTCAGCTGAAATTTCGCCAAAATTGCAAGAAATGTGGAAAAAAAGCACCATAGACGATCTTTAACCGTTGATTTTATGAATGTCACGTTGCTGCGACGCAGTACTTATTAATAAAGCTAATAAAATAGTAATACGATAAAATAGTATTTGTAAATGTTGTTAATCACTGTAATTTTCTATTACAATACAACTTTTTTACGAACTTGTAAAGGTGGCCGGGAACTTTTGAGAACGTGCGTTTTCTTTTATACTGAATTTTGTCAATTAAATTTATTGATATTTACACGTTCTTAAGTAAGTTCCTAACTGATGTGTCAATAAAATGTATAAGTATCGTTTTGAGATTCATCTTCATATGCACTGTTAAAACTAATGGTGACACATTGCACCTTTTAGGGGTGAAAGGCTTGTCTCACTGGTGACACCCCTAGAGGAGCTAAAATGGCACCCTTAACTAGGGTGAAAGGATGGCACCCCTAATCCAGGGTGTTTCAGGGGGTGAAAGGACGGCACCTCAGAGAAGAATAATGGCACCCCTTATCCACAGTGTTCAATAGAGTGAAACGATGGCACCACAGGGGAGAATAATCTCACCCTTTATCCAGGGTGCCCCCAGAGGTGAAATGATGGCATCTCAGGGGAGAGTAATGGCACCCCTTAACCAGGGTGCCCCAGGGGGTGAAAAGATGGCGCCTCAGGGGAGAGTAATGGCACCCCTTATCCAGGGTGCCCCAGAGGGTGAAAGGATCGCATCTGAGGGGAGAGTAATGGCACCCCTCATCCAGGGAACCTTAAGGGGTGAAAGAATGGCATCTCATGGGAGAATAATGATACCACTTATCCAGAGTGCCCCAGAGGGTGAACGGATGAAACACATAATCCAGTGTGCCCTGTGGCATCCTACAAGCAATAGCACTCACAATCTATGGCCCACAGTTGCAACCCCCCTCCCCCCACCCTGCTTGTCAAGAAATTTTATTGGTTTGAATCATGAAATACAAAGTGTTTACCCATTTTTAGATTGAATTCTGCAGAGAAAATTATCATTATCAGTCAATATTTTGAGTCTTTTTTTTTCTTTTAGATTGATGGAATATTATATTTTTAAACTCATTATCAGATGTCCAAAGAAAAATTGTAGCATATTTTTGTAACTCAGAGAGGGATAATATGAACTACAAAAATAATCATAGAAAGACAGAGAATTCAAATTGTACTTTCATTTACATGGAGAGTATTTTAAGAAAAATTCAAAATTTTAACTTTTATACAGTCTTTGCATTTCAAAATCACCAATCATAAGTCATCACTATTGCATTGTTAGTCATACCCAAAAGGTTTTGTTAGAATAAATCGCAAAATTTACACAACCTCTACACCTATTTTCTGCCTCTAAAAATCACTGAGTTAGAGTCAAATATTGTGACTTTGTCATGCAATTTGAAGCCTGATTTTCAATTTTATGTTTTGAAGTTCTTGTAAAATGAAATAAATAATGATTTTTGACTGTCTCTATCTCATATGTTTGGATTAATCTTTTTGGGTATGTTTAAGAAAGGGTCAGTAAATATTTTTGTGATTGGGCATTTTTAGATGCAGGAACATTATAAAAATTTGATGTTTTTTGACTCCCAAAATAAGAGAAAGTACAAATTGAATTACTATCTTCATATGAATATTTTTATAATTTTCTTATATTTTCAGAAGTAATCCGTAACCATCTTTTTTGACACATAGTATATTGCTTGACATGTATTTTCATTATTTTATATACAGGGCAACTGAAAAGTATGGGGACACAGAAAAATGCTATATCCTGTAAAATATATGCCATAATTTAATAATAAAAAAGTAAAAGAAATAACAATATTTTAACAAATTGTTCACTGGCTTGATATTTATTTTTTACACAAGTTTGAAAACGAAAAATCACCGAATTGACAGTCCGCTGCAGATAATTCTGATTTAAATCATTCTATGCCTTGATAATTTCGCATCACATACAATGCAAACTGGGGAGTTTCTATTTCTAGCTTTTCTACAGAAGTCAAGTGAGTTAAGATCTGATTGTTCGAAGGCAATACACCTGTTATTAAATATCTACGCAGATGGGTGTTGAAGATCAATGTTGTTTTTGCTCCATGTGAAGGCCGCAATACGGCTGGAAGTTCCATTAAAATTATTTTGCTTCCATGAGGCGAACACTTCGTTGAACATATTAGTTACTGATCATTTTGACGGTCGTGAACTTTTCGGAGGATTAAGATTTTCATATAATAGAAGAAATGCTACAAAATTTTAAAATAAGCGTTTCTCAGATTTTAGTTGTGAAATATTAATGTCAAACAACGCACCGATATTTTTTCAGCTACGCTGCTGTATCTAATTAAAAAAATGTAAAACACAAATTAGAAAAGAATATGTAATAAATGCTGTGTAACTTTTAAATTAGTAAAAATACTTCATATTCTTTAAAATTCTTCCAGAAAGTTAGCCATCAAGCTATGAAATGAATTATAGAAAATAAGTTCATTTTATAGTTGTGGTAAAATCACAGATGAAATAGAGTAAAAAAAAATCATTTTTACAATATATGTAGTACTTACATTTATAGTGAACTTATGCAAATCCATATTTTATAGCATATATCCACACAGGATTAGAAATTAAGAACTGTATGTAAGGTGTCAAAATAATGCCTACAATTTTTTTTTGATGTGCCAACTGCATTTCATATTTTCTTATTTCTTTTCACAACCATGTTAATACTAATAATATTGCATTGCATATTTAATTTTAATGTATTGAAGGGAAGTGGGGAGGAAACTTTATATATTAAACACTTTTTCTTACTAAACAAAATAAAAACTGACTTTCCATAAGTATGAAACCTGATTAAACTACAATATTTGGATTCTGGAAAAACTTATTCTTTTTATAAAGCTAATATGCGTACAAAACAGATAATCAAGCAAATATGTCCACAGAGAGAAAATATGAGCTTTAGATATAACTAGGGATAAGCTAATTTTTAAAAAATCCGAGACTAACAGTACATCAGAAAATAAAAAGTTAGCAAATAAATGAATCTTTGGTTGCCAATTACGGTGTGGCATTTAAAACATTTCCAAATCACACTTTTTTTTGTTTGTTTGTTTGAGGAAGGGAATACAAAAATTTTAAAACGATTTTAATACAGTTTCTTATTTTAGGAACATATAAGGATGCAGAAATATCTCATAATAAAAGAAAATCTTGTTTACAGGGGTGTAATATCCAAGGACCAGTTTTATCAGTCATTGGTGAAATTGAAGTTAACTTAGAGGTTATTGAAAGGTTCAAAATTCTTAAGACATGTGCTAATGTCATGGTGCAGAGGGAGGGGGATGTATGCTAAAATACAAATGAAAGCATTTGCTAAACAAAAATTAAAGTTAAAGAAAGCTAGTTATCAAGATTTGACGACTAGGAATAATTTTTCTATAATTTAGTTTCATTTGACGGCTAACGGCTGCTGATTTCTAGTCCTGTATCCACATCAAAAAACTTTCTGCCAAATTGTTTTTGTGTTTTGACTTATTGCATCTGAAATTTTAATCTAAAGAGTAATTATAATGAAAGGAATAAAACACTGAATTAAAAAAAAACAACCTTTTAGTTCAAATAATCTTTTTATTGTAAACACCAAGAATATATTAAATATTATTAAACAAAGACGTAACATTATGTGGAACTGATGACACTGAGAAAATTTTGAAGACATAAGTATCTAATAAAAATGATAAAAATTTAAATTGGCTTTTGCTATAGTTAACGTTAAACAACCAAAATAATGCATACCACAAAGTAACTAAGCTTATAAAATTATCAGTTTTGGTAATTAACTGTTTATATAAAATTAATACATAGCATGAGTAATTTAACAAGTTGCTTGAGTTGCGGAGCACAGTAACAGGTTGAAACACAGAAATTTCTGCACCTTCTTCATGATAAAGAGTCGGAAACTTTTCTTGTATCAATCATGGTAATGTAAGTACTATAAATGTAAGTTCATTATCTGAAATAATAATAATAACACATTAAGGAAAACACACAACAAGACAGTCGAATTAAAATGTAACATCAAAGTACAGCAAAAATCATAGATGAACAAAAAAAGAAAGAATAAAATTTAAATAAAATTTAAATTATAGCTCACAAGGCTATCAAAGCCTGACAGCTAATGTGCCCGCAGGTTCTGTATGTAACGTGATAACTCTTTATATAAATATCAGATTTGCTTCAAATTTTATATGTGGGTTCATTCTGATAAGGTTCTTCACTGATTAGCATTGGAGGTTCATTGGTTAAATATGAAGGGGGGGAGAAGAGAGTGAAACCATCCTTAATTTATATAAATATGCAGAAATCATGCAGAATTATCACATTTTCTTCAAATTTTGTTAATAGGTTCACTCTGATAAGGCACTTCCCTGATTAGTTTTAGGGGCTCATTGGTTAAGTATAAAGAGGGATGGCAGTTAATCCACTGTCATATAACTTACAGTTGATTTATTTTATTTTTGGAAAGGCAATATTCTTTGAAATAAGAGTATAATATACAGTTGTATGTATAGCCTGCGAGCTCAATGCCATCAGTTTAACTGGGCACTTTCCTCTTTATTGCCTATTTTCGGACAGAACGAGAAAATTACATGACCAACTCATACTTGTCATTCAGATATTCTTTTCCTGTATTATCATTAAGAGTTACAAACTATTTACATTATTAACCATATTTACAAAACATATCTTGCAACAAAGTGTCTATTCCAGATTAGCAACGAATTTCCCTAACATGTACAGGTATTCCATACCAGTAATAATAATAAAAAAAATGAGGAATTTTATTTAAATTTATTAGTTATAATTTATTAGCCCCTATTATGTATCCTATATTGACACTAATCAATGAATATATGGATACAACCCCTCCTGTTTTTCCTTCATTTTGGGAATAACGAATTTTCAACGTATTCTATTGACGATTATTTTCAAAATTTTCAAGATGTGATTTTGAGACTTTCACAAAAGTTGTTCTATACATTTGGCTAACATAATATGCAAATGAAATTTTGATATCTTTGACGCATGCGCAGTGAAAAATTATTTAGTAAACCTACTCAATATTGGAACAATTTTTATTATTTTTTAATTCTGATTACGTATTGTGTGCAATGTTGTTTGTCACATTTTCTGAAAAGAATGTTACTTTATATTAAGAACTCTCCAAATTATAAGCAAAAATCTTAAGTAAATTTTAGACTGTTTTTCGGATTCGTAGAAAACCTTAATTTTTCTACGAGTATACATGCTATCGACATAAAAATGAACGCAGTTTATTACAATAAGCCACTTAATCATAATCTACAGTTTGGGCGCTTTTGCTACATTAGTTTTGACAGGTTATTTATCCAAAAGATATCCAAAAGGTATTCATTCTTTTTTAATTTGTTGACGGTCCCCTATTGGAGTTTCTGAATAAAACCTTCAGGGAAATATATGACTTGTACTACACTATCTGGCCATTGATTATCGTCCACTTGCGATTTTAGACATTTTGTTAAATATCTAGAAAAATACATGAGGAATTATCCTGAAACTCTCAGTGTATACACATAATAGTACAGGTCATATATTTCCGTGAAGATTTTTTCCAGAAACCTTATAAGAGACCGTCAACAAATTAAAAAATAATGAATATCATTTGGATAACCCTGTCAAAACTAATGCAGCAGAAGCGCTAAAACTGTAGATTGTGATTAAGTGGCTTATTGTTATAAACTGTGTTCATTTTTATGTCGATAGTGCTAGGATGTAGGGAAATTTTTCAGATTTTTTTTTTTTTCAGAAAAAAAATTCAGATCATTATTTTAAGAAAAATTAATTAATTAATACTCATTTCAAAAAAAAAATAATAATAATTTTAATCTTCCATAATTTCATTAATATATCCTATAAATCCAATATTTTCATTTAATACATCGCAGCTTCCCTATTTGACATAATAGCAATATACAAAATAATATTTTTCTAAATTATTTTATTATTAATTATTCATTCTTAAAATTATATTAATCAGTCCCAGTTTTAAATATAGATCATTATCATGTAATTGCCCAGTCTTTTAATCGTATAATACGTAATTTATGCTATTTCAAAATTTAAGATAATTTCCGTATTTTTTATGTGACGATCGCTAATTTTTCCTTTTTGAGCATCGCCATTTTCTTTACTGATACCTCCTAGATGCTGGACATGAGTCATCGGGGCTTAGAATGTTCTACGACATTCCGGAAGCGTCGTTTTGGTACAAATTTCCCGCTGAAATCTCAGCGTCCATCCCTTGATGACGCATGTTTGTTCCAGATCATTCCTAGCGTCGGGTGATGCGAGATTCTGATTGGCTGAGCGCACGCGCGCTGCCGTGAGAGGGAGGAAGATTTTCTGATTTATTTGACACTTTGAGAGAGAGCAGCGTTAGCGAAAGACGTCCGTGGCCAACACCCCCTATAGTCAAGGCCTTCACACCGTTTCAAAATGGCCGATCGCGATGTCCGACTTCCCACGTCCATAATATGAATGTATATGGAATGTAATATGAATGTAATAATCCTCACACAAAGTTGCATTTCTTGTAATTTTCAAAATTTTTAGCAATAGTGTTTACTTTTTCAGTTAATTGAATGTGTAATCAAGTAAATAATTGTCATTTCCTATAAATATAAGTTGTAAATTAAGAGGGTTACTTATTGTTTAAAAAATATACTAAAAAGGACTTAAAATACAAATTTTTATAAGAGGCGAAACTGCATTAGATTTGAGCTTTGGATTTTTAAATAGATGTGATTTAATTTAGAAATAGAATATTTCTTTTACATTATCAATATCACACTATTTTAAATAAGTAGGATAAAAAAAAAAAAAAAAAAAAAAAAAAAAAAAAAAAAATCTATATTAAAACATTAAATGAACTTATACATTGAAGAAAAGAAAGAATGAAAATAATAGAAAGAAAAGAGAAAAAAAAAAACTCAGCAAAAAAACTTAAGGTTAAAATTATAACAGTACATCATTTTTTCTAAAAAATATATTAAAATTTATATTGTAAATTAGCTTCATAATCCTGAAGCTAAATTCGTTTACATAACTGGAATTTGATGACTTGATTAAAAAAAAAAAAAAAAAAAAAAGAATTGGGAAAAAAATGTACTAAATAATATGTTGTGTGAGAAGAGTTTTTTCATTTCAAATACACCCCCCCCCCACACACACACACACTTTTCACACTCACTCCCATGTGTCTTATTTGTTTACTTTTTTCTTATTTGATGAGAATTATTTAAAGACAGAATGCTAAGTGTTATCTCATTTACTTATGTCATTGTCTTAATATCATTATTATGTAATAATTTCTGTTATACATATGTAAGATATAAAATGTTTTTTATTAAATCAAAACAAATAATAATAAATAAGTAAGGTATATTTTATTTGCTTTCTAGCTTTAACCTTTTTTATTATTCAGTATTTCCTTGTAAGATTGTTTAATCGTATAAATTAATATTAAATATAATATCAAGTGGCATTGGAACAAAGAAAAAAAAAAGATGCAACAACTTATCAATTTATAAACTATTTTTAAATTAATATTACTATTCTAAATTATTATTATTATTAAAGAAAGCATCTGTTCCTTATTAATTTATAAATTATTTTTAAATTACAATTATTATTATAAATTATTATTATTAATATTATTGAAAAAAAATCTGTCAATTGCCAATCTATAAATTATTAAAGTATAAATTTTAAAGTATTATTATTATTAAGGAAAAAATGTGTTCAGTATCAATCTATAAATTATTTTAAAATTATAATTATTATAAATTATTATTAAAGAAAAAAATCTATTCCTTATCAATCTATAAATTATCTTTAAATTGCTATTGTTATTATACATTACTATTATTATTATTATTAAAGAAAGCATCTGTTTCTTATTAATTTATAAATTATTTTTAAATTACAATTATTATTATAAATTATTATTGAAAAAAATCTGTCAATTGCCAATCTATAAATTATGAAAATATACATTTTAAAGAATTATTATTATTAAGGAAAAAAATGTGTTCAGTATCAATCTATAAATTATTTTAAAATTATTATTATTATAAATTATTATTAAAGAACAAAAATCTATTCCTTATCAATCTATAAATTATCTTTAAATTGCTATTATTATTATACTTTACTATTATTATTATTATTAAAGAAAGTGTCTGTTCTTGATCAATTTATAAATTAGTTTTAAATTACTATTATTATTATTACTAAAAAATATCTACTAATATTAAAGAAAAAAAAAATCTGTTTCCATAAAAATAACTTTCAAATTAAGAGTACAGAAAAGTATAGTAGAAAGAAGGAAAAGATAATTGTCAAAATATCAAAAGCAATTTAACAGCTGAAGCTAATTAATATGCTAATGAAAGCTGTAATAGCAATAAACAAACTCTTTGAATATTTTATGAATTAATTTAAACAGCGCACCCAGATTACTTATAGTAAACTATTTTTAAACTGATAGCGAGAAAAATTATATAATTTAATAAGTAAATTCGGATTCAAACTAATAAACTGGAATTTAGAAAAATACTTAATAAACAAAGAAATAAACAATTGCTAAAGGGCAGTAATTTTCTGATAAAGATATATTACATATAAATAATAACAAAATCCCGTGAGGAAATACTGAAAGTTAAAATCAACAGGATAAAAATTCAGATGAGAAGCAAAATTATGTTTTTTTTTTTATAATTATTTTAAACAAAATACTAATTCACCATAGATGTAAATGATTTGAAAGCCACTGTTGCAATACATATAGCTAGAAAACTAAATCGGTAATCACTAATCTTACAAGTGTGTTTAACAGAAATTACCTTTAAAGCTTTGTTAAAACAGTGACATAAGGAAAAAAAGATAACACTTACTTTTAGTCTTTATAATATCCAAATTTTGTACAACGCAAAACAAAATAGAAAATGGCGAAACGCCAGAATTGAAACATGCCGTACTAGCGCTGGACTGACCTGACGCACACTGACTAGGTATTTGCGAATAAAGGTCACCGGTAAAAGGGGAGTCGGACCTTCGGACTGTAGGGGCAGCCATATTGAAACTTCTGGAATTCGCTGCGGAGGCCTTGACTATAGGGGGTGTTGCCGTGGCCCGGCGCTGCCCTCTCGAGGGTTAGCGTCGGGACAGAAGAGTCTCCTTTTTTTAGGATTACGCGACAAAAGAATGATTCTAACAAGCGCCTTGCTGAGGGGCATCTGACAGATAGATCTTTTTTTGTTAAGTTTTGAGAGAATAAGATCTCTAATTGCGAATGTTGCAGCAATGTTATTATCCTTTTTAAAAGCCCCCGCACTGTGTATTTTTATTGCATTTTTGGCATACAGTTTCCCTCCAACTCCAGTAAAAGACTTTAGTTATCGTAAATTCCATATGTACACAACAGGATTTACCAAAGTGTTAGTGTCTATCAGTGTGACGGTGCTAGTAGTCCCTCCAGCCAATTGAGGCTACGTAAATACCGGGAACTTCAAGAGCTGTCAACGTGATCTTGCTGCGGAATTTGATCGACGTACTTCATCCTTTCCGGCGGTAATGTGTAGAGAGTCATCGTGAGAACCAGCGATTCTTAGTCTCCAATTTGAAGTGTGGAGTTCTGCTATTGTGGAAAAGCCTTTGCCGTCTTCGATCATCGAAAATCTTCATAGATTAAACTGTTCCCGTAGTGCACATAATTTGGACTGTCTACCCGATCTACATGACAAGAGACTTTCCTCTTATCGGAACTGTATGATGATTCAGCACCTCAAAATCCAATAATGTATTTTTTTTCTTTCAAAGTTAGTACGTGGCCACGGTAAAATATATTCATCATTATAATTAATAAATCTTAAGTTGCTGCAAATAAGTGTCTTCCTTTCTCCATGTGCTTTTTTTGGCACAACGCAATGTCGCACTTACGTTCACGCGCTGCTGGTTGTATTTGAGGAGTTGTTTACCGGTAATATTATTGTTTTGGGCCGACTTGTTCGTTTCCACAAGTTTTGGCTGCCAAATATTGCTTGGATAGCGATTCCCCAAATACAACGTATAGCAGATAGCATGTATACTCGTAGATAAATTAAGGTTTTTATAAAAATACTCCCCATTTTTCCAAGATTTTTGCTTATAATTTGCAGAGTTCTTAATATAAAATTAGTTCTTAATATTAGTTCTCAATATTATGTGCAATGTTGTTTGTCACATTTTCAGAAAATATTATTTTATATTAAGAACTCTGCAAATTATAAGCAAAAATCTTGGAAAAATTTGGAAGTATTTTTATAAAAACCTTCATTTCTCTACGAGTATACATGCTACCGACATAAAAATGAACACAGTTTATAACAATAAGCCACTTAATCACAATCTACAGTTTGAGCGCTTTTGACGCATTAGTTTTGACAGGGTTATCCAAAAGATATTCATACATTTTTTAATTTGTTGGCGGTCCCCTATAAAGTTACTGGAAAAAATCTTCACGGAAATAGAAGACCTGTACTGTATTGTTTATACACTGAGAGTTTCAGGATAATTCCTCATGTATTTTTCTAGATATCTTGCAAAATGTCTAAAATCGCAAGTGGACGATAATCAATGGCCAAGTAGTGTATTATATTTATACACTAAGATTTTCCGGATAATTCCTCATACATTTTTCTAGATATTTAACAAAATGTCTAAAATCGCAAGTGGACGGTCATCTCTGGCCATATAGTGCATATCAGGAGCTTTAAGGAACTGGCTAATTCTTTATTTTCCCTTTTGCTATATGGGGGAAAGTCGGGTGGAATGGGACTGTAGATTTTTCTCTTTGTGCATTATTCTAAACATTTCATCGATCGCATACAAGATGAAGCAATGGTAATCCATTCTTCAGTTTACAAAAAATATTGATATGCATAGACTTGCAAATGTATGAAAGAAAAAATTATTTCAAAAATCCAATTTAAATTACATTTATTTGCACTCAATATATTAAAGGCTTATTTATCTATAAATGTAATAGTTTCCCTATTTATGGAACATTGTTATACTGTATATTATCCATAATTTAAACTAACCCTAAAGCAGCATTTTTGTTTGAACAAGAAGTTTAACACAAACAAGGAAGTGGCGAGGAATGGGACATGCCAGAAAAGTTATGAATGGGACGCGCCCAGTTCCTTTTTTTTAATTAATAATAATGCGAATTGCTAGCATGCAAATTTCTTAGAAGATAATATATTAATTGTAACATTGATAATATATGCATTCATACTTCAAAATGTAAATAAATTGATGATTATTTAAGGCGCAACTCTAGGCACAGAAAAAGACCCGGATGATAATGCAAAGTCTATGGGGGCGTTCTTTTCAAATATTTCGTCGAAATTTTAATATTTTTACGTGATTGTTTTGCACAAAATTGCTGAGGGTGATCCGCAACCGGCGTAGTTTTTACTTTTTCAGTTTTGGTTTAAGATTTTTTTTAAAAATTACTTTAACTTACGGAATTGGTTTAAACCGTTCTGAAATTGAAACTATCGTTATACAAAAAATATAAAAGCAAAATCGAAAAAATTAAAAACTAGGCCGGTTATGGATCATCCTCAGCTGTCTTGCTCAAAAGAATCATGTAAAAATATTAAAATTTGAGTTAGGTATTTCAAAAGAACGCTCCTACACACTTTTACATTATCATCTTTACATTCTGAGCCTAGTTTGGGGCCTTAATGACACCTATGACAGAGAATCCTGAATTTTCATTCCAGTCATGAAGATACTGGAATTTTATATTGTGGCATATACATTATCAACTTACAACCTTTGTTTGATTGTTTATATTACCGACACTATAGGTTATTTTGTGCCTTATAGCTTTTTTTTTATTATTGCTGTCCCATAACTCTTAATGAGGAGGTATGAGACACATTTTGAAACTTACGTTCTCTTTAAAATAAAATAGTATTTGCACGTTATGTTTCTATATTGTTCAGGGGGATTAATAAATAAAGAATACTGCCCAGTTAAACTGATGGCATTGAGCTTACAGGCTACAAATACTAATTGTACATTAAAGCCTTATATTTTCAAGGGTTAATTCCGTTCGAAAAAAATTAAGAAGGGGAAACAGCTCTCCCCTTTCCTCTTTTTTTATACTTAATCATTGAACCTCCTATACTATCAAAGACATGCTTTATCATATAAAAAATCTATATCCAAAATTCAGAGCAAATGAAATAATTCTTAATAAAAACCCATTTAGAATTTATATAATTTAAAAGGAGTTATCCCCCTCTTTTATACTTAACCATTAAACTTTCAAAACTATTTAGAGATTTGAACGAAATCTGAAAATTCTGCTTGAAAAACCCATTTATATAAATAAAGGGGGGGGCATTAGAACCCCTGTTTCCCCTATTTATACTTATTCAATGAACACCTAATAACAGTCACGGAATCGCCTCATCAGAATGATCCTAATCTAAATTTTGAACAAAAACTTAATTCTGCATGAAAATCCCATTTATATCAACTAAGGGGAGGGGCATCAGTCCCCCGTTCCCCCCTTATACATATCGAATTAACTCCAAAAACTAATCAGGGAAGCACCTTGTCAGGATATACCTACATACAAAATTTCAAGTGGATCGGATATTTTTTTCATGAGCTATCGCGTTACGCACGAACGTACATACAGAACGGAAGGGCACATAAGCTCTCAGGCTATGATAGCCTGTGCGATAAAAAGTGTTTTACCTTGCATGCTATAAATTGAATTTTTTTTGTATATATATATATAATTCTTACTTTTGTAAAAAAAGTCCCATACCACCCCACTCTCCCCAATAGAGATATTATATATTAATACACCAATTACACGAAAATAGAATTTTTATCAATAGTATTAAAATACAGTTTAAGGGCTAACAGTTTATTTTATATCCTTAGGTTTTTACCACGTTCTCCCCAGGTTTTTACCGGTAAAAAGCCAACCCTGTTTATTGGCCTTGTTTCAGAACGAGTGGAATGAAAGATTGTTAAAAATTATGTCATTAGAAAAATGTTTAAGATTTATAAATAACAGTGCAAAAATCGCCTTTAAAACACGAGATCATCATCACCTGCGGAAAATTTTCACATTTGTGTAAAATTACGATATAAGTTTTTATTCATTGTTATATTTTTTGAACACACACTATTTCTGTAAACTATTCTGAAAGTTCAGTGGAGTAAATACAGATTGTTTTCCTTTTATAATTTGAATGTTCATGACTACAAATTTGTCATATCGGATGATGTTGATGATTGTGAAAGGGGGGGGGGACTGATTACGGTCTAATCAAACTTAAATTACTATTATTGGAAAAAAAATATTTTATTTTATTCAACCATAAAATTCTGCTACTAAATAAAGTTTAATGCGAAAGAATACTTTCGAAAAAAAAATGGGTGTAAATCTGCATAGCCGATAATCAGAGCATATAAGGTTTATTAAATTCAATACCCTAACATTTTCTCACCTTTTTGAAAGAAAATGAAACCAAACGTATGAAAATATGAAGAATTGGGAGTAAGAAAACATAGTGGTAAACCCAAGATACCGCTAAATTCGGGTTTTGAGGCATTTCCCACCAAGGTAAGACTTGGCTGACTAATAACGTTTTAATTTGCAAATCGAGGTTTTTTCCATGATTTTTATACTTAAATGAGACTAAATGATTGTCCGTGCTACCGCGTCCCGATCTAATCTTATTATGAAGATTATTTTTCAAATAATGGTGGTTAATAAGGAAAATATTAATAATGAAAAACCTGTAAATAAGTTTTGATTACTTTAAGATTTGCAAGTATTCAATTGTCTTAAATGAAAAAATTACCCCCCCCCCTCTCAAATAAAGACAAATCAGGTATACTGAAACAATATTAGAGAAGTTACACGAGGCTGCAATATGGTGTGAATTAGCCTTTACAGGAGGGGTTCGGATAGCATCTATCCGACAATATATGCAAAGCCGGCCAGATGCTGTCCGAGATCCCGTGTAAAGGTTCAAATTAAAACTTCGCGAATAAAATTAATTGCTTATTTTAACTGTATATAGACGCAAAAACATATTTTAACCTTAACTGCTCTGACAAAAATTGTTACATAACTACTGTGAGCTGTCTGTCAGACCATTTAATCTGAAGATGAATAAAATGTTACATAAATTCTCAGAATGCGATTTATGTATTAAACTTTATGTACAAGAATATCATAAATCAAAATCAGCTATTCAAAAGTATTTAGAGGTAGTAATAAGACTCCAAACTAAAAAAAATTGACCAGTATCTATAGTTAAACTAAAAATTACAAGTTAAACTGTGAAACTTGAAAAACCCACGGTGTCTGAGACCACTAACAGCAGTTAAGGGTTAAATCTAAACAGTTGAGTTTAAACACAAGGTAAAATAGTCATAGAATATTCCGATTGCAACAAGATTCGTCTATAATAACTGATTTGTAATGAAAAAATACGTAAATATTTTTACAATATTTCATTTCGCTCTTTCTAATTATGCGCCTTTAGGATTCCCGTGCCTAGAGCAGTTTGATCCAATTGCTCCTCGGTAGCTAAGGCCTAGATAAATCATTTAAAAATATTGACAGGTAAACGAGAAATTGTAAAATAACTATCTCATAGGTTTAACATTAGCAAGCGGGTATTTTGGTGAGAGTGTAGCTTGTAGATTCACATAATAAACTTAACAATCAATCATACTAACAAAAAAAATCTAATTTACTGTTTTTTTATGTCATTACTTATAGGGATGTACG
This sequence comes from Maratus speculifer, assembly GCA_964019185.1. Lineage (NCBI taxonomy): Eukaryota > Metazoa > Arthropoda > Arachnida > Araneae > Salticidae > Maratus > Maratus speculifer. The sequence continues at coordinate 295,535,810 of OZ025292.1, forward strand.
ATAAATTAACGTAACAATAAAATAAAATAAAATAAAGTTAAATCTTACCTTTAATCAGACTTTGCCCGGTTCACTGGTCAAGCAAATCAGATCGTTAAGTCCTCATTGTTGTTTCATTGTAGCTCAGTGGTTAGTCCTCAATTAATATCGCCAATTTACACACTGGCATGTTTTGATTTGCTCACACCCGTAAACTTTACTTGCCGACACCGAAAGCAGAAAGACACGCGTCATAGCGCATGCGCAAGTTGCCAGTCACCCGATGAGGTGGTTACGAAGTGCATGGCACCTTATTTAGCTCCCATCATCCAGTAACAGAGCTGTCGTCACCCCAACCGCATATTCAAGCTCCTATGACACCCTAGGGTTCCAAATGGCACCGCCTTTTCACCTCCGGGTCCCAAATGGCACCGGTTTGTCACCTTTATTTTTAACAGTGTGGGTATATTTACAAATTAACTAAAAACTTTTTGCTGGCCGGAAACTTTTGACCGCCACTGTACATACACTGGTGTGCAAAATTTAAGGACGAGTCCCAAAATGCTCATTTTCAAGGGATTTTCAAGCGATAATTTTCATGCGAATATTTAAAAGGAAGTAATATAATTCGAATAATTACTATCCCAGCATAACAGTTAGTCCATATAACATCTCATTCAGGTCACACATGGTCACAAGAGTCACAGTCACTACGGCTAAAGTAAAAAAAAAAAGGAAATTCAATACGTCCCTTTTATCAGTCTCGAATGACTATTATATGTGACTCCAATGACAGGTTATTGAGACTGCTGCTTTGTGTCGAGTCACCAGGTTACTTTACAATGTCGTTTTATTGACATGTCGTTTTATGTCGTTTCATGTGACTGTCATTTGCAGACTCAATTTCAAAGTCATTGTGAATGTTGCATTATGATAAATCACCAAATATTGTCACATTAAAGTCAGATTTTTGACTTTATGTCACAAGACTTTGTCAAATGGTCACAGAGATCCTACTGTGAAGTAACCACTGTGAAAAGTGGTGAAAAGTCACCATGTGACTTTAATGGGACATTATTTGGTAATTTATCATAATGCAACGTTCATAATGACTTTGAGTCTCGAGATGACAGGTCACACGAGAGACTCAATGAAACGACATTTTAAAGTCACCTGGTGACTGGCCACGAAGCAGCAATCACAATGACCTGTGAGTGGCGTCACATATCGAAGTCATTTGAGACTCATAAAAGAGACTTATGAAATTTTCTATTTTTTGTTTCGCCGTAGTGACTGTGACACTTGTGACTATGTATGACCTGACTGAGATGTTATATGGGCTAGCTGTAATTATTCGATAGATATTAATTATTCGAATTATATTACTTCCTTTTGAATATTCACCTGAAATTTATCACTTGAAAATCCATTGAAAATTTACATTTTGGACTCGTCCTTAGATTTTATTTTTAGATGTCCTGAAAGTACATAGCTGAAAGTACATGAAAGTACACAGCCCCCCTCCCCGCGCGAAAGGGGAGAAGGGGCGAAGGGAGCGGTCGCCCCGGGCGCGGATACTTAGGGGGCGCCAAATTTATGCTGCCAACGTTACTTTTTGGCCTATCAAAATAAAAAATTGGGGGTGGGGGTGGGGGCGCCAAATTCAGCTTTTGCTCCGGGCGCAATTTTCTCTTCGCACGCCCCTGAAAGTACATCAAACTTTCAAAATAACAATTTACAAATAGTATTTACCAAAAACATCTTTTTAAAACTACCTAAAATCGGCTTTCAGAACATGTTTTAACTTTTCGTTTATAAGTACTTTCAGTTTCTATGAACTGTTGATAACAGCTGGAAATTTATTGCTCTAGAAACTATAAAATCAAGCGTAATGGAAAAGCTCATTAATCATTATATAGGGAGAAAAAAGATTTACTTACGTACTTTCAAGATTTACTTCAGAATAATGTTTCATTTTCAGCCGAATGCTCTAAATTTCGTATATGAAAGTTTAGTGCAGTTTGCAAATTAAATTTTTCTTCATTTTCTTTCTTTATTTCTTTAAAAAAATAAAATGAATAATTTTTCTAACAAATCGTAGAAAAATTGGATCGCTTATCAATTTTTCGAATTTTTGAATTTTGCTGTTTGAAAAAACTGTTACTGTCCTCCAAAAATAAATAAATAAATTAATTAATTAATGACGATTAGAATAATATCTATGTATTCTGTTTCGCTATATTCTCTATATGAACCTCTATGCTTTTCTTCATCAAAACTAAACTCTTAGATTTTTAGGTAGCTATCGTATGAAATATACATTCTCTCCCATTTTTTTCTGAAAAATTTTTGCCAATCCTCCTAAAACCTAAAATCAACTTCAGTTAAAAATTTATCTATTTATCTAATTGTTTAATTTTTTATGGACACGATAACTTCCATAATTCCGCTTAAATCTCTTTAAAACTCATGCATAAAATCAAGGGGCTTAAAATCTCGTTTAAGTTCGTTAATGGGCAAAATAAGACCAAGGGGATGGAAATAGAGAGGGTTTTTGTGACGAAAAAAATAATCGCCATAACTTCTTAATTAAAATAGATATCGAATCAGTTTAAAATTTTATTGCTTTTAAAAAATAAGGCCGGAAATTTGATTTTGACATATTTGTCTTAAAATTAAAAATGGGCTCAAAGATCGAAAAAATATGGTTTTAAGTAGAAAAAAATCATAATTTCTTCAAGTCTCAAAATATCAAAACAAATTATATTTATTATAAATCTTCTTAATATTATAAATCTTCTTAATATTATCTGCTACTTTTATATTGACAAATTTTTGACAGGACCAAGTCTGAACGCAAATAAATAAATAAAGAACAAAAAGGGGAGGGGGGTTGAATAAGAAAAAAAATCCACAACTTCGTCAATTCGCAAAATATCAAATCCATTTGAATTTATTATATATCTTCTCAATATTATCTCTATATGAACTTTTACACTGACAAGTTTTTTACAAGAGCAATTCTTATATTATAAAAAATTTAAAAATAGAAGTGGAAAAAAGTTATCCTATTAAAGATGTACTCAAATCCAAACTACTTACTTTACGTTTCATTTTCAAAATCATTTTTGCTCTCGAATACATACAATTGACAGGTTATCTTATCTATAAATTATATAATGTGCCGTAATGATCAAGTTTTTGATAAAGACAGAATTCATTGAAAAAAAAAAAAATTATGTGAAATTAGACATTTCGAACCAAATTTTCCGAATCTGTCATGCTGGAAGAATTAAGGATGTACGAAAATAACAAATTGCTTCCTTTCTGTCTCATGTTTAAATTCATTTTTTTTCTCAAATGCATGCACTTGGCAGGTTCTTTTACTTAGAAAATATATTATATGCTGTATTGGTCAATTTTTTAATAAAAGTAGAATATATTTTTAAAAATGCTGTCAAAGTCGACATTTTCAGCCGAATTTCCGAAGAGGTAGTGTTTGAAACGAAAAATATGGTCGAGAAATTTTTTTTCGTAAATCAAGTTCTAATTAATAGAACGGAATATACAAACATCAGGTCGCTTATAAATGTCTTCAAAAATGTCAGCAAGTTTCGCATTTTTTTCCTTTGAAAAATGAGCCTGAAACAGCGTTAAAAAATTTTGAGTTGTTGAGTGCAGAAAAAAATATTTTTTTTAAAATATTGCCTTAAGACGATTGTGATAAAACAAGCTCTTACAGAAAAATGAAATTAAAAACACTCCAAAAAAGGCTAAATGAAAATGTTAAACTGTGTTTATCTCTAATCATAATTTAATTTTTGTTGGTGAAATTAACACTTAATTTAGAAATCTTCTTGCGCCGGCACGGATTTTCTTTTTTTTTCTTTTTTCCATTTTGATTTCATTTCTTAATAGTTGTGTTTGCTTTAAAAGCAAAGCAACAAATGGCTACATAATTTTCCGATTTCCTCTTAAATAAATGTCATCTTCATCTGCGTTTCAAAATGCCTTCAAGACAGTGTTGCTAAGATAAATGGAAATTTTCTTAATTAGTTAACTTAAATTTCCTAGATTAAAACGTTCTGACGCTTTGTAGATTATTCACTTGCTTAGTGGTCTTAAATTTACGATTGTGTGAATTTAGGCTAGTGATAATTAAATTGATATTTTATGGGACTTGTAATTTTAGATTCATATTTGTGAACCTAAATTATTAGTTCCCTGATGCATCATTTTTAGAAAAGTTCTATTTTTTGTCATCTATTATGTAAATTTGTTTATGGAAAACAAATACATGAGTATGTGTAGCATTAATTTACTTTCTAGTTTGAAGAGATTCAAGTTTGAAGTTAGTTTCAAGTTAGTTTTATTTGAGCTTCTTCCTTTGTATCTGTAGGGGTTCTTTTTTCTATTTCAAGATATCCAGCCTTCTTTCAGTTATGACTGCTATTTTTTTCCCCAAACTAATACTACTAAAATTTATTTTTTTGATGATTTTTTTCGATTGGAGCTTTCAAATTGCTTACACTCACCTATAAGAGGTTAAAATCTGTTACTTCGTACAACCAATGTCTTATGTTTAATTTAATGGTTGTATTACAAAAGTGTTTCAGAAATGACCATGAGCTTATATATCAGCACTTGTGAAGACTTAGTGCATGTTTGTGTGTAATTCTCCCTTCTAATAAACAACAGGCTTAGAAAAAAAAATTAGGGTAAGTAAATTTATTAACCGATACAAAAAAATCATTTTTTTTTGTATTTTTTGTTTAAAATATTAATTTTGAATGAAGGTATATATGGAAATTATAAAAAATAAAATTTCTTTTAGATTTGTTATTTATTATTACCAATAATTTATGTAACCTTTTAAAATACTGTACAGTACAAGGTGATCCATATGTCTTTCTGAACTTTATAATATTGTTTGAAATCTATATAAATATAATGTAATAATGTACTTTTTGTAGCAACATTGTTTTACAAGGACTTTTCCAAATAAACCGGCAGATAAAGTAAGCATCTTTTGCAAAAATCAGCCAAACAATGCTTCGTTGAATAAAGAGGACACTGCGTCATTTTGTGCCATGAAAGTAAAGATGTTTATACACATCTTCTGGATGTTTGCCAGCTCCAGTAATAGTGACATTGAATAAGGTAAATACAGTACATAAATCTCGCGTTGTTCTCCCATTGTTTTTATACTTAAAAAGATAGAGAGTAGGTGATAAAATAGTTAAACCATCCTATAAAATTTGTTATATCAAAAGTATGTGCTTGTTCGTGTGTGCGACGCGACTGGGCAAGTGCATGCTTAAATTTTTATCTGAATTTGTCTCATAACTTGGAAAGTGTCTAACACTATACGAATAAAAATGAACATTTCTTTCTAGCTTTTTTTAACTTATAGTGCTGATGGTAATATATTTTTATGTTGAAATTGTAAAATATGTGACTTTAGAAAATAAGTTATTTCGTATAGTCAATTTTTACATTAATTCTTAAAAATGATTGCTGTGATGTAGAATCGGCATGTGAAAAGTGTGCATATTTGTGCATGCCTGTGCCTGTGCTGGTTTGAACGAGTGAGTTTGTATCTAATTTCCCATTATAATTTAAAAAGAGTTTCGTAAACCTATCTCTTCACTAAAAACAACCCATAAGCAAAATGAGATTATAAATTATGTGGTTAAAATTTAAATAACAAATAACATTAATTATACTTAAAACAAAAAATATATTTTTTAAAATTTAAAATGAACCGCATCATTATTCAAAGTAACATATGAATGCAAAATTAAAAAGTCAATGGCAAGTGTGACTAATAGTTTTATAACCTACTCAAAACCGTAGGGCTGATTAAAGTTTGATAATTCACTTCTCCAAACTTTAACAATTGGAATGGAATTATTAAATTAATTGATTTCACTTCATTAAAGAATTAATTGATGATTTCACGAACTGTACAGGGAAATTTAGAATCTAAATGAACATGCTTTCTAAATAACATACACTCGACATAACGTCAGTTTTAATTTAAAAAGTTCGGAAAAGAAATTTGACTTCATTCCTCTGTATCTTTCAAAGGAATGAAATGGAGCTGTATGACAAAATAGTAATTCATAAAAGTTGTGGAAACTATTACTATTTTTATATTTTTATTTAAAAGAACACTTTTATTAAAATAATACAAGTTCAAGTAACTTTTTTACACTAAAAGCTTCATTATTATTAGATTATTATTTCTTTAAACGTTTTTGAATCGTAAAAACCTACATAAGTTAGTTATTTTTCTAAATACGCATTTTTTTATTTTTTTTATTTTGCAAACATAAGCTTTAATATATAGCTTACACGTGTAGGCAAAATTACATAGGCTTATGTATCAGTTATCGCTTAGAATTACCGTTTTTTGCAAAAAAGAACCATAATATTTGATAATAATTCGCTTATCCGAAAGAAAAGCGACTCAATTCCAAAACTTTCATTTTGAGTATTACTGTACTAATAGGTCTGATTTAGGTGTTTTCTGCCAAAGGAAAAATTTTCTAAGTGTAATTATCTCGAAAACAGCTATATGTATATTTAACACGCCCTTGTTCTTCTTATACGACAGTTGTCTCATACTCATAAATTTGAATTCAACATCTTATAGATAGATAATGCTGCCCCCTATGAGTGTATTTAATAACAGTTTACTACTAATTTTTGACCTCTCATATCGGTCTGTAACCTATTTACTGATCCTCGTATTATACTGATTGCTGTATTAATAATTTCATGAAAATGACATTATGTTCTTATCGACTGTGCATGTCAACGTAGTGATAGGCGATTTCGATTTTTTAAATCGATTTAATCGATACTACGGCCAACTCGATTTCATCGATACTTTAAAATTTTTAATCGATTTCTCTGAAGGTAATATAATTTTCATTTTTCTTCAAAAGTCGAAGATAAAGTAGTCGGATGTACCAATTCCAAAATTTCAGTGTATATGTTTCTAAGATAGAAGAATTGAAGAAACCTCAGACCCCCCCCCCCTCCCCCCGCAAAATAGCTTTTTTTGTTGAGTGATGTACCCCAAAAATTTATCAGGATCAATTTTTTTTTCTGGTACCAGCTGAATCTGAACTTTGATGGAAATCCATGAAAGCGCGAGATACAGCTATTGCGAAATCATAAAAAATGCAGCATATCAGCGCCACCTGTAGGGAAATTTACACCAAGAACTAAACAACACTAATCTATGTCAGGGATTTACTGAATCTGACTTGAGATAGCGCTTTTGCGTTAATCATGAATAATGCAGTATAGCAGCGCCATCTCTTAAGCGATTTCCACCAAAATGTAATTAGCATCAAATAATATCAAGGACTAATTGAATCTAAATTTTTATGAAAGTCCGTCCATTAGTTCTTGAGATAAAGCTAAAATAGAAAAAGGGGCGTGCGAAAAGAGAACTGCGCCCGGTTCAAAGTTCCAATTTAGCCCCCCCCCCCTGTATTAACTTTTTCTTGTGATAGGCTAGAAGTGATGTTAGTAGTAAAAATTTGGCGCCCCCTAAATTTCCGCGCTCGGACGACCGCTTCCTTCCCCTCCTTTCACATGGCGCTGAGTGGAAATTGTGAAAAATTCAGCATAGCAGCGCCATCTGAGAAGCGATGTACATCAAAATGCAAAAAACATCAATTCATGTCAAGGACTAACTGGATCTGAAATTTGATGAAAATCCGTGCATTCGTTATTCAGATATAGCTGTTGCGCAAATCGCAAAAAATGCAGCATAACAGCGCCACCCGTTAGGCTATATACACCAAAAATTAATTGCCGAAACGTCAGTTGAAGGCTTACTTTGGAGACACGAAATTTTTTGGATTCTGTCTGTCTGTCTGTCTGTCTGTCAGTCTGTCAGTCTGTCAGTCTGTCTGTCTGTTCCGCGATAACTTCCGTAAAAAGCATTCGATTGGCTTGAAATTAAGTGGGTATGTTAGTGAGACACTGGGATTAAGCTGTATAGTTTTTTGTTAGATTTCATTCATTCGTTCGGAAGATATAGAATATTTTATTTCGCGCAATAATGTTTTTCTATGGCTAATCCAATGATTTTCATTTTTTTCCCCTGAGAGAAAATGACACATTTGATTAATGGAATTCAATGATAAATGAATACTAAAATTTACCAGTTAAATTATTCGTATTATTTTGAAATTTTGTCAACGCATTTGTCAGATTTTTAAAATTATTACTGTAAATTTTGGAGATTTTTTATAAATGTGTTCCAATAATATAGACTAATTTGTTTTAGAGATTTACTTATTTGAAATGTATTTATTTCATTTTCTTTATTTTTTTCTAATGGTTGCTAAGCAACCATTCATCTTAATCCTTATCCTTATCCTTACTAATATTATAAATCGGAAAGTGAGTTTGTTTGTTTGTTTGTTTGTTTGTTTGTTCCGCTTTCACGCCGTAACTACTGAACCGATTGCTTTGAAATTTTGCAGACGTAAAGTTAGAAGTCCGGATTAAATAATAGGGTAATTTTTATTTATTTTATTCAAATATTTTCCTTAATAATTCAAAATTTAATTATTTTTCATACAAAATCAATAGGCATTTTTCAGGTAAAATTTAACCATTTTCCTTTCCTGTTGCCAAGAAAATAAAATATTGGAATAATAATTTTTCAGCGGCAATGAATTTTTAATAGAAAACTTCCGCGCAAAAAACTATAATAAAATAATTTAAAAGAAAATAAATATGACGTCATGTTTGAAATAAAAATAAAAGGTGTATTTTTTATAATACATTTAACAGGGATATTTGTTTAGTTAATGGGAATTTTTGTGTAAAATATGGTGACATAAATTAAAAGTAAAGAGAATGAAAAAGAATTATATTTTTAATAAAATGGTTCACTCATGAAAATGTGACGTCATAGTTGAAATAAAACAGGTACTTTATAGCAGTCGTTAAAAATACAAGGAGTATGAATATCAGTAGCTAATGGAGCGAGATAAATAATGACGTCATATTTAAAATGAATCAGAAATATATTTTACTTATACTAATTAATAAGTTATAAGTTACATACAAATGAATATTTTTATTCAAAACTCATAATTATCAATGGAAGAAATTTTTTGTGGGGAAAAGGTGGAAAATAAAATCACTGATTAATATATTTTTGGCTCGATTTTTTAACACTTTCGAACAAAGTTATTATGCTTTCGGTTTGTCTGTCTGTCTGGTCGCTTTCTAACTTTCGTAAATATACTCCGATTTCCATGAAATTTTTGGACGTTCTTAACGTTTACCTAGCACGAATACCTATTGAAAATAAAGTTTCTACCATGATTAGTTTATTTACAGGGATAGTCAAAAAATTTCCTTATATTACGGCATTATGGGGAAAAATCGTTTTAATTAAATTTAACGATGTTACAGCCTGTAGAACATATTCAAATTTATATGCATTTACAAAGTGCACTAAAATATGCATTTTGTAAAGTATGTAGTAAAAAGGGCACTTACTATTCATTTACAGGGTCAGACAGAAGAATTCCATTGCATAGGAATAAAGGGAGGAACAGTTTCCGAAATATTTTAATTATGGTAAACGATTTCATGTATAATCAAATTGATATATGTTGCTGAGGCTTAATGTAAGTTATTTCATGCATAATACGAAGTGCATAGCATTTACAGGGACACACAAAAGATTTCAAATATTATATATTCTATCCGAAGTACTGTATATCATGGATGATGACTGTTGCATGGATGAAATGCATTTTGAATTATGATATGTGCTTTTAAGTTTCGCTAAATGTATGCATATTAAATGGAGAGTGTAAATGGTAATAGTATAAATAGTTAAATTTAGATATACAGGGTTACACAAAAGATCTCGGAAAGGTTACTGAATATGAGCGTAATTTACTTAAAGGTGGTTTTTAAATAAAATATGCATTTTTATTTTGAACTACATTTAGTAAACTAAGAAATGTTTGTAGTATATATATATAATGATAAATAGGGTCCCGCAAAGAACTGGATACAAGGTTGTCTTCGGATGATAATTTCTGAAAATGTAATTTAGGTAGTAATAAGAAATATTTTTGCTTGAAATAAATTTTAGAAAGATACTTTCGTGTATTAAAGGCTCTTGGAAAACTACAGGGCTGAACAAAAGAATTCAAGAATGTTTCTATCTATTAGTAGTAATCGCTGAAAGGAAAATTTTGACCAGCAAACAAATTAGCAAATAGGGATTATCAAAAGTTTTTTTACCATAAATTCGCGATAAAAAGTTAATTACACATGCTTTTCATCATCGAAATTTTTGACGTGACAACGTCTTGTAAATTGGTTTGCCGGGAGACACTTCAAGAAACTGCGTTACGTTACGTTACGCTCCGCTCACGATACGCGCTCACTTTTCTCTTAACTTTTTCCGGTCAGTTGTGGGACCATTTTCTGAACGTGAATGTGAATTCGCTGCAAGGAAGGGGCGGTGCTTAATAGGAATTTTAGATAGTATCAAACTAAGACGAAATACGTTATGTATTAGTTATTAGTATAAAGTACAAAGAAAATAAGTGTAGTTTATTTCGTAATTCGGTGGTATATTATGGAAAACTAATGATATGTGATTAGTGAAAGCCATTTTACTTTAGTTATATTCTGCTCATTGAAAAATTCTTTAATATGCTGTTTACAAAATTCAACATTTGACATCAATAAACATGAAGTAAAATGTGTTTAACAAACACAGTGTATTGCAAGTTATTGTATGTATATTTGTATATAAATACGTATGTATGTGTAAAGGTAAAAATAAAATTTTGTTAATATGAAATTCAGTGCGAGATTCTTTGTATAAATTAATGTTTTAAATATAATTCTTTGTATAAATAAATGTTTTAAATTGTTACTATTATTTCATCCTTCTTCCTACTATACGAATGAATATTCACATTAAAATTATTTTACAACTCAAAGTCGTTGTCACGTAAAACTTTCGCCCGTATACCGACTTTACAGGCAACCAGCTTTTTTTGCTTGATTGATCAATTATTTCTTCTTTAAATGTTATGTGAACGAAGTCACGGGTAACTGCTAGTAATGCTATAAATTTGAAAGCGTGTGAAAAATTTAAATGAAGTCAACATCAAAACTTATGAATTAATTAATTTCTTTGTATCTTTGCGTATAAATATAGCATAGCCCAGAAAAAAAACCATAAGCTCTGTTTTATTAATTTTATTCAAATATTTTCCTTAATAATTCAAAATTTCCTTCTTTTTCATACAGAATCAATAGGGATTTTTTAAATAAAATTTAAGCAATTTCCTTTATTGTTGCCAAAAAAAAAAAAAAATCAAAACTTGGAATAATATTTTTTCATTTGCAATAAGTCTCAATTGAGCAATTTCCATTCGAAAAATTAAACTATGAAAAAATATAAATATGACGTCAGAATTAAAATAACTATAGATATAGTACTTTTTATTAAATATTAAACACGGATATTCGTTTCGTTAATAGGAATTTTTCTGACAAAAATGGGGAAATAATTAGAAGTAAAAGAAATAAACAAGAATTATATTTTTAATAAATATTTCACTTAGTAAAATATGACGTCATAGTTGAACAAAAACAGGTATTTTATAGTAGTCGTTAAAAATACAAGAAACATGAATATCAATAACTCATGAATAATGACGTCATTGCCGAAACTTTAGTGAAGGCTTACTTTGGAGACACGAAATTTATTTTTTTCATATGTCAGTCTCTACTTCTGTATGTCTGTCTGTCCCGCTATAACTGCAGCAAAATGCAATCAAAAAAAATTTTTTTTTTCCGGAAACAAAATTGTAAAACTCTAGATTACTGAGTTAAAAATTACAAACCTTCCTGATGCATCAGGTTTAGGTGTTTGTGGCTGGCAGGCATGTAGAAGTATGAAGATAAAGAAAAATATTTGCCCAAACTGTTACTTATTCTTATAAATCAAAATGTATAAAGAAATGCAAAATATACAATAATCATTAGCACAATTATTAGAAAGTGACAAATTTAAATTAAGTGAGGCTCGGGGGGTTCAGGGGGGCGGAGCCCCCCTGAAGAAATCTACTATGTTATAATAAAGAAAACAAAAATAAAAGATCATGAAAATTTCAGAATATCCTAACATAACTAAATTTTTAATTTACCGCTTTTGATGGCTGAAAATTTCTAATTCCTATTTTATTCTTATAAATAATTACGCAATTTGAAAATTTTAAATTACAGTTTCCAGGGAGTTGAATATTATCCAAAGTGTGTTTTAAAAAAATATGAACAAAGCTGACGTTGAGGCTCCTGATCTGCAGATTTACTAGTTAGATTCAATTTATATCAAGGTCAAACTAAAGCTACAGTTTTGTGGAATTCCGTACATTTGTTCTTGAGATAGAACGGTCAGAAATTTTTGTCATATACAGACTCGCAGAGTGACAGCCACACACACACAGACAGATATTTCTTAAAAACCATGAAATCGTATTAAAGACATTCTAAAATATATAAATACATCGAAAACGGGAAGTCGAAATTTTTCACGAATCTAATATTCTCTTCTTGTAAAGTTACAAAAGAAAGTAAAAATTTAAAATCGATTTTGCCCGTAAGATCGGTTTTTAGATTCGATTTCGATCTTTAGATTCGATGTCGATCTTTAGATTCGATTTCGATCTTTAGATTCGATGTCGACCTTTAGATTCGATTTCGATCTTTAGATTCGATTTCGATCTTTGGAAAGCGCATTTTGGAAAATTCTTAGATACCAATAAAATTGTAATTTTTTTGATTTACTTTAAATCCTTGATCCACGTTTCAGATCGGATTGATTTTTCCAATTTTATTATTTTAATGATAGTATTGATGTAAAATTACGTATAAGAATGAATTTTTTTAATTTTTTTTTTAGGCTAAATCAGTGTTGAATGCAGGTATTTTTCTGCGACTCCGGAGGAAGGCATCATGTTTTACAGCTCTGTAAGAGAAGGGGAATAGCAATTTGTGCATTAAAAAGCATAAAATCTCATAACTTCTGGGGGGAGGTATCCCCTGCGGGCCACCCCATTAATTCGACACTGGGTTAAATCGTTATATATTTGTTTAGGTGTCCAGTTATTTGAAGTATTAGTTTATTATGTTTTATTTTTCACGCTCGTCTCTTCTAATCCCCCCCTTCCGCAGCAGTTTTAACTTACAGGGCCATTCGAAATATGCATACAGTTTTTAAAATGTCCAATTCTCGGTCTATTTTATTTTAGATCCACATTTTAAATCCTTGACAAAAGATAAATAAGGGATCGTCCTTCCGCTCGTTTGGGGTTTATCTGGGCATATTTCTTTTGTTTCTTCAAAAGAAACAAACAAAAAAAAATGTTGGGGGAGGCGGGCTTGCACCCTCCCCCAATATACACCTTAAAATTTCGCTCATTTAATTATCTACCATTTTTAACTTCAAAATTTAAGCTACGTGGCAACCCCAGAGCTGTGGACCCCTCCCCCCTGTCAATCACTCACATAATTTTGCTTATTTCTTCACTTCATTTCGATCTTTAAAAGGCTATAACATTTCTTCTATAGGAGTTACAGTGGAGAGAAAAATTCTAGTATAGCTAACCATTTCTCGCCGTTCTTTTTGCTATTCCAGTTTCCCGATTTGTCCTATAGGACCTTTGGGGGGGGGGAGGGCAGAGGGTTTTTTCTCATTTCTTGATACAATATGTCTATTGAAAGCTTATGCTTCATACATTACAAATCTAGCATAAGAAATTTTCTCCCATCATTTTAAGTCACGTTACGGACCCATAATATGTTAAAATTTTAAATTTTCAAACTTCTTCGAAAACAAACAAACAAAAAAAACATTGATACATATCAGCGAAACTGGGGTTCGAATCCACAATCTTTTGATTGCACACGTGATCCCTAAGCTTATTGGCCACCGAATGCTCAGCTGCGCTATTATTTCTTTAGATTGTCATCTTTAAATTCGTAATATCTTTTGAATGGAATGTCCGATTTGAATAATTGAAAATGTAATCTACAGATATTGTAACAGGCATTAATACAAAATGATTTATTTGGATAAGAATTAAGGTATCGATAGTATGGTCTAATTTTGTTTGGTGTATTTATCGCGTTTTAAAATGTAAGAAAGTAGTTATAGTGAGTTAATTGCTGGACATATGGTATCGCGCGGTTTTTTTTATAGATACTGATATGTTCTTTAATATTATAGAACCTTTTTTTTATTCATTTAAAAGTATTTCCTGACGATTCAAAATTATTCATCCTAACGATTAAAAAAATACACACGTAATTGATCAAGGTTTCACTTCTGTCGGCACTCTCGGAGTGCCACTATTTTTTTTTCATCTTCGCCCGTCTTAACCCCCCCCCCTTCCTCACCAATCTTAACTTACAGGATCGTTCAAATTATGACTGCGATTTTAAAAAAGTCTAATCTTCGTTCTATTTTGTTATAAATCCATATTTTGAAACCTCAACAAAAGATACATTTGGGCCGGGGTCGCCCTTCTGTCCGTTTGGGATTTACCTTGCCCCCCTGGGTGGGGGCTATATTTTTTGTTTCTTCCACACCATCTCACGTAATATATCGTTAAAAAGCTTTTATCTCCTCGTTTTTTTCTGTTACTACCCCTCTCTTCACCTAGTTACATGCTTTTGGCACGTTTGAACTCTGAACATAAATTCTTTTTACAGTTTCAAAGAGTGCATGCTTCCCGCGGGCCACCCCATGAATTCAACAATAAGTTAAACACTATATTTTTGTTTAAAAGCTCAATTATTTGGGTTATTAGTTTATTATTATTTTTTTTTCAAGTTCGGCCGTTCTAATCTCTCGCATACTCCCTCTTCCTCGCCAATCTACACTAAATGGGCCGTTCAAAGTATGCATGCAATTTTTAAAATGTTCAATTCTCGTTCTATTTCATTGTAAATTCTCATTTTGAAACTTCGACAAGAGATACATTTGGGCTATGGTCGCCCTTCCATCAAGAGTGGGGTTTACCTGCCCACCTGGGTATGAGGCATATTTTTTGTTCTTTTAAACTATCTCGTGTAACATTTGGTTGGAATTAGAAAAAAAAGTTTTTTTTGTCTATACTCCTTGTTTCCCATCCTAGTTACACGCTCTTGGCACTCTTTATCCTCGGTTTAATGCCAAGTTACTCAGTGTTGTTATTGAGTTATGTCTCTCAAATTTGTCAAAGTTTTTGTGTAAGTGACAGCCATAAGTGACAATCATTTTAAAATTTAAAATTCTTATTATCCAACTCTAAAATCTGCAATAGCTTAATTCTATGCCTCCCTAAATGGGGACGGGGGGTGGGAGGCGGTAATTACGGTGCTGCTGATTGTCTAAGTTTTGGAATTAGTAATTTGGATCTTATCTGTGTGAATCTGAATATCGAAATATCGATTCTAGTATCGATTCTAGAATTGAGAAATCGATTCTTATTATGATCGATGTTGTTTTATACGATGTCGATTTTAATCGATTCTCAAAATTTCCAGAATCGCCCATCCCTATGTCCGTGCTACCTACAGCCTTTCTGTCTGCATACAAAGTGAAGCTTCAGCTCAGTGTGACTCATTCTTACCTTAGAATCCCTCTGGTGGCTTGTCCAACTCTTCACAGAGAAACTTGCATATTGATTTTTAACACTCTGTCGGGAGACTTCCTGTCTTATACACTGGTACCATTGACACCACTCTCGGAATTTAAGAATAAAGGATTAGCTTCGTGTGCTCTTACACAAATTTCAACTCTTACTTGTTAGTAAGGCGTTTCCGATAAGGCATTCCCGTGTGATTCCGAATCGTCTAGGTGTACCCAGCCTTCACTTGAAGTTTGTAACATTTTAGCTGGGATATATTGCATGTATGTATGTATATATATATACATATATACATTCACACACATTACAGGTCTGCACAGACCGGAATTTCCAGGCCCGGGCCCGGTCCGGCCCGGCCCGTACAGAAATCAGTGAAAACAGGCCCGGCCCGTTTTGGCGCGTTACAATTTCTACGATTTCTAAAAAAATCAGATTTTCATCATATAATTAAGATTCTTTTAAAGAATACTGCATACATATCTATTGAATGATTTTACAGTATTTTTACAAGAAATACACATTAGCAACATTAATGATTACTAAGATTCTCAGGCTTTCAATATTCAAATAAAGATCATTAAAAAATTAATATGTCTTAGAATAAAAAAAAAAGAAAGAAAGTTAAAAACATCATAACTTTTGAAGCTGTTTAATAAAAGAATATTTATAACAATATTTCTATATCATTTTATTAAAGGTTTTAAATACAAATTCATTCGTTAATTCAAAGAAGCTCTTTCTGATACATTTCTAAATTCATTTTTTTCTCAAAAACGCATAAGTTATTTCTGTATAAGTTAATTATATAAATGAACAACCCAGTATATTTTTCGTCTCCGTATGCACTTAGTCCAAAATATTTCATCTTATCAGGGTCTCAAGAGTTTGCTTTTATATGGCTGTATTTTGTTGCGTAATTGAATTTCATAGTATTATCCTCATTTAGAGAATTTGAGATAACCACTCGGGGAGATATATTCAGGGAAATCCAGCTTGTCTTGAATGCCCGCTGGCAACAGAGTGATGGATTACTTACAGCCAAGAATGAGTCTCCTAAATAATTTACAACTGTAGATGGAAGCAGCTTAATGCAATAAATAATGTTAAGCATGATGCTAGTATCATT
This sequence comes from Maratus speculifer, assembly GCA_964019185.1. Taxonomy (NCBI): domain Eukaryota; kingdom Metazoa; phylum Arthropoda; class Arachnida; order Araneae; family Salticidae; genus Maratus; species Maratus speculifer. The sequence continues at coordinate 295,552,625 of OZ025292.1, forward strand.
TTTGTACATTTACTAGGCTATGAATTTATACAGTATTTTTTTTTATATAAATCTATAGCATAAATTCCAACCAAATTTGTTCGTTAGTAATGATAAGTTCAAAAGTAATAATAGATGTCGCGAAATGTGTTTTCTACTTTGCGTCTTTCACATATATTAAAAATACTTCCCTATATCTTATTAATTATGCACTCCATCGAAGATAACAGCAGATGTTTCAGTAAAATTCGTTTGAAAACTGCAACTTAATTGATAATTTTTGAAGAATTTTAAAATTAGTTTTACACGTGACAAATTTTTATTTATGAGCGATGCTTGCCTTAAAATCAAATATAGTTTTGTTACAAGCATATAAAACAACAGCTCCAGTAACATAAATAAATAAAGTGTTTCATTAAAATACACTAAATTACTTAGAAAGTTACTACAACAAATGATTTATCGCTCGCGTTTGCGGAAAGTGCAAGTACTGATATTATATAAAAAGTGCTGTAAAAATAACTATAGGTAAGAAAAATAAAACTATCTAAATGACAACATCAATAATGTCAGCAATTTTTAATTTTTGATTGAAACGTTTGGTGCATTATGCGAAATTCAATGTTAAAATTCTTGCAATGAGGGTGTGCATTACTTGCGACGATGTTGCGTTTAAATACTAATAAGGTAAACAAATTTAAATGTTCAGACTAAACAGTTAGGTGTGCGAGGAAAGTCTGCGAAATTCCTTATTACAATTTTGCAACCAATGGAATGATGCTTGCAATATTTTTGTGACTATGCGTGCGATTTGATGGTCAGAAAAATGCGAATAACTTTAAATCTTTAACGCATATTCAGTATTAACATATTTTCACAGCGTATTGTGAAGCTTTATGTAAAAATCCTTATTTCAAATAAAACTAATTGGAAATCAATGGACAAGTTATGACTGCTCCTAAATTAAGCCACTTTCTTAACAGAAGAAAATCAGATGTATACCATAATTCTTCTTAAGAGCTCATATATTTTTCTGTTATTGATCTCTCTGACATTACAAACCTCGTAATTTCAAAGTCATCAACATTTAAGTGGACAAAATTATTAGATATTTGAAAACCATTCCAGATTTTTTGAAATGTAGTTGATTTTTAACCAATATATATGTATACATGTTGCGAAGAGGCCGCGAGGGTAATTCGCTAACAGACAGTAGAGGGATGACGATGTGCCGAGAAAGCACAATGAACCCTGGACGCCTGAATTTTACTTAAACTAAAATGTATTTACTCATTTTATGCTTTTTTTTTTGTTCCCCCGTGTTATTTGCTATTGTACCATGAAAAAATGTAGATGTTGAATGTTCCCGAAAGTCTTCATTTAAAATCAAATGTGGTATAGTGTATTAGGGGAGCAAGCCTAGAGAAATTTCAAACAATATTAGCCATGTCGAATAACGTTTTCACAAAAAAAAAAATTCATAATCTTTTCTATGTTAGCTAAAATGACTGACTTTGACTCTTTACTTGTAAAACATTTTTACAAAAGCAGTGGCACCGGTAAGTTAGCATCGCATAAATTTTGCTGTTAAAAGGTAATAGAAAAAGTCCACTCTGTGTTATGGGATTACAATGAGCAATTCTTAGACTTGAAGAGACATTGTCCGTTCATCTAGGAAGAAGAATAAAGCGTGTTAACGTGCAGGTAAATGGTTGCGTAGTGACACAAGTAGAGGAGGCACAACGTAATAACAATTAATGTGCAGCACTAGAATTCGGTGCATTACACAAGCAACAGAAGAACCTCACTCTAGGATTGCAGCTTGAAAAGCACCCTCTTTTGTTGTTGTTTGGAGCTAACACCCATTTGATATGGTAATATTTCCATTCTCTCTTACTTTATTTATCAATTCTCAAGACTTTTTGATGAACAGTTTTTGTGCCAGCCCTCTGATAAATGTGCAATTTAACTTGGAACAACTATTTTTTGTAGAAAGTTATGTGAAACCTTGACATAACGACGCAGGAGATCATTATGTTAAGTAATATTAAAGAAACCTTTGATTCATTCATGCATGCAGTCTTAATTTCAAAATTGTGCAAAAATTCCCTTTGTTAGGTAGAAATCCATTTTATGATAGCTAAAAAAGTGAGTATTCTGGTTAAACAAGTGTAATATACACTATGGTCGCTAAAGACTAGACATTTTCACTTTTCACATTTTGTTCAACATTTAAAATTTTTCTTGTCGGATTCTTCGGAATTTCATATTATAAAGAATATGTTTTATCTCCTTTATATCAATGTTGGCTTGATAAGGAGGATAATTAGGAGTACAACAAAAAATCGAAGAAAAATAATAAAATTTAGGATCACCCTGTAACTTAAAATACATGAAATGATCCATTGCTGCAAAATACAAATTTGAGAAAACAAATTCCAGGAAAAGCACTGATGGAAGTCATCATTTACTTTTAAAAGCTTACGGTAACCATGCTTTCTTGAAAGTGTGTATAGAAGATGATTCATATTTTTTGAAATCTTTACACATTAATACGTTATGTAAGATTTTAAAAATTCGTTTTAAAATGCTGAAAAATCTAATTATTTATATAATAGAAATTTATTTTGCTTAGATACTAGCTTCTACATACTACTAAAGAAGTAAAAAGAATCACTGCATGAAATATTTCGAATTGCTTGGAAGATTTATTCAGGTTCTCTCTTACGTACAAACAGAAAGAGTTTTTTATTTGCTTGGAAAAATACCGAACACAGGTAGAGAAAATCAATCGCTCATGGAGCTGTCATTTTAAAACCCTCATGTATAACTCCGAAGAATTTACTTTTAGAAGAAAAATGGCGCAGCTTTCTTAAAATCTCTGTTCAATGTAAGAATATAAAAAGATAAGAAGGTTCTTTATTTTAAAAAAGCATTTTTCAGATAAGAATTTATTGCTGAAACAAAACGGCCTATGTTTATAATTATAGTTTAAATTGATTCATAATGTTGGAAAATTTGAAGAAATGTTGAAAGAAAAATTAGTAGGTTATCATGGAACGAGACATTTCATTTTTGAAACGTATTTTTAATTCTTACATACACATATCGCACTTTACTATTTTCGATACATGAATACACGAACTTAAGCTACTTCATTGAATAACAATAAATGAAGAAATTTAAAGGATGATGATATTTAAAAATTTTATAATATTAAGCTAAAGACAATTAAAAGGTGTATTCATCAATTTATAAGAAACACTTTCGGTATTATTTGCAAAAAAATATTATCCTTCTAAATGCAAACTCTTGAACAACCATTGAAGGTAAGAATTCATAGCCAAGTTTTCAAGAATGGGAAATATAAAACAGGAAGTGTTTCACTTAGAAACGTGAGATCAGGACAGTGGGAAGCGGAGGACAAAGGGGGTGGTTACCCCGGGCTCGTAAATTTAGGGGGTGCCAAATGTATACTATCATCATCGTTTGTTTCTTATTTATTTGTATATATATATATATATATATATATATATATTGGGATTTTTTGTAAAAAAAAGACACTCTGAAAATAGCTTGTTGTTTCTTTTCTGAAATCCAGAAGGAGTTATACTGTACTATTAGATATGTTTTTTCCACCTGTGTTTTCCAGATCAACTTTGCAAAACATAAAATCAATGTTCTTTTCTATTATTTAGTTATCAAAATTAAATCTTTTAAAGTTCCAAAATGAACGCCAAATATGTATTCAATAGGTTTTTGTTACACTTTTTAATTTTGCGACACTTGTCACAAAGAGAAATAGTGGAAGGAGGTGTGGGTGTGTGTGTGTGGGGGGGGGGTCACCAAATTCAAATTTCGCCTTTGGGCGCAATTTTCTTTTCACACGGCGCTGCGTCAGAGTTGTAGTAATCCCGACATGCGAACTTACACTTTTAAAACGAAAAAGTTGATATGGCTTCTCAGGAAAGAACTGCAATTTAATCAATCATGGATGAATTGTTTCTAAAAAAAATTACTCATCTTGGTTTAAATCGCTTATTTAAACTATTCGTCTTGATTTAAATTGCTCAAAAACAACTCGTTCACTCGAGTTGCTTCAACTCTTTACGAGAAGCCGACTTTCAAATCATGAGATGAGTGGAATTTGGCTGAACTTGAGTTATTTTATGGCTGATAATTTTAGAGAGTAGTTGACAAATTTTAGATCGGGAATTAACTCTTATGTGCTTATTTCAGCGACAAGGTCTATAATTGCAACACATTATATTTCAGAGATTGTTTGCGACTCATATGACTCAGAGATTTCTAACGCAGAAGTCTTAGTGCCATTTTTTCGGATTCCTTCTTAACTATGCGTAATATTCGTACTCGACATTATTACCTACCCTGGCGTATTACTCCAGGACATATACTGAAATTCATATAGCACAACTTACAGAAGTAGTGTAGTAGATGCCCGAAATCTTTTACAAGTACCTGTAAATACTATTAGCATTTTGTATTGTACAGAAAATAACTTGTAATAATTTTCAGCGACATATATCAATTTCATTATATATGAAATAATTTAACATGATTGAAATACGCAGAAAAAAATGTTTTCATATACATTATTATGTAAATGAATTATTTTGTATAGCTCTATAAATGAATAATAAACATTTTTTGCATCACATATTGCGTAGAATGTATATTTTAGTACACTTCAGAAAATGTATATCAATTTTATCCTCTTTGAAAGTCTGTAACACTATCAAAATGAACTTGAAACTTTTTTTTCATTGACAATATGTAATAGAATACATTTGTTTGTTCCTGTAATCAAATTGTACATCCGATTTTTATAAAATTTGAAATGACTCGACAAAATTATGCAACAATTAAGGAATACTTTTGTTTGTCCCTATAATCAAACTCTACATCCGATTTTTATAATATTTGAAATGACTCGACAAAATTATACAACAATTATATATTTTAAATTGCAGATGATTCAGTTAGATAGCTTTTGCGGACAGACGGTCGGACTGAATGACGACTATAGGTGCGTTCGTATTTATATAAATACGAACGTACCTTAAAAGGTTTTAATAAAAACTTTTTTCTTTTCAAATCCTGTCATAAGTAACTAATTGAGTGATATCATGTGATAGGTAATATCCTAGGTTGCCAGTGTGATTACGCCTTAATGAAGATTTATCACTTTATTTCCACAATTCGAAATGTAATATACAAAATCGTAATAAATTTTGATTCATACATTTTTGCATAAGGGTGCAAAAGCTAGTGCACCAAGATCTGGATATTTATAAAATTAGGTGCACTACGAATGCACTTCATTTGAAAAATTCCGATTTGTTTTTACTTTCTTCTATTATTACAAGAAAAAGCATTTGATACGTAAAAATTTCCGAATTCCGGTTTTCAACAGATTTACATGTTCCAGGTGTCAGAGATTCCTAAAAACATGTTTTTACAAAATTTCTGCCTATGAGTCTGTGAGTCTGTCTGTGTGTGACATAAAATTTGTAGCCTCTGTAGCTTAAGAACATGGAATGCATGGAATTAATGCACGGAATTCAATAAAGATTTATATTCATGTTGTCCGTGATATAAATTGATGCAGATTAGTTTGTGATGTAAATCGCTCAACAGGTGACGCTGCTATACTGCATTTTTTACAATTTACTCAACTGCTGTATCTCAAAAAGCAATGCACGAATTTTCATCAAACTTCATATTCGGTTAGCCTGCTATGATTTTACATTTTGGTGTAAATTGCTCATTAGGTGGCGCTGCTATGCTGCATCTTTTACGATTTCCACAATAGCAATTTATGCATGGAATTTTACCAAACTTCCGATTCAGTTAATCCTTGATATGAAATAGTTATATTTATGTTTTGTTGTCAATCGCTCAATAATTGTGGCTACTATACTGAATTTCCCCAATTTTTCTGAAATAACTCTATCTGTAGAACTAATGCACATCTTTTCACCAAACTTCAGATTCAGATATACCTTCATAAGTTTTATTTCTGATTATGTTTTGGTGTAAATCACTCAATAGGTAGCGCTGTTATGCTGCGTTTTTCGCGATATCAGCAATAGTCCTATTTCAAGAACTAATATATAGGATTTCATACCTTTAGAATTCTCACGACGATCATAGATTGTCATTTAATTTTAGCTCTTTGGCAGCGAATTTAGAAGTATTAACGTGTATGAGATACACTGCTCAAAACAATTAAAGGATATTGCAGTTTTAGGTGGATTTTGTATCTGGGAAAATTTTTAGCTGATTGATACATGGTCGACAGACATAGTAGGTTATATGAGAATAAATTACACATGTTTGGCAGAAAAAAATGCATTTTATTGCGCATTTGTGTACAAAAGGAAAAAAACACAATTTGTGCACATGAGAAAAAAAGAATAAGAAAAGGTGTTTTCTTCAAAGAAAATCATTTTCAGTAGGGGGTATGGTTTCCACGGGCGGCCAGCAACGTTGAACACCTTTGAGGCATGGACTCAATGAGGCTATTAATGACGAGTTGGGGTATCTGCCCCACTCTTCCAGAAGAGCTCTTTCCAGTTCTTGGAGAGTTTTTGGGGGTTGTTCGCGGCCAGAAACTCGTCTTCCTAGAGCGTCCCAAACGTGCTCGATTGGATTCATGTCTAAAGAACACGCTGGCCATTCCATTCAAACGATTCCTTCCTCGAAAAGGAAATCCTCCACCAGGTTTGCACGATGTGACCTGCAGTTATCGTCCATTAAAATGAAGTTATCTCCGATTGCTGCAGCGTAAGGGACTACAATAGGTCTGAGGATCTCATTCCTATATCGGCGACCAGTCAGTGCTCCATCTCGAATGATGTAGAGGTCAGTGCGCGCGTCAATGGAGATGCCACCATACACCAACACTCCTCCACCGCCAAATCTGACACTTTCGTGCAGATTATTCCTATTGCCACGGTCCCTCCAGATGAAAATATGCCTGTTATCCGGATGCACAGAAAAACGGGACTCGTCAGAAAACAGAATATTGCTCCATTCATTTCTCCTCCAGTTGACATGCTCGGTTGCCCCCTCCCTGCGGTCGCGACGATGCCTTGATGTTAATCTAACACATACCATCGGTCGGCGAGCATACAGACCTACAACATGGAGCCGGTTTCGGACAGTCTGAGTTGAAATCGTGGTGCGTGTAGCCGATCGAAGGTGTTGTTGGAAAAGAATAGCGTTCATGTTTCGGTGTCTCCGAGCTGTTAACGCTAAATACCGATCTTCATTGGGCGTTGTTGCCCGTCTACGACCTTGCCCTGGTCTTCGGCCTGGACATCCACTCTCCAAAAAACGGTTCCAGATCCTGGAAATGACACTATGTGACACTCCAATGGCTTGCGCTACTTCGGCTTGAGTTTGGCCAACACCCCCTATAGTCAAGGCCTTCACACCGTTTCAAAATGGCCGATCGCGATGTCCGACTTCCCACGTCCATAATATGAATTTACACAAGCTCACACAAAGTTGCATTTCTTGTAATTTTCAAAATTTTTAGCAATAGTGTTTACTTTTTCAGTTAATTGAATGTGTAATCAAGTAAATAATTGTCATTTCCTATAAATATAAGTTGTAATTTAAGAGGGTTACTTATTGTTTAAAAAATATACTAAAAAGGACTTAAAATACAAATTTTTATAAGAGGCAAAACTGCATTAGATTTGAGCTTTGGATTTTTAAATAGATGTGATTTAATTTAGAAATAGAATATTTCTTTTACATTATCAATATCACACTATTTTAAATAAGTAGGATTAAAAAAAAAAAAATCTATATTAAAACATCAAATGAACTTATACATTGAAGAAAAGAAAGAATGAAAATAATAGAAAGAAAAGAGAAAAAAAAACTCAGCAAAAAAAACTTAAGGTTAAAATTATAACAGTACATCATTTTTTCTAAAAAATATATTAAAATTTATATTTTAAATTAGCTTCATAATCCTGAAGCTAAATTCGTTTACATGACTGTAATTTGATGACTTGATTTAAAAAAAAAAAAAGATTTGGGGAAAAAAATGTACTAAATAATATGTTGTGTGAGAAGAGTTTTTTCATTTCAAATACACCCTTCCACACACACACACACACTTTTCACACTCACTCCCATGTGTCTTATTTGTTTACTTTTTTCTTATTTGATGAGAATTATTTAAAGACAGAATGCTAAGTGTTATCTCATTTACTTATGTCATTGTCTTAATATCATTATTATGTAATAATTTCTGTTATACATATGTAAGATATAAAATGTCTTTTATTAAATCAAAGCAAATAATAATAAATAAATAAGGTATATTTTATTTGCTTTCTAGCTTTAACTTTTTTATTATTCAGTATTTCCTTATAAGATTGTTTAATCTTATAAATTAATATTAAATATAATATCAAGTGGCATTGGAACAAAGAAAAAAAGAGATGCAACAACTTATCAATTTATAAATTATTTTTAAATTAATATTACTATTCTAAATTATTATTATTATTAAAGAAAGCATCTGTTCCTTATTAATTTATAAATTATTTTTAAATTACAATTATTATTATAAATTATTATTATTAATATTATTGAAAAAAAATTTGTCAATTGCCAATCTATAAATTATTAAAGTATAAATTTTAAAGTATTATTATTATTAAGGGAAAAAATGTGTTCAGTATCAATCTATAAATTATTTTAAAATTATAATTATTATAAATTATTGTTAAAGAAAAAAAATCTATTCCTTATCAATCTATAAATTATCTTTAAATTGCTATTATCATTATACATTATTATTATTATTATTATTAAAGAAAGCACCTGTTCCTTATTAATTTATAATTTATTTTTAAATTACAATTATTATTATAAATTATTATTGAAAAAAATCTGTCAATTGCCAATCTATAAATTATTAAAGTATACATTTTAAAGAATTATTATTATTAAGGAAAAAAATGTGTTCAGTATCAATCTGTAAATTATTTTTAAATTATTATTATTATAAATTATTATTAAAGAACAAAAATCTATTCCTTATCAATCTATAAATTATCTTTGAATTGCTATTATTATTATACTTTACTATTCATATTATTATTAAAGAAAGTGCCTGTTCTTTATCAATTTATAAATTAGTTTTAAATTACTATTATTATTATTACTAAAAAATATCTACTAATATTAAAGAAAAAAAATCAGTTTCCATAAAAATAACTTTCAAATTAAGAGTATAGAAAAGTATAGTAGAAAGAAGGAAAAGATAATTGTCAAAATATCAAAAGCAATTTAACAGCTGAAGCTAATTAATATGCTAATGAAAGCCGTAATAGCAATAAACAAACTCTTTGAATATTTTATGAATTAATTTAAACAGCGCACCCAGATTACTTATAGTAAACTATTTTTAAACTGATAGCGAGAAAAATTATATAATTTAACAAGTAAATTCGGATTCAAACTAATAAACTGGAATTTAGAAAAATACTTAATAAACAAAGAAATAAACAATTGCTAAAGGGCAGTAATTTTCTGATAAAGATATATTACATATAAATAATAACAAAATCCCGTGAGGAAATACTGAAAGTTAAAATCAACAGGATAAAAATTCAGATAAGAAGCAAAATTATATATTTTTTATAATTATTTTAAACAAAATACTAATTCACCATAGATGTAAATGATTTGAAAACCACTGTTGCAATACATATAGCTTGAAAACTAAATCGGTAATCACTAATCTTACAAGTGTGTTTAACAGAAATTATCTTTAAAGCTTTGTTAAAACAATGATATAAGGAAAAAGAGATAACACTTACTTTTAGTCTTTATAATATCCAAATTTTGTACAACGCAAAACAAAATAGAAAATGGCGAAACGTCAGATTGAAACATGCCGTACTAGGCACTGGACTGACGCACACTGACTAAGGTCACCGGTAAAAAAGGAGTCGGACCTTCGGACTGTAGGGGCAGCCATATTGAAACTTCTGGAATTCGCTGCGGAGGCCTTGACTATAGGGGGTGTTGGTTTGGCCCCCTTCTAACCTACCAACAATTCTCCAAGCTTCTGAATCTGTCAGATGACTTCGCTGAGACATCGTACTCATCGAAACAAAGCAATCACTGAAGGCCGATCATCCTTGTCTTCATTCTCTTTTATCCAGTTGAAAGTCAAATTTCATTCGCTGCCGCTGAAGCGACGTTTTTGACGTCGAACTCAAAATTTGCATACTCCACAGTTTGAAAACCAGAAAAATTTGCATTTGTGATTCTCTTCTTATATTTTCGGCAAAAAATTTCGTTTTTGTCTTTATTTTATATAAAACTTCAAATATCCTTTAATTGTTTTGAGCAGTGTAGAAGAATGTTTTGAGACTGCCACATCCGATTAAGTTTAAATAAAGTAAGATAAAATTAACTCATATGAAAAGTGTTTTCTACGTAAATTTCTATTTCATCCTCGATGCATGCTTAACAATACATTTTCAAGCTCCACAAGCACATAGATTCGGTAATATTTAGCAACTATTATTTTTTAAAGGATAACATACCACAAATTCTGAATTTTTTTCATATATTATATTAAGTCTATAGGAATACCAACATAAAATCTACGTAAAATCCATACCCCTATAAAAATGTATTTTTTTATTAAAAGTAAGATTTTTCATCTTTTCTGTAAAGTTTGTGCTGTGGGTTTTTCCAATAGACTTACATAATTCTCCAGGCAAGCATTAATATATCTCAAGGCATACAAAATAGGATGAGGTTTTTGGAGTATATATTTTAAGTATAAATAAAAAAGAGGGACCAAATTTTTCAAACGAATGAAAATTTTATGAAGAATATTTTAATGCACGAGATTTTCGCTAAAAGTTATACATTTTGAATATTTCATGTATAATCGAGTTATGTACATTTAATCAGGATAGAGACGGGAACAGCTACACATATTTTGTTAACTTTTTTTGTTATTTTGACAATGTGTAATTTATATTATTAGCGACAAAATTATGAATTCACCTAGATAGAAAAACTGCGTTTTACAATGATGTCTGATTTAAAGATGCGTTTGAATCCAAACTGCTTATCCTCTGACTGATTTTTAAACTCATTTATGTTATGGAACACTCTTAATTGGCAGATTATCTTATTCAGAAACTATATAAGGTAACGTGTTTGTCTATATAATAAAGACTGAATACATTACAAAAATTTCATCAAAGTTGTCCCTTTGAACGAAATCCCTGAAGCGAGAAAGCTGAGGACGAAAAAAAATGGTGATACTGTGAAAATAATTGTTTATAAATCAAATTCTAATTCATTGAGGGAAAAGTGACAGCACAAGGCCGCTCAGACATTTCTTCAAAAATCTTGTCAGCAAGTTTTATGTTTTTAATTTCAATAATGTGTTTGAAAATGTGACAGAAAATTCCGAGCTATTGAGGGTGGAAATATATTTTTTTGAGGACATTCTTAAATGGGCTGAAATATGTTCTAATATGCTCAATGATAACCTTTTTACTTCTTATTATTCACTCGTCATTTATTTCCATTTTGAGGTGTGGTGCATCTCTTAACACTATATTTATATAATTTCCTTAGAAAATTTTGTTGTTTTCTGTTCTATTTTAAGTAATAAATAATTTTTATCTCATTTTATTTTTATTTTGTAAATAAAAGACACCAAACTAGAATTGAGTGAGACATTTGAGCCATGTTTTCGAGACAAATATATTCAGCAGTTTTAAAACTTTGAATATATATTATGGACATCCTGTTGTATAATTTTTAATTATTTTCATTTGACTTCACAAAACAGATGCTTTTCAATTATAAAACAAAATGAAATTCTAGAAAAAGAATGATTTCCACAAAGCAAAAGATGAAATTGGAGATTTCAACGACTGAAGGATCTTTTTTTCAAATGAATGAATAATCGTCAAGATTCTAGTGGCCCAGTTGAGGCTTATCGCAAAAGAGTAAAAAATGTCCAAGTCAGGACTCGAACATGGGTACATGAGCTTAACGTGGCAATGTTATTTATACTGAGCAACCTGAACGAAACCCAGCTCATATAGTTAAGTCTTAATTCTTGGGTCTGACAGCAAATTGCAGCTCTAGTTTCATTCATTTAAATTCTAATTATGCTATTTATGTGACGAAAGCGTCCAAGGGTCACTTGTGGCATATAACTTTTCTGCATTTTTCAGCTGTTTTAACAATGTTATTATATCCTTAAACTAAAACGATAATACCAATAGCAAAATATAAGAGTTTTTGGTTATTTTTAATGTATAATTTACGCGTTAACAGCATATAAATGAATAGATATCGGTATTTATGCAAGTGTTGCATACAGCGCATTTTGTCAGTTTTTCATGAAATGACCTTGAAACGAGCATTTTACTTAGGATTTAAAATGGTGAGAATTTTATTATTTATTTATTGCTAAAAACGGGCAGCTTACAAAGGTCTAAGATTCAAAATTTGAAGGTTATTAATCCTATTAAAGGGCCATTCCATAGTCACGTGCGAAACAGTTTTTCTACAGATTAATGCTGTTTGAACAGTGTATTATTATATTGTATTCTCAAATTAAAAACAACTGTGATAGTATGAAATTTTTTTTTAATTGTAATGTATAGTTTGAATGCCTATGAGGGACTGCAAAGAAGAGGAAGCCATGTCTGTAGACCATAGTGTCCCTTTCGGTCGCCTATATTAAAGGCTTTAAAAAATTTTATTTTTCTCCAGAAGAAAAATATCTTAATATATAATAATGTTCTTTTTCGGAAATATGACAAAAAACATTGTATGAAATATTAATAATAAAATTTTTAAAATAAAAAATATAATAAAAATTGTATGAAAAATGAGCAGGTTTACTAAATATTTTTTCATTGCGCATGCGTTAGCGTTATAAAATTTTCATTTGCATATTGTGTTAGCTAAATGTATAGAGCAACTTTTGTAGTCTCCAGAAGAAAAATATTAATAAAATAAATGGGACCGTTGGGACACTAACTATTCCCTCACGACAGAGAGCGGAAGAGAAAGACGAGGAGTTCTCTGTTTGTTGAGATGCCCGCTAGGGCGCTTGCACCCTCGCGACAAGCAGCAGTTTTAATTTAAAGCGTAGAATGACGCAGACCTCCTGCTACTCGACAGAGAGACAGACCGTTTTGAGATTAGGATGGAAACATTCATTACGTAATTACAGATGTCTTTTAGTTTGGCCAGTAATGCTGGCCGAGATAGTATTCCTTGTAGCCACAATTTAGGGGAGGGGGGGCGTAATATCTGAGGTGCCAGTCTTCAGAGATAGTACAGTGATAGTATATTGGATCTAGGGTTTCACTTCGCTACATTCACAGAGTTATGACGAGGCATAGTGTAATTTCTTAAGGTATTGCTTAAAGAGTCTATGGCCAATGAGAATGTTGTGGCGGGTGGGGAAATGAAATAAAGTTCTCTGGATGCTTTTGGGATGAGGTTGTAGACAAGTTATAAGTTAATGGATGTAGGCATTTATCATTTATGTAATCACGTGCGGGATATATTGTCTGTTTTTCATGGAATGGAACACTATAATATTACGAAACTATAATAAATGAGTGCGACTTATCTCAGCCAATTAACGGCTTTTTAGCTTTTGTCCGTTTATTCTTTTGACTGGATGGGTATTCAATGGGAAAACTTTAATAATTTCAAATAAAAAAATAGTGCAATAAATAGCTCAGAACATAAATGGACTAGATATAATGTTTTTGAGGGATGTGTTCGAGATGAATGCTTCAAACTTTTAATATGAAGATATAGATTATCTTTATGTCAATATCATTTTATTAAAAAAAATATTCTTATTGTCTCCGTGTAATTGCAATTCGCTTTTTACTTTCGCAATTTACTTCGTGTAAATAGCGTAAATTGCAAAATTGGGTTTTGTGTTTAATTCTGCATGTGTTGCGGCCAAAACCCGAAATCGGCCAATTCTTGAATTGGCCGGCTAATTCCCGATCTAGTTAGAACGTTTAAAATTGACTGATCAATTCTAGATTTGGCCGGCCAATTTGCAAACTGTCCAGATTTGATTGACCAATTCACGAATTAGATATAGCCACTCGGCTTAATCCTCTCTAATGTAGTTGAAAGTGTCTATGAATTCAAATAGAGCCATCTGTCTAACCGTGCTCTAACTCGAGTAAAGGTTCCGGTTAACTTGTAATTGTTATCTTATTTGTTATTTTATTTCGGTATTGAAAAGGAATTGTGTACTATTTTTTGTTAATTTACTGTGATACACAAAAATACTTCGATTTAATATAATCAATGGAAATCGTTTTTATTGTGCATTTTAATGCTGTTACACTATTTTAGTTACAATAAAATTGGTATTTATGCATCATTAAGATGGGCGACAAAAAGTTATCTATTACAGTGTATGGAATATAGCAATTCCAGATTTTTTACAGTGACACTGAAAAATATTTCGTTACAAAGAAGAGAACGGTGAAATAGTTTTTTAGTGCATTTAAATCATGTTACACTATTTCAAACATAATTAAATTTGCATGCTTTTTTCTTGATGGAAGCAATTTTTTTTGTAGAGTATATTGATTAAGTATCCATTATAATTCGTTCATTGGTATGCTAAAAGGAATTCCGATAAAGAATTATATACGCGAAAAAGTCTTTCATAGCTTATTTTAATGATGTTACTCTACTTCAAACATAATGCACATGTGGAATGTATTTTTTTTCTTTTGTAAAGTATTGATTAAGTAGTCATTATAGATCGTAGGAACGTTAAAAAGAATTCCCATAAAGAATAATAATATTTCCAAAAACTCATTTTTAGGGTATTTTAATCACATTACACTATTTCAATCATGATGCAATTTACAAGACTCACTTATGTGGGAAGCAATATATATTTTGTAGAGTATTGATTAAGTAGCAAATACAGTTTGTTTAAAGGGACGCCAAAAATATTTCCGATAAAGAATTATGATAAATTTCAAACATAATGAAATTTATATGCTTTACTCATGTGGGAAGCAATACTTTTTTGTAGAGTATTGATTAACTAGCCATTATAGTTCGTTTATAGGGACACCAAAAGGAGTTCCAGTAAAGAATTATGATACATGTGAAAAAAAAAATCTTTAATATGGTATTTGAATGATGTTACACTATTTCAAACATAATGCACATGTGGGATGCAAATATTTGTAGAGTATTGATTAAGTAGTCATAGTTCGTTTATAGAAATGGCAAAAATAATTCCGATAAAGAATTATGATATATTTCAAACATAATGAAATTTATATGACTTACTCATGTTTGAAAAAATGCATTTTTGTAGAGTATTTATTATGTAGTAAGTATAGTGTCGGACGTTCCTCTCAGTCCACACAACTTTGAAGAAAGTCCGTGGTAGTTATAGCTGCCACCACCGATATTACTAGGTGATATCGGTCACCCACTGTGAGGATTGTGTAAATGAACAGTGACGCTGTCAAGTAACTGAATTATCAGTTTATTTAGAATTTATGTACACATTAAATACGCGATTTACAATTATATACAATTACAACTCGGATATAGGTGATCCGGTTCAACATTAAATTATATACAGTAAAGATTGGCTGTGTACTATTCCAATTACACTTTCCACCTCACGCTCAATGCACGTTAGATTCAATTTATCGGAGATCAACCACGAATCTCCCAACACAAGTATACTCGGCCTGCACTTCTCGGCCCAGAGCACTAAACACCAGGACGTCTGTGTCCTTTGCTCTCCAGCTACGCACTCCTTACGCTCTACAACACAGAGCACCCTCTAGGTACGAAACCCAGGTACGGACTGAACTAATCTGAGACAAGACTTGCTCTTCTCAAATCACTGCTTTCCCCAACATAAACCCCCTTTGGAGCTCCCTCATTGGGCACATTCCACATTCCTTTCTTGATTAGTGACATGTTCCTTCTCTGCTGATCATCCGAATACCTCACTGACAGATGGACATGTCTCTCAGCAATCTTCTCTTTCTGTTATTCACCACCTGCATAGGATTATCTGTCAATTCCTCTTTCCACAAAGAAGGAATGTCACCTTGGAAATTCTGGTACACAGCCATACAATACAAGATATTAAAAATAGAGAAATAGTGGAAATTCCATTCCTTAGCAGAGGTGGTATCAGAACCTGACATCCCCCACCTTAGCGGAAAATATGCCTTTTAGGGGCTAATTTTCCCCAAACATAACGTAATATCGCAGAAGAGTTCAATAGTCTCTTTACAGATTTCTTCATTATGCTTATTACATAGGTATTTCCAGGTGTCTGAACATTACCTACTGACATCTCTACTGAACCTTGTACTAATATTAATATTACATAAACAATACACGTACTAATACACTATTATAAACACAAAAATTCAAAAATATTTACACATACACAGAAAAAAAAAATTAAACGTGTGATGACATCCCTTTAAGGTTGTCCACTACTGGGTCGTTGATGCTGATGGGTTGTTCTTCCCAGCTCTTTCTATGTAGCCTAGAAATTGCATCAGCATTCAAATGTTGAGCTCCTATGAGAAATACTCAGGTTCCAGCGTTGCAAGGCAAGAGCCCATCTAGCGAGTTTGGGTGATCTTGGGGTTGTTTCGGTGAGAAAATATAATGGATTATGATCCGTAATGATCTCAATTTGAGATCCATAGGTCCATTTTTCAAACTTTCGCAACCCAAAGAGAACACTCCAAGCCTCTTTCTCTATACTCGGCCAAGCACACTGAGCCCCTGACAATTTCTGACTAGCAAATGCTATCGGTTTATACTGACCCTTTTCATCTTTTTGAGTAAGACAACATCCTACTGCCAGGTCGGAAGCATCTGCGTGGAGCTGATATTCCCGGCCTACGATAGGTGTAGCCAAACTCGTCACTTTACGTAACTCATCTTTAAGAGTATTAAATGCTTTTTCTGCCCTTTCATCCCACGGTACAGTATTTTTAACCTTCCCTTTGGTTAATTCGGTTAAAGGTATAGCAATTTCAGCATAATTTGGAATATAAGATCGGTAAAATCCCATTAATCCCAAAACAGATCTAACTTCCTTTTTAGTTTTTGGTCTTTTTAAATCCCTTATTGCATCTATTTTCTCCTCATCAGGTACATGCATTTCACCTCCAACTACATGACCTAAAAACTTAGTCAATTTCTCACCAAATTTACATTTATCCAGCCTAATCGTAAAATTTCTATTTTTAAGTTCTTCAATGACGGCCCTAACATGCTCACAATGCTCTTCCCAGGTGTCGGAGAAAATGATGACATCATCAATGTATGCTTCCGCATACCTCCGATGACCTTGAAGAACCTCATTCATATCTTTCTGAAACGTGGCAGCCGCCCCTGATAATCCAAATGGCATGGTACGCCACTGATAAGTTCCATTATGCGTTGTAAAAGCTGTCAAATGTTTACACTCCTCAGCCATTTTAATCTGCCAATAACCCCTCAATAAATCAATCGATGATAAATACTTAGCTGCCCCTGCAGTATACATGATTTCTTGAGAATCTTTCATCGGAAAGGTTGGAACCTGAGTTACCGAATTTAAAGCTCTATAATCTATACAGAGTCCAGTTGCGTCTTTTTTCGCCACGCAAACAATTGGATGACTAATTTCAGCATTTGACACTTCGATTAGATTTAATTCTAATAACTCCTGAATCTGCCTATCTACTTCCTCTTTATAAGCTACCGGTACACTATATAACTTTGGCTTTTTCCTTGCCACCCCCGGTTTCAGATCAATACGATGCTCCCCTACTTCAGCTGGTCGTACAGGACCCATAAACACTTCTTTATTCTCCCTCAAAATGGACTTTATATCGTTGACTTGACTGTAAGATAACCCTTTTATTTTGAACCTCTCTATATCTCGTTCTACTTCCTGATCCCGGTTCAAAATAGGAATTTCCCCAACTTCTCCAAATTCCTCATCACCCTCAAAAACAATATTAACGATATTACATTTAGCAATGAATTATCGTATTTTACTTTGGTGCACATGCTTCCTACTCCCGTCAGTTAACTCAACTATAAACGAATGCTGATTTCGTTTTTCGGCTATGGTTGCCGGCCCTTGCCACCTAGAATATAACTTATTAGTTGAATCGGGGATTAACAATATTACCTTATCGCCTACTTCAAACGTTTGTTCCTTTGACCTTAAGTTATAATGATACGCCATTCTATTTTGTTGCACCTCGGACGATAATTTTGCCTATTTGCGGCTCTTTCTAAGCGTCCCCTAAGTTTATTCAAATACTCATGAATCTGCGTAGTATCTAACTGCGCCCCCTTATTTTTTCCTGCCCAGGATGACTTGGAATCGACAAAGGACCTTCCGGCGCCCTACCATATAATAATTGGAAAGGTGCGATTCCCGTCGTAGAAATTGGGACTTCCCAATACACCCATAATACAAATGCTATTTGTTCATGCCACTTTTTTTCTTCTTCTCTAATAGTATGATGTAACATACGTTTAAGAGTCTGACTAAATCGTTCCACAAGCCCGTTAGACTGTGGATACTGTGGGGTCGAAAATCTTGGACTAGCACCTAACCTTTTCTCAAATTCTTTCGTTAAGTCGGCAGTGAAATTGGTTCCATTATCACAGGCAATTATATTTGGAATTCCTGTCCTCATAAATATTTGAAGTAACGCATCACACGCGGTTTTAGCAGTTAAACTTTTTAGAGGGATCGCATCCGCCCACCTGGTATGCTGATCAATTAAGGTTAGTATATACTGATGCCCTTGGGAACTTTTAGGATCAATAGGCCCAATTAAATCAACATTAACTACCTGAAATGGGAGTTCCGGCCGCGATGCTGGGGAAATAGGAGCTCTATCATTCACTTTAACCCCTCTAGTCAATTGGCACTCTAAACATGACTCACAAAATTGTTTAGTTTCTTTCGCCATCCCCTCCCAATAAAATGAATACCTGATTCTCTGTAAAGTTTTCTTGGCTGCATGATGCCCTCCAAATACCGAACTATGCGCTAATTTTAGGATTTCTTCTCGCCTTAATTTGGGTACTACTAATTGCGCTATAGTTTCGCCTAACAATTTCTCTTTATGATATAATAAGCCATTTACAATATAATAATCCCCCTTATCCATTTTAGCTAATTCCCGAGCTTTCTCCAACTCTTTACATTCTAATTGGGATTTCTTAAACATATCTGAATTGCTAACAATAGCTTTATTACCTTTCTCCACTTCCGTATTCAGAGTTTGTACATTTTCCGACCGCGCTTCTATTGCGTAATCATTACAATTATCGTTACTCATACCTTCCTTTTCACTCGAGTTATCAATAATAATTTCCGAATTTCCTAATTCTTGGGACTCTAGCAATGGTTCCTCGCGGTTGACACTGACAACTCATTAATCACTTCGGGATGTAAAATTACTTGCTCATTAATATTATCAGTCACTGCGCAAAGTACTTCCTGATGAATTATATTAGTTTGTCCGAATTGCGGAATAGCTAACGGTAGTTTAACCAACGGCGATTTAACTGCTTCACCGAATAACCCTTGTAAATAAATACTACCCGCTATTTTTAATTTCTCTTCCGGTACCAAATCTTGATGAACAACACTAATTTCACATCCAGAATCAACCAATCCCTTTGCTTTTTGCCCATTTACACTAACTTCAATTTTCTCAAGTTTATTTAATTTCTCACCAATAACATTAGTTGTCTGTTCGGCCTTTGCCGATATTCTCGCCACAATAGCTCCATTAGGTAACTCTTTGTTTTCTTTTACCACAATCTTATGTACACCCGCTTCGGGTCTCGCCCTTTATTACCATTATTTCCCTCATTACCCACTTTATTACAAAAACGTTGGTAATGACCTCTCAATCCACATTTAAAGCATTTAGGCGCTGAAGCATCACTAGGTTTCCTATCCGAAAAAGAATTAGTCTCATTACTCCCGTTTTGCCTCCAATTATTACTAACTTTGCTATCCTCCCTCGGTTTCATTTTTTCATTGTTTACGTGCCTATCTTTACCTTTAAAACTTTTATACGTAACGGCGTAAGACTTATGTTTAGCGTCAAAATATCTGTCACATTCTTTAGCAATTTTAGAAGTTTCTAACCATTTACCTTGGTAAGTTAACCCAATATATGACGCGGTATCCTCATCTAACGTACTTACTAATTTATCAGTAACTATTAACTGGTTGACCTTTTCATAAGAGTCAGCACTTCTAATCTTACAATAATTTTCCCATGTCGCTATTAAACGCGATACAAATAATACATGATTTTCGTTCTGGTTTCTCCTAGCCTTCTTAAAATTTTCCAAACATGCCTTCGGTGTCGGCTCATGTTCCCTTAGAACTAACTCCTTTAATTCCTCATAATTCTCCATTTGTTCCGTAGTGGTATAAATTAATAGATTATCCGCCTTATCTCCTAACATATTTAGTAGAATTTCGGCCTGCTGGTTTTCCGGTACATTTTTAGTTTTGAATGCCCTTTCTAAACTGTTGAAAAATAAATTCCATCCGTCAGTCCCTTCCGGTACTTTGATAGATAGAGTTGT
The DNA here is from genome assembly GCA_964019185.1 of Maratus speculifer. Classification (NCBI taxonomy): domain Eukaryota; kingdom Metazoa; phylum Arthropoda; class Arachnida; order Araneae; family Salticidae; genus Maratus; species Maratus speculifer. The sequence goes on from OZ025292.1 coordinate 295,573,313, forward strand.
CGAGCGTTTGATCAATTTTTCTATATTACTTTCATTATTAGATTCCCTAGAGACATTAGAATTATTTGCCGATCCTTGAACCCTTAGTCTCTCCATTTCTAATTCATGTTCCATCCTTAATTTTTCTACCCTTTCTTCTCTTTCTAATTTTTCGCGTTCTAACATTTCCTGTTTTTCTAACTTTTCGCGTTCTAATTTTTCCTGTTTTTCTAACTTTTCGCGTTCTAATTTTTCCTGTTCTAATCGTTCTGCAACAATAGCGTCAGATAATTCCTTAATAACCCCCTCGTCATACTCATCACTGTCCATTATCTTTTTCTTAAGCTGAATTCTGGTATCATCTTCCGCGAATTCAACACCCAATTCTTTGGCTACCCTTGAAGACCCACCTTTTTTAGTTTTAATAAGAAAGCCATACCTTCTCCGATTCTTATTACCACCCTACAATAACCACCTACCAAATTAATATTTCCTAAATTTTTAACTTAGTACAGTTATTTCTCCACTTATTATACTAATTAATATCCTTCAGATAATCAATGTTTTTCATTTCTAATTAACCTACTGAATAATCTAATTTTCCTCAACCATTGATATCACACAATATACTTCCAATAAAACAAAAGGTAAAACAACAATTGAATTTGACTACTATGCAATATAGATTCCAATTTATACATTTAGATAATACCAATCCAATTTATACATTTAGATAATAATTAATTTACATAATAATACTGATACATTGAAATTGAATAGAAGTATTGATGTCAATCAAGAAAATCCACATAAAGAAAAATTGTATATAAATTTCTACAATTATCCCCACTAAAATATTTCCAAATTCAATACTGGTTCTCACACTTAAAACAAATATAATATTTTGATTACCAGATCTTCACTTTTATTTTTCCTCACTATGGCTCTCTTTTGAGCCTTTTTTTTTCACTATGACTCTCTTTTGAGCCGTTTTTTTTCTCACTATGGCTCTCTTTTGAGCCTTTTTTTTCACTACTATTGGCCAATTAAAATTCTAAGCAAATGTTGTTATCAACTCTTCAAACTTAAAAAAATATTGCTTCATTTAAATATTACTTTAATAATAATTTAAATTTAAATAAATTTAATTATTCCTTCCAGCTACTATTAACACAATTAGTAAAAAAAAATTATAGACAGTCAATACTAGCTCAAGTTATTATGACCTTTTCTTAAAACAATAACCAATATGGTTATTAACACTTCATAGGTAGGAAGTATTGATAAAACACATAAATAATACAGACAATTTACTTAAGTTACTATTAATTATACAACAAGAAATTTTGGTTCGAGATGTCAGCAGAAAGATATGATCAAAACACCTTACCTTATACTTTATTTGCTGGGGTACTTTTCTAATCACAGGTAGTTCCACGATGTAGCGGTAATATGGCACAACAGTTCAGTTCTTTCTAATACTGATACGGCACAGGCACAACACTTTAGCACACACTCGACGATACGGCACGACACTTTAGTACACAATCGAGGATCCGGCACGATACTTTAGCACACACTCGACGATACGGCACGACACTTTACCACACATTCGACGATCCGGCATTACCACGCAAGAATTCCACTGGGTACTCCGGAACTAACAGACTGCAACACGGCTCGCTGGTCACTGGTTTCAGGCGATTCTATCCCGACGCTGCCAACAATTTGTCGGACGTTCCTCTCAGTCCACACAACTTTGAAGAAAGTCCGTGGTAGTTATAGCTGCCACCACCGATATTACTAGGTGATATCGGTCACCCACTGTGAGGATTGTGTAAATGAACACTGACGCTGTCAAGTAACTGAATTATCAGTTTATTTAGAATATATGTACACACTAAATACGCTATTTACAATGATATACAATTACAACTCGGATATAGGTGATCCGGTTCAACATTAAATTATATACAGTAAAGATTGGCTGTGTACAATTCCAATTACACTTTCCACCTCACGCTCAATGCACGTTAGATTCAATTTATCGGAGATCAACCACGAATCTCCCAACACAAGTATACTCGGCCTGCACTTCTCGGCCCAGAGCACTAAACACCAGGACGTCTGTGTCCTTTGCTCTCCAGCTACGCACTCCTTACGCTCTACCACACAGAGCACCCTCTAGGTACGAAACCCAGGTACGGACTGAACTAATCTGAGACAAGACTTGCTCTTCTCAAATCACTGTTTTCCCCAACATAAACCCCCTTTGGAGCTCCCTCATTGGGCACATTCCACATTCCTTTCTTGATTAGTGACATGTTCCTTCTCTGCTGATCATCCGCATATCTCACTGACAGATGGACATGTCTCTCAGCAATCTTCTCTTTCTCTTATTCATCACCTGCATAGGATTATCTGTTAATTCCCCTTTCCACAAAGAAGGAATGTCACCTTGGAAATTCTGGTACACAGCCATACAATACAAGATATTAAAAATAGAGAAATAGTGGAAATTCCATTCCTTAGCAGAGGTGGTATCAGAACCTGACATATAGTTCATTTGTAGGGACGGAAAAGGAATTCCGATGAAGAATTATGATACATGCAAACAAATCTTTTATAGGGTATTTTAATGATGTTACACTATTTCAAACATAATGCACATGTGGAATGCAAATTTTTTTGTAGAATATTGATTTAAGTAGCCATTTTAAAGTTTGTTCATAAAAACGTCAAAAAGAAAATTCCGATAAAGAATTATGATTTATGCCAAAAAACCTTTTAAAGTGTATTTTAATGATGTTGCACTATTTCAAACATAATGCAATTTACAAGCCTCTCTGATACGGGAAGCAATTTGCATTTTGTAGAGTATTGATTAAAAAGCCATTATAGTTCATTTATAGGGACGCCAAAAAAATTCCAATGAAGAATTATGATATATTTCAAACATAATAAAATTTATATGCTTCACTCATATGGGAAGCAGAGGTTTTTGGTAGAGTATTGATTAAGAATAATTTATAAATCATTATAAATTATTTATAGAGACCCGCCAAAAAAATTCCGATAAGGAATTATGATACATGAGAAAAATAATTTTACAGAGTATTTTTATGATATTTCACAATTTCGAACATAATAAAGCTTTTATACATTTCTAATATGCTCTACAACATGTTTTCTGTAGATTATTGACTATGTGAATTTGTCATTTATGTACAGACTCACTTAAATTGTTTGGTTGTTGGATTAATTATGAGCCATTATTGTTTAATGTGCGTTTCCAGCTGTGATAAGCTTTTAAAATTTATTTGTAAAGCAGGTTTATAGATCATATGCAAGCTTGCATGAAAAACAAAATATATAGATTATTGGTTGTGGATACCCAATAAATTTTTACTTCTCTTTTTATTATCAAGCATATCAGAACAGCATGGAAATATTCTTTCCTGTCACGTGTGCATGTCAGTACCATCTACCGAGGCCGTCGCGAAACAACTTTCTTCTCTAAATAAGAAACAACTTCTAAGAGAAGTTTCATAACGGCCTAGCATCTAAATTGTAGGCTTAAATCTCCAGTTCGGATGTTGGCCAAGGCTTCCCGGCCAATTCGCGTATTGGCCGGCCAAAACCCGAAATACGGTATTTTCATTTCAAGTATTTTGGGTTTTGGCCAGGAAGCTTGGCCAGTTTGGGTATTGGCCGGCCAGTTCTAGAATTGACAGGGTTCGGGTTTTGGCCGCAACATACGCATATTGGTAGTGTTGAGGCAAGTTATTTTGATTTGTTAATAATCATTAATTAAAAAAACCATCAATGCGTACTTCATAGATTTCTTTCATATTTTGTTGCATTGTGTTCTTTTTCTAAGTAGTTTATTTTATTTTATATATATTTTTTGTGGTTAACAGTTATTGATTATTAATTTTAATTGTGGTAGGTTTCTTTGAATCACGTTAATCATTTTATTGATAGGCTTTATTATTTTTCAAGTAATTTTATTAATGAAGATAATCTGACAAACTATTTAAGCTTCAAAATTATGATAGTCTGGTAATTATATTTCGTAAAAGTGACAAGGCATAATTTTGATAACATTATTTTAGAGTTTCAAGGCCTTAAATATAGGATTATTACGATAACAATCCAATAAAACTGTTTAGTGAGTTATTGCGAATGTAAAAAACTGTAATCGAGTATCAGTTTTATCCTGATCCCCAGTTAATTTAACATCAAATGGATTGATGTTGTATAATGCTAAAACCACTCAGTAGCAAAAAACATGCTCTCCCATTAACAAACGGAAAAGATAAATTTATTGCGCCGAGAGCATTGTTTGCTTTCACAGTAGGAAAAAAACTTGTGCTGCTTATGCAAGATAAGTAAACAATTCCTACCTCTTTATATCGGTTCGGGAATCATCGCTATCATGACGAGGGATCGGTGAGAGTCACTTGTTCACCAGTGTATCCTTTTTATACTTACTCATCATACGTAGTATAGGCTAAGTCTTGCAATCGTTATGAAAAAAAAAATCGACAGATTTAGACGTTTGAGATACTGTAGATTCTGAAAAAAATATTTTCAGAAAAGAAAATTATTGTCAGCCTAACTTTATGTCTATTTGTGTGTCTGTAAACACTATCTCACGAACAAATCAGTAACTTTGGTTATACGGAACTATTTCTTGCGAAATCTCGAAATATTCCCTGTGATGAAATGCAGATTAAAACATTTCGAAATTTTTTATTTTAAGGAATGGCTGTAAAAGACAATAGGAAACATAAATTTTGCAGAAAGAATGAAGTCGATCGGTGGATTTATTGCCGAGATATTTGTAATCATATTTATCATACTCTTCGATTTTTATGACCCTGGTTTCCTTCAAATTTCAATTAAAATATGTATTTTTATTGGAAATTAGACACTTAATCCACACAGTAAACTGTTATCTAATATGATTATTATTTTTGGAGTTATAAGGATGTTTGTTTTATGTAAATCGATACTACTTGATCAACTTGTCGACCAAAAAACTATCTCCAAACTATAAGATTAAATGCCAATATAGGCTTATCGTGTTATATTAACTTGAACTTAATACAGTTAGTTTCTCATCATAAAAAATACATTAATGAAATTAATTTAATCTTTCTTTCCTTGGTTGATTCTTAAGAGATACGTAAATGACATTACTTATACGTTTATCCATACTTTTCAAAAATTAAACAAATATTAACAAAATTTATCATTTAAATTTTGCAGTAAAATATTTTTCTTTTAAAGCGTAAAGACAAAATTAGAAGACTGACAGAAAAATGTACTCTCACATTGACATTACATTGATTGCACCATTAAGATGAAATACATACTTAGCTGGGGAAAAACAGTTGTTATGATGAAAAAAAAAACCGTTACATCTTGATTAAATTAACTATGTTTTATTATAGTTTCAGAAAATCAGTATGTCTATCATATCGTAAATATCACATTCACATGACATTGAACATGTTATATGTGTTGTTATGTCAGCAAGTGATTTTTAGCTTGACGTTTAATTTGTATTTTTATTAATCTTTTACTAATTTTTTTTAGTTATTTGAATTAAAAATTATGCCAGTCTTCATAATTTTGTAGTTTATCGATTTATATAATGTGTCGAAATGCGTTGATGGGATAGTCATGTAGTACCCGTTTTTCAATAATAGAGAATTACTAGATTTTAAAAATATTTAAATATACATTTATTATTTTTTGTTTTGGAATCGCAGTGAATTTTATAAATAGTTTACACGCGTTTTATTTTCATCTTTTATATTATGCATATCCATGATGGGTAAGTGGCCCACAATGACTAGTTGTTTATTACTTTGGGATGACCCTGCAAAAACAGCTTTGTTAATCCACGGATTTCTGAAAGGAATGCTGAATTAATTTCTATTTTAATTGGAATAAAAGACTCCATTTAGATTGAAATTACTTCTTAAGCTACGTGGGCGATAGCCAGCTGGGATTTTTCGCTCAGATAACCTTATTGGTCATAACATCTGGTCTGTTATTTAGACAGCTCAACAGAATAGACCGCAGGTAAGCCAAGTATCTGGGTTCGATTCCTAGCCTGGTCAATTTTTCGCTCAGTTGGAAATATTCAATTCGTATGATTACTTTACCAATCAGTTAGATTATGTTGAAAATAATAGTATATCTATATACCCATCGTCATATGGAGTTCTATTACCTGCGGTCTATTCTGTTGAGCTGTCTAAATGACAGACCAGATGTTATGACCAATAAGGTTATCTGAGCGAAAAATCCCAGCTGGCTATCGCCCAAGTAGCTTAACAGGTAAAGCATTGGCTTTGTAAGCCAAGTATCAGAAATTACTTCTATTTACAATTAGGCTTAGAGCACTTAAAAGCTCCGTCTAGATTAAGTAACTATATTATTGAAAATGATACAAGTGGCTAAAAAAAAACACAGAACATCTACGAGTGAATAAAGTACATATAAAAGTGTCTGTTTATAATAATTAAAAGCCCTTTGATTCGGAAGTTGCTATGTTGTGGCGCAATAGTCCGTCATTAAAACGAGGAAGAGAAAATACATGACACTTCGTTAAAATGTTTTAAGTTCATTAACCCTCTCATGCATAAGTTATTGTCCCCTATTTTTCAAAATTCATAAAAAAATCTTTTTTTTTTTTTTTATGAATGAGAGCTTATTATAAAATAATTTTATTGTTATGTTGCATGCCAGCTATTATCTGTCCCCAAATCAGATCTCTATGAATGAATGGTCAAAAGTTCTTTGCTTAATAATGCAATAATTAATTGCCCTCATATGAGGCTTCAATGCAACGGAGGGTAAATTGGAGTATACACTATATTGCCATTGATTATGGGACACTTGCGATTTTAGACATTTTAGTAAATATCTAGAAAAATACATGAGGAATCATCTCGAAACTCTTAGTGTATAAATATAATAGCATAAGCCATACATTAAGAATTAAGAAAAAAAATCACTATTTTCATATTATTAAGAGATTTAAAAGATAGTTCATTTTTTCGAAAAGGGAATTGTAACTTTAGGTAATATAAGCATGTAACTGAAAAAAAGCAAAGGTTTTTTAAAAATTAATATCGTCATACTTTAAATAGTTTGTGAATAAATAAATCAAATTTTAAATTAAAAAAAACTTTTTTCAATTTATAATAAGGAAAAATATTACTTGTTTTTGAAATTTCAAAATATGTTTTCCGTATTTGGCATTTTTATATATCTATGCTATTTAAATTCACATTAAAAAAGCAGTGAAAATTATCTTTACTAGCTATCAAATTAAAAAAAAGAAGTACAAGAGAGATCGGGACAAGTTTTTCAAATTTTTACAATTTTTGTGTTTTTTTTTATTTATTTTGTAGTCTGCAGAATATCATTGTATTCCTTATATCTTTTTCTACAAACTGGCACAATTATTTTCCAAAAAACAAAATATAGTTTTAATAGAAAATGATTAAGTCTAATCATGTCATGTGTGAACATGTGCTCCGTATACGGGATAAGTTTTCCAGCCAATAGAAATGTGCAGGAGTAAAATTTCCAACTATAATTTGAATGGTAAAACACAGATGATAAATCTTGCTTGATAATTAACAAATATTTTTTATTGCAAACTTAATTCATAGAGTAACATAAAAAACAATTTTAATGCATTTTACATTTCAAGACGAAGGTCCAAAAACCTTCATAACTGAAATTGAAACACTAGCACTTTTTTTTAACGTTTTAATGAAGACCTGAAATTTTACTAAACGTTGTAAAAAGATTAAAAAAAGGAGCTGTCTTGACTAAGTGACATCAGCTACAAAACTACAACTTTTGTAGTTTTGTGTATACAATGTTGCCACTTCAGCCGCTACATCTGCTGGCTTCATCTAGCGTCTCATTTAAAAAATAAAGCGAGTTGGAAAACTAGCCTGGATGGAATATATTCCCCGAAAATGATGGAAAATGCGTCTACCCTATATTAAAAAAATAGATAATCTGCATTTAAGCCATAATTAGACGAAGGTCCAGAAACCTTCACAGCTGAAATTGGATTAAGTTTTTTCTCATCTCTTTTATCTGCTTGCTTTTCAAGTTTCCGCCACATTTTTTATGAATCTTTTTTCCGATTCCTGTTCATTTGTAATAGGACAATCATTCAGTGTAGATGACTTCCAAGTTTTCTTCCCAAGCCTCCACTCCATGTTTGCCTCCTCAGTGCTGCCTTCACAAAAAAATTTAGAGTTTTTTTTTTTAAACTGACTTTCTGTAGCTAATTTTAATAACTAGAACTGCTTTGAAATTTGTAAGGGGACTAATGAAATCAAAGGAAAAAGATTCAAAGACGAAAAAATAGTTCCAATCACCAACAGTAAGGGCTGTTCTATGTGACATGTTATGCTGGCCGTCGAAAATGTTCCATAAAGAATGCAAGGTGTGGCGCAAGAGAATAGTGGTTACGTTGAATGTGGTTGAATTCCTTGTGAGGAAAGTGACGATGGTAAATAAAACATGACATTTTATCCAAATTATTATTTTTTTCTATTTCTCATGTTTTATTTCTATGCATAGTGACAAATTTCTTTGCTATCGGCGGTGATTGGAGCTATTTATTATTATTATTTTATCATTTTTTCGTTAGAATCTTTTTCACCATGGTCTTATTAATCCATTTACAGTGTCATTACAGTTATTAGAACGTGCTACTGGCGGCTCTGAATAACGTCAGTTAAAAAGAAGAAGAAAAAAAACCCACTTTGTACTCCTGTGCAAGCAAAGTTTGTTTGGATGTATAAGGATGTTTTCATTATAAGCGAAAAGGCAAGTTTGAATAGAACTTAAGAAACAGCTTCTTTGGAAATGCTAACCTACGGTTTGTGTAGAAGGATTGGTTGCTTTCAGTGGGGTTACTTATTTCGAGGGAGTAAGTGAGGGGAGAGACAGTCCATTAGTGAGTCACATTTTCAGGATTGTTGGTGCTTTCCAGATTTGGTGTGGCACGAGTTGGCCTGTCAGAAAAGTAGTATGGCATAAAAACAGATTCTGTAAATATTTCAGGATTCAGTGGGAAAAAATCTCGAATGTATCAAACCGCCATAATATGGACTGGTGTTAGCGGAATGGAGCAGCTCTAAGCATTTTACGCATCCATACACACTGTGATCTAAGTGTCGTAAGCTATGACTACAAAGGCACAATTAGCATAAAATGGATAAATTGAATGGACCCGTTTAAAAAAATAATTCATTTTTTATATTTTTGAAATAACTTTTTTATATTGATAGTTTTATTGAAATGAAAAAATAATCAAACATGTTCGTAGTATATAAGGTTATGTATAGACCAATAGACAAAGTGGGTATCGCCATCGTAGCTAAATGGTAAAGCACTTGGAGTGGTATGCTCAGGTCCTGGGTTCGATCCCAGTTTGGAGTTTATTTCGCTCTGTTGGATTTATCCTTGGTTAGCAATGTGATAAATCATCTATTAAATATTCAGTAATTTCAAACATTATTCCACTGCTAATAATTAATTAAAATTATGTATCTTTCATATTGAAATTTTATATCGTATGGTATATAATGTTTAATAATTTTATATAATATAAATTTCTATATGTGTATGCTATTGCTCTTCTTTTTAAATAAACTCGGAATTCCTTTTTTTTTTAAAAAATAAATACGAGTTTTTTTTCCTAATTTGCTTATTTATATGTTTTTCAAAGTTAAAAAAAATCAAAAGACCTTGTTGAAAACTAAAATGATATTAAAGTCAGAGATCAGTACATGATTTTAGAATTAAAAATCATTACTTTCAAAAAATGTATTTTTTAAATAAAATACCAGTTATTAGTCATCATTATGATTTTGTTAAGTAGGTATTACGTAGAAAAATGCCGAAAACATGCATTAATATAAATTTAGTTTCTGAAGTATCTCTTCTTTCATTGAGGTAATAAGGCGAAAAAAAATTACATAAAAGTTACTTACGTATATATATATATATATATTTAATTCAAGTAAATTACGATTTTATGATATTTGAATATTTGATAAGAAGTCTTTAAAGGTAATATAACAAAATATGTTTAAAAATATTTAACAAGATAATAGATTTTAAATATAAACAGCAATTTTAACGAAAGGTATGGTGTTTTTTCAAGAATATTAAAAATTACTTTAAATGGTAGAGAACACTGAAAAGTATTTCTGAAAACTAACTGCGCATAAGGAAAATAAATAAATAAATAAAAAAATATATATTTAGGTATGTTTTCTGGCTTGAAACAATTTTAATAAGAATAATAAGAATAATGATAATGATAATAACAATAATACGAAGAAAAAAATGAACGCAATCAAACATTTAATAATATGTTCAATCGTAGTTTTTTTCTTTCATAAAAATATTTTTTATATAATTTTCATAGCGTTTAAAATTGTTTTAATGTATATTTATACAGGGTGAGTCATAAATATCGAAACAATAGGCTATCTCCTCAAATATTGCCCCTAGACCAATTCTTCCAATCGCAAAAGTTCATAAAAAAATGTGAAATTTCTGATAAGATAAGTTGCAACTCTATGGGGGAGGGGGGGTCTATTTGAAAAAATAAGAAAATTAAATTTTTATACGGCCCCCGAAGGGCAAAATTCCCAATTAGGAAATTATTCCTTATCCATTCCTAAATTGAACAAAATAAATTTCATCTCTGTATCTAAAAATCCCACAGAGATATTAAATCCCAAAATCCTTAAAAATTCCTGACACCACTTTTCCCTGCCTCTAAACTGTGATTTCTTGACTCAATTTCAACGCTTGTTAGGGAACATTCACAAATTGCAATTTAATAAAATTCGGTTTAAGACAGCGCTTTTTCTTGGGACATAAAATAGCAGCGTACAGTTTTTACGCTAAATTGGTATACCAGACGTCTGTCCGGGTCAAAATGGTCTGCCTAGGTCAGGTCTCAAACCGATCCATAAGGGAAAAAGTTCTGCGTGGCCTGAAAAAATGTCAGCATCATAACCCGTACCGGTCTGGAAAAATAGTTTAAATCATAGCCCGGTTCAGTCGCAAATTTCTACATAGTTTTTTAATTCGGCGTGGAAAAAAATGTTTCATATTGAGGAGTTCTGACCAAAAAATTCTTTTATAGCTTTTCGTTTTTTATATTTATACTTTTTATTATTAAAGAAGTGCTAAAGGCTGTAATATATTTATTTTATCAATAAATCTCTATTTATATGTAAATGTTTCACTTATATTTTAATATCGTTAATCCATATCCCATGCGTTGGAGACTCTGAAAAATGTTACACACTAAAGCTTTTCAAGACGGAATCACATAGGAAAGAAAAAATACGTTATAGACAGATGCTCTCTCTAGAAGATGTAATTGGAGCTTATTTTCTTTCCAGGTACTATTGCATTTATTTTGCATGGATCAACATATTTTCCGTTTAAGACAGAATTCCGTCATAGGCAGATTTTTTTTTTCACTGGTTTTATTGTATTTAAATTTTTTAGCCTTTGAATAATCTATTTAAAAATAAATTTTAAAGTTTTTTTTTTAAATAAAGGTTTTAAAATATATATGTTTTTTTGTAAAAAATTCGATTGAGCCGAATTTTATTTATTTCATGCACGTAGTAAGTCAGTCAGAGACAGTGATTTTAATACGGGTTTTGTTGAGACAGGGCTTGAAAATTTCATCCAGAGTGCACCTAAGTTGAAGGAAGTAGTTCCCTCTTTTATGAAAAGTACGCTAGGCCCGGCCTGGCTGGTCTTCAGAAAAAAGTAACATCTCGATCTTGGCCCTACCTGGGCCCAGAATACAGATTTTTTAACATCCTCTGGAGGACGATAAAAAGCCTGAAGTTGTCAGAGATAAATTTAAAAAGAAAAAAAAAAGACTTAATCTGCATCTTAGAAAAAGCATTTTTAAAAATAACTGACGGACATTTAAACAATACACTTCATTTTTCTGCATAATGAATTTTTTATCCTCTATTTCTTGTCTTTAAATTATTAAATGTTAAGAATTTTTAAAAGAAAAAAGAGCTTGAAACACGTCATTTTTGATTTTTACTTACCCATCATACGTAGTATAGGGTAAGTCTTGCAATCGTTTTGAAAATCGAAAAAAAATTTGACGGATTTACACGTTTTAGATAGTGGAGATTCCGAAAAACATATTTTTGGAAAAAATTTTTTGCCGTCCGTCTGTCTGTCTGTCTGTAAACGCTCTATCTCTCGAACAAATTGAGATAGAGACTTGAAATTTTGTATGTACTTAGTATGTAAGAATGGGACGAAGCCTATTTAATATCAGTAACCTGATTATCCGGAACTACTTTTTTCGGACTCTCGAAACATTCGTTCTGATGAAAGGTACGTAAAAATTTTTGAATTTTTTATTTTAAGGAGTGATCATAAAAGGCAATAAAATAACACAAATTTTGCATAGAGAACAAAGTCGATCAAATTATTAGTTGCCGAGATATCTGTAACCCTGTTTTCCACATTCTTCGATTTTTCAGGACCCTGTATTTCATTCAAATTTCAATTCAGAAGTATATTTTAATTGGAAATGAAACGCTTAATCCGACGCAGTTAATTGTTAGTTAATAGAATTATTATTTTTGGAGTTATAAGGATGTTTCTTTTACGCAGTTCGGTACTACTTGAGTAGTTTGGCGTTTTATATAATTTGTCGAAATTGGTACATCAGCAGTTCTTTAATATAGCATTACTATGTATATTAACAATATTTAAATTTTGTTTATGAATTGCAATGCATTGTATAAATAGTTTCACATGTTTTATTTTCATATACATATCCATGGTGGGTAAGTATTACGGTGGCCCCCAACGACTAGTTTACATTAGTTTTGTTTCGGCAAATTTGAAAAAATGTTTACTTTTGAAAAAATGTTTGCTTTTGAAAATATGAATTTTTAAAAGTTATATTATTTTTTCAATAAACATTTTTAATAGTTTTAAAATTACTATAAAAAAAAAACCTTGGAACAAAACTAAAATCAGATTTTCATCTTTAATTAAGTGGAAAGAAATTGAAATCCTATAAATAATGTTGCGAGTTATAACGTTTTTTGATTGATCCATTTAATACAGTACTAACACATGAAACTTTTATAAATTGTATGAGAAATTTTAGAATGTGATTTTCTTAGCAAATTATAAGGCTAACCATCACAAAAAGAGAAAAAAAAATCAAAATTCTAACTCAAGAAATAGATGTTTTACGCGTTTTCTAGAACTGTTAAAATAACATTGTTTTTTGAATTGCGCGCTTTTCAATTTGTGATTAATCCCTTAAAACCTGATGAATTTCTTAAACGGCTATAACTTTGCGAATTTCGGAGATATGAAGATGCAACTTTTTGCGCCTTATTCAGGATTGAATAAGGAAAGTTTTCCTAATTGGAATTTTTGTCCTACGGGGGCCGTATAAAAATTTAACTTTCGTAACTTTTCAACTAGACTCCCTATGGAGTCGCAATTTTTCTTATCAAAAATTTCACTTTTTTTTATGAATTTTTGCAATTGGAAGTATGGGTCTAAGGGCAATATTTAAAGAGATAGCCTATTGTTTCGATATTTATGACTCACCCTCTATAAATTATACAATTGATTGTTGAATTAACTTAATAACTGTTTTTAATACACGTTTTTACAACCATTAATCCCTTGGGGTAGAGAGACATGTATACGTGCGGCAAAAAGGCTTAAGAATCCGTGTTTGCCCCAATCACTAAAATTTTCCTTGTTTAATCAGAGAATTTTCTCGATTTAATAAGGCAAAAATTTCTGTTTTTGAAAACCGGTGACAAAGCATTAAAAATTTCGTGAAAGGCTCCTGTCGCGAAGGGGTTAAAATGCGTTCAACTACACACAGATATCAAATTTAACCGGGATCAAATATTACTTAACACCTACTTTAAAAACAAAAGTTTTAAAATCTGTGACAATGGCTATTTTCAAGATGTAATTTACAACCTCATCCTATAGAATATTTAATAAAGTGCACTTAAAATTAAAATAAATATCTTTATAACTTTATATACAATCAGCAACAAAAGGAAAGCTTTTATAGTTTTCATATGCTAGAAATGTCCATAATACTCCAAGCCTTCTTTGATGATTTTCAAACATTTATTTTAAAGCGCCTGTTCCCATTCTAAAAGGGTTTAATAAAAATTTTTTTTACATGTTGAAAATCATCACATAAATGTGCTGGTTTATTCACTATAATTTATGCAATATCAGATGGCAATAAAGGAGCTAATTGGCTAACCATATCCTCTGCAGAAATTTTAGATTTCTCCACCTGTTTTTCAAACATCGTAAAGTAAAGAGTGGTGTCCCTTAATTTAGAATTAAAAGTTGAACTAATTTTTTAAAATTATATTTTGGATTCCTATGCGAGTTTAAATTGAAATCACTAGATGAAAGACTAAAAGTTTTCGCCAAATTTGGAATTCTTAACTTTTTTAGCTCGAATTATCTTGTTACTAACCTATCATACGTAGTATAGGGTAAATCTTGCATTCGTTTTGAAAATCGAAAATTTCTTTTTCACGGATTTACACGTTTCACATACTAGAGATTCCGAAAAGCATATTTTTAGGGGAAAAAATGCCGTTCGTCCGTCTGTCGGTGTGTCTGTAAATGCTCTTTATTATTCTTTATCTTCCGAACAAATTGAGATAAAGACTTGAAATTTTGTATGTGCTTAGTATGAAAGAATGGGAGGAAGCCTATTTAATGTCAGTTATTTTGAACAATTTCTTTCGCACTCTCGGAAAATTGGTTCTGATGAAAGACATATAAAAATTTAAGGTAATGACGTAAAAGGAAATAAAATAACAACAATTTTGCATAAAGAACGAAGTTGATCGGATAATTAGTTGTTCGGATATTTGTAATCCTGTTTTTCACATTCTTCGGTTTTTCATGACCCCATATTTCCTTCAAATTTCAATTCAAATATATATTTTAGTTGGAAATGAGACGCTTAATCCGACGCAGTAAACTGTTAATTAATATGATTATTATTTTTGGAGTTATAAGGATGTTTCTTTCACGCAATTTGGTACTACTTGTGTAGTTTGGCGTTTTATATAATTTGTCGAAATGGGCTCATCAGTAATTCATTAATAGATCATTACTAAGTATATAAAAATATTTAAATGTAGGTTAAAATTTTGTTTTGGAATGGAAATGTATTTTATAAATAGTTTCCAAATGTTTTATTTTCATATTTTGTATTATGCATATCCATGATGGGTAAGTATTACGGTGGCCCCCAACGATTATAGTTTTAACTCTCTTCGTCTTCCCGTTCCAATATATCTCTGTAACTCGTTCAATTGAAAGGGTGTTGAAAAGACATTGGATTGCATTATGTGGCAATAGATGCTTGTCAAAATATGCCAAATCACTGAAACACTGGAACAATGAAGCACTTTAATGGCTACAAAGTAGAAAATAAATGATAATTAAAAAATGAAGAGAGTAACACAAAAATAAGCTTTTATCAATTAACAGTTTAACATTCAATAAATTTTGAAAAATCAATGTAGAAATTTAAAAGATATATTTTAACAGATGTTTATTTTTTTCCTGTTGCTCAATAAGGAAATACAGAAAAAAATATCTTTTTTTTATTCAATCCATTTTTTTGTACTAAATTTCTTTGCAAGCGAGAAAAAGTCATTAAATTTTTTACTATCATGCTTAGTATCTACATATTGTAATGGGAATTTTCGAGACAAATATGAATTAAAGGCAAAAAAAGGCGTAGTTTTAAAGATGATTATTAAATGCTTACATAAGAAAGTCTTTTTTACTTACCCATCATACGTAGTATAGGGTAAGTCTTGCAATCGTTTTGAAAATCGAAAAATAATTTTTGACGGATTTACACATTTTGGACACTGGAGATCCCGAAAAACATATTTTTAGAAAAAAAAAATTTGCCGTCCGTCCGTCTGTGTGTCTGTCTGTCTGTGTGTGTCTGTGTGTCTAACCGCTCTATCTCCCGAACAAATTGAGATAGAGACTTGATATTTTGTATGTGCTTAGTATGTAAGAATGGGACGAAGCCTATTTAATATCAGTAACCTCGATTATCCGGAACTATTTTTTTCGGACTCTCGAAAAATTCGTTCTGATGAAAGGTATATAAAAATTTTCGAATTTTTTAATTTCAAGGAGTGAACGTAAAAGGCAATAAATTAAGACAAATTTTGCATAAAAAACGATGTAGATCGGATTATTAGTTGTCGAGATATTTCTAATCCTGTTTTCCACATCCTTTGATTTTTCATGACCCTGTATTTCATTCAAATTTCAATTCAAAGATATCTTTTACTTGCAAATGAGACACTTACTTCGATGCAAGAAACCGTTAGTGAATATGATAATTATTTTTAGAGTTATAAGGATGTTTTCTTTTATGCAATTCAGTGCTACTTGAATAGTTTGGCATTTCATACAATTTATCGAAATTGGTTCATCAGAAATACATTAATAGAGCATGATGATGTGTTAAAAATACTTAAAAATACGTTTATATTTTGTTTTGGAATTGTAATGCATTTTATAAATTGTTTACATATGTTATGTTTTAATATATTATGTTATGCATATCCATGATGGGTAAGTATTACGGTGGCCTCCAACGACTAGTTTTCTTTTAAAGTGTTACTTACCCATCAATGTTAAAGTAAATCTTGCAATCATTTTGAAAAAAGGACACATTTACATGTTTCAGGCACTGGAGATTCTAAAAAATATTTTTAGAAAAAAAACTATTGCTTGTCGATCTGTGTGTCTGTGTTTCTGTCTATCTGTCTTTTTGTCTGTAATCATTCTATCTTCCAGACAAATTGAAAAAGGAAATTGAAATTCGGTACGTACTTATTGTGTAATAATGGAAAGAAGCCTAATGAATTTTTTTAACCTTGATTATCCGGAACAATTTTTTTCGGACTCATAAAATATTCTTTTTTTACGTAAGTATTTTTTAATTTTTTTTATATTTTTTATTTTAAGCAGTGTCTGTAACAGACAATAAAAAACATAAATTTTGTATAAAGAATGAAGTCAATCGGATTATTTGTTTCCGAGATATTTGTAATCGTATGTTTCACACTCGTCCATTTTACGTGACTCTGTATATTTCTTTCAAATTTCAATTCAAATACATATTTTAATTGGAAATGAGACACTTCATCCGTCGCAGTAAAATGTCTATTAATTGATTTCTCATTTTTGGAGTTATAAGGATGCTTCTTTTACTGCTTGATTAAGTCCATCGGCCAAAAAACTATCGCCAAACTATACGATTAAATACCAATAATGGTTTACTGTAAATGTCATGTCACATTCACTTGACATATAACACGTTACATGTGTTTATATGTCAAAAAATAATTTTTAATTTAACGTCTTATTTGTATTTTTATTAATCTTTTACTACTTTATTTGTTCTTTTGTTATTTAAAATAAAAATTACGCTAATTTTGTATGATTTTGCGAGTAGTTTGACGATTTATATAATTTGTTGTAATGGATCGATGAAATAATCAAGTAATATCAGCAGTTCAGAATTGGAGCAATACTTTGTATTGCTCCTTGCAATTCTTTGTATTGCTTCTTGTATTCTTCAACTTTGTATCGCTTTTTGCATTGCAATACTTTGTATTGCAAAAAATATTTAAATATACGTTTAAATTTTATCATGAATTGTAATGCATTTTATCACTGGTTTACACATTTTATTTTCATATTTTGTATTATGTATATCCATGATGGGTGAGCATTACGGTGGCACCCTAATGAATAGTTTTTACTTTTATACATATTCATTAGTATATTTTGCGAATGTCGTTTTTACTAAGAAACTACTTCTTGTGAACAGAGTATATTTTAATGTATTTCAAAATCAGGTAATACAATTTAATTTAATAATATATTTGGTGTGCGTTTATGTATTTGTGTGTGTGTATTGGCAACGTGACATGTAAACAAAGATATGATACTTTAAAATCAATGAATGAAGATTGATTTAACAAAAGATTTTGTATAATTTGTTTACCTTATGGAAATATATTTAGTATGAGTACCAACATGTATATCATAAAATCAAAGACAGAAAATTGATTTAATAACAGATTTTGTGCAATTCATTTGCATACAGACAGTTTGATATTAACAGTAAAAAATGCATTCATGTGATGGAACATTTTCTTCAATATATTATATTGACAGTATTAAATTTTTAACCTAGCATTTTGAAAAAAGAAATATTTTAACGCAGTATTCTGCAGGAAACATCTATTTTTAAAAGTTCCTCCACGTACTACATCCTTATTTATAAAGGAATTTTTTCAAATGGCTTATTTTTGATAAAAGTACCGCCGGCATTGACTTCATATTTGTAAATTTTTGAACATTTATGACATGTTTCAAAACCTCTGTCATACTCCATGAAAGTTTTATTTATTCTGAGGTTAAAAAAATATCAATGATATTAAATAAATTTAATCTGTGTTTACTTCAGAAATAAGATTTGTTCATAAATTGCATAAAATATTATGATTATTTTGAAGAATATTCGCATAAAATTTGTGGAAAGTCTAATAAACAAAATGTTTTATTGTTAATTTGTGGAATAATATTTTTTGTTGCGTATTTTTTTTTAAAATAAATATATAAGATTCTTTTTTCAGCTTGTATTATTTTCGTGCAATAGAAATCTTAGAGATGTTTCTGAAAATTAGTTGTATAGCCTCTTAGTGTAATACCTGTTTTATTTCATCGGAAAATGTATCTCACTAAGTAAGGCTAAGATTACTGTTAAAAAATATTGGTATGATACTTGGTAGCTATGCATCTTAATCCGTTAAAAAATATATATCGACGTGCGTCGCATTTCTTTTCATCAAAATTAGCTAATTTTTAATAAGAAATTAAATATATATATATAACGTTTGATATAAAAATGTACCATAGTTTAATACACAAATGCTCACGATAAGGACTTTAGAATTTCGATAAAATCTGGCAACCAGCAAGAAATTCTATTCACCCATGAAAGTAATTACTTCTTATTCTCTTCTATCATTGATTTTCAAAAACGAATTTTTTTATGTAATAGAAAAAATAATAGCAAAAATAATTTTGTTATCATTTATAAGAACTATAATTTACATACTAAAACACACATACACACAAATAACGCCTGCATTCAAATCATAAAGGTACATACAAATAATATACAGACAAACAAACAATAAATATAGTAAACCCAACTGGAGTGAAAAATTAGCCAGAGCCAGGAATCAAACTCGGATCAAAACCTAATCGAATCAACTTGGTTTATTAGTGAGAAATTGCAGACTCAGGTATCGACCGGATTAGCTCAGTGGTTAGAGCAACATCCTGGAATGCTGTTGTCCCGTGTTTGATTCCTGGCCCTGGCTAAGTTTTCACTCCAGTTGGGTTTATTGTATTTATTGTTTGTATGTCTGTATATTATTTGTGTGTACCTTTATAATTTATATAGTTTATAACAGTGTACATAATTTAGACAAATACTACAAATTAAAATTTCTAATGAAGCTTATGAAAATTTACGCATCTCTGAAAAAAATGATGTAAAGTCAAATTAACCGGCCTTGCTCAGGAAATGTTGATTGAGTGATACAATTTCTATGTCTAATGAGGGATATAGATGAAATAATGAAGCAAGAAAATAATTTTTGGTCTATTTTCTCGTCTTAATCCTTTGAGCAACTGGGGAGTAAATTTTTTCAAAGTTCCAAAAGTCATGCTGGCACCAGCATTTTACAAAGAAAAAAATTCGGTTTTCGATATATATTAAAAAATGCATCAAACCTTTTTAAATTAAAGTTGATGGAATATTCCGGTTCCATTGCAACATTTCGTAATTAAAATTAAGAGATAGAATCTTCAATGAGTGCTCAACCATCAGTGCTCAAAGGATTAATCAGTTAAATAATTCTGAGATTGTTACTTTATAATTGAAATTTGATGAACTTATTTTTGTCAAACTAAAAATTAAAAGTTTTTTTTGTTTGAATATAATTTCCAAGTTTATTTTCAGCTATTTTGTTATTTTGCAATGTTATAATGAGACATTTTATGAGAATTTTAATTTAGGATGTTGTTTATGCTGATTTCATAGGCCAATTTTTGTATCAAAGAAAAAAGACCTCTGAATAAATTAAATAACTTGCTCACAGGATAAAAAAAAATTGGCAACTGTGTATTAAAGTAAATAATACCTACGATTATTTTTTTTTAATTAAGTTACATTAATTTTTAAAACAAATGCTCGACGTACTAACCAATTCTTATGTGAATAAATTGAGAATTAAAAAAAAAGTAAGTATAGTTTTTTTTTTTTTTTTTTTTTTTTTTTAAGAAAGAATTTTGATGACTTTGAGAGCTTTAATAATTTGATTCTCTGAATAAAAAAACTTCTTGATAGTCTTCGTAAATTATGTTCACTGAAATGCAATTCAGCTGGTTTTACATAAAATTCATCATTGTATATAATAAAGCTAGAAATTGTAAGATATGTAGAAACATATTTAGAGACATTTTAGTAAGAAGTGCTTCATATAATGAAACCATATAAACTATTATGTATTCAAATTGTTACGAGTGATCTTGTACAAGAATTATCTATGTTAGAGAAACGAGTTACTGCAGTGAATATAAAGTAATATACCTACAAATTCGCAAATAGATAATGTGCATGTGACGTCACGAACTCGAAAAAAGGTTTATTTCTCAAGTTATTATGAGTACAAAATAACAATTCTCGCAGAGTTAATAATTTATAACTTATAATTTCCTACATATAATGCAATATAATACGATTTATTATATATACATGAAAATTACGTTTAGTTTAAATTTTTTTTTTTACGCAATTGAATTCTAATTTTTGCCAACAGCAAGTTGTGTTGTTATGAAAAAAAGCCAATTTATTGACAAGCATGCATATTCTTTAATTTGGCACTTTCTGATGCATTGATAAAGATGATTGGTTTAATTCTTAAGAGCCCACACTACTAGCTGAAAAAGACCCGGATGATAACGTAAAGTCTACGAGGACATTCTTTTCAAATATCTCGCTCAAATTTTAATATTTTGACATGATTTTTTTTTGCATAGGATAACTGAAGATAATCTACAACCGGCCTAGTTTTTACTTTTTCGATTTTGGTTATACAGTGCGTGTCAAAAGTTTAAGCACAAAGAAAAATTTCGAAAATAAAATTTTATTAGTGAGTGAAAGTTACTTTCCTTTTCACATAACCTACAAATTGTAGTTTTAAAAAGATAGTTAACAGATTTATGCTATAAAATTTATCTTAAATAATAAAATTTATCAAAAGAACAAAAATGAGTGTGTCAAAAGTTTAAGCACAGTCACTTTTTAGTTTTTAGCAGAACAAGAAAAACAAAATTAATACTTGTTTATTACTCCTTTCTGCTGAATTACTTAAAATATACGGTCTTCTATCAATAAAATGAGGTTCTGTATTGTTTCTGGATCAATTTTGAACCAAGCGTTCTCAATGGTATCTTTCAAATCTTTAACTGAAAAATACTGCTTTGCATTTGGATAAATTGCATGAATGAGAATACCCACATATTTTCTATAGGGTTTTAATCAGCCCTAATTGCCGGCCATTTCAAAACAGACACTTTTTTCGACTTAAGTCACGATGAAGTTGAGTTTGAGATATGGATTGAAGCATTATAATGTTGAAATAACCATTTTTCTCCCCCCCCCAACCCCCCCCTCAGCAACAGGAAGCAAATGACTGACAAGTGTCTCTTGGTAGTTTTTAGAGTTCTCACGACCACTGATCAATGCTAGAGATGTCTGACCATTGAAAGAAATTGCCTCCCATACCATTACAGAACCATCATTATGTTGTCGGCTAAATACACTCCTAAGGTTCTTTGCAGAGATCATGACAATAGTACTTAAAACCATCAGGACTATTGAGGTTCCATTTTTTTAATCACCGAATATTACATTCAGCCATTTTTCACCAAATGACGCATGCTCTTTGGCCCATCGTAATCTAGCTTCTTTATGGTGTCGGTTGAGACACGGTTATCGAACCATTTTAGGATATAAGATGCATTTGATTTTCACAAGTCTTCTATGAACAGTTTTTTTCGATATTTGTCCTCCAACTGCATGTTTTATTTGCGAAAGGGAATAATTACCAGTTGAACTCAAATTTCTGATGCGGCTATCTTCGCGCAAACTAGTCACTTGCGGCCTTCCTGAACGAAATTTTCGTTTGAAATCATTACCACGAGCCAGAATTTGATAAATACCTCGGTTTGATCTTTTTATTGCACTTGCAATTTTAGAAATATATTTACATTTTATTCTCATACTCCAGATATTTATCACCTCCTCTTCTGAAAATTCTTTCGACTTAGGCATTTTGTACTTACTCAAAAACAATAACTGAATGCTCCTTATACACCCAGAAATTTTTTTCGTGTGCAACCGCTTACGTACGTCAGATTGTAAAATTTGCATAAAAACGATTTTGTGCTTAAACTTTTGACACGGTTATTTTTGTTCTATTTTTAAACTTCATGGTTCGAAATAAAATTTAAAAGTTAATTTTAATGAATATGGTGTTGAAATAGATATTATTAACATATACAAGACATATATTGAAATAAAGTGAATATTTAAAGTTTTATTTTAAAATTGCTATTGTGCTTAAACTTTTGACACGCACTGTATTCTTTACATATAAAGATAGTTTCAGTTTCATAGCCGGTTCAAACCGGATTTGAAAGTTAAAGTATTTAAAAAAAACTGAAACCAAAATCGAAAATGTAAAAACTAGGTCGGTTGTGGATCATCCTCAGCTATCTTATGCAAAAAAAAAAAAAAAAAAAAAAAAAAAAAAAAAAAAAAAAGGAAAAAAAACCATCGAAATATTAAAATTTGACTGAGATATATGAAAAAAACTCCCCCATAGATTTTACATTATCATCCGGGTCTTTTTCTGTCAGTAGTGTGGCGTCTTAAATAATTGATGGAATTTTTAAATGTACTAAATTTGCAGGTGTTCTTATTGCCGAAACGTCAGTTGAAGGCTTACTTTGGAGACACGAAATTTTTTGGATTCTGTCTGTCTGTCAGTTTGTCAGTCTGTCAGTCTGTCAGTCTGTCTGTCTGTTCCGCGATAACTTCCGTAAAAAGCATTCGATTGGCTTGAAATTAAGTGGGTATGTTAGTGAGACACTGGGATTAAGCTGTATAGTTTTTTGTTAGATTTAATTCATTCGTTCGGAAGATATAGAATATTTTATTTCGCGCAATAATGTTTTTCTATGGCTAATCCAATGATTTTCATTTTTTTCCCCTGAGAGAAAATGACACATTTGATTAATGGAATTCAATGATAAATGAATACTAAAATTTACCAGTTAAATTATTCGTATTATTTTGAAATTTTGTCAACGCATTTGTCAGATTTTTTAAATTATTACTGTAAATTTTGGAGATTTTTTATAAATGTGTTCCAATAATATAGACTAATTAGTTTTAGAGATTTACTTATTTGAAATGTATATATTTCATTTTCTTTATTTTCTTCTAATGGTTGCTAAGCAACCATTCATCTTAATCCTTATCCTTATAATGCTATAAATTTGAAAGCGTGTGAAAAATTTAAATGAAGTCAACATCAAAACTTATGAATTAATTAATTTCTTTGTATCTTTGCGTATAAATATAGCATAGCCCAGAAAAAAAAACCATAGGCTATGTTTTATTAATTTTATTCAAATATTTTCCTTAATAATTCAAAATTTCCTTCTTTTTCATACAGAATCAATAGGGATTTTTTAAATAAAATCTAAGCAATTTCCTTTATTGTTGCCAAAAAAAAATCAAAACTTGGAATAATAATTTTTCAACTGCAATAAGTTTCAATTGAGCAATTTCCATTCGAAAAATTAAACTATGAAAAAAAAAATAAATATGACGTCAGAATTAAAATAACTATAGATATAATACTTTTATTAAATATTAAACACGGATATTCGTTTCGTTAATAGAAATTTTTCTGACAAAAATGGGGACATAATTAGAAGTAAAAGAAATAAACAAGAATTATATTTTTAATAAATATTTCACTTAGTAAAATATGACATCATAGTTGAACAAAAACAAGTATTTTATAGTAGTCGTTAAAAATACAAGAAACATGAATATCAATAACTCATGAATAATGACGTCATTGCCGAAACTTCAGTGAAGGCTTACTTTGGAGACACGAAATTTATTTTTTTCATATGTCAGTCTCTACTTCTGTATGTCTGTCTGTCCCGCTATAACTGCAGCAAAATGCAATAATTTTTTTTTTCGGAAACAAAATTGTAAAACTCTAGATTAAAAATGAGTTAAAAATTACTGAGTTAAAAATTACAAAACTTCCTGATGCATCAGGTTTAGGTGTTTGTGCCTGGCAGGCATGTAGAAGTATGAAGATAAAGAAAAATATTTGCCCAAACTGTTACTTATTCTTATAAATCAAAATGTGTAAAGAAATGCAAAATATACAATAATC
This sequence comes from Maratus speculifer, assembly GCA_964019185.1. Lineage (NCBI taxonomy): Eukaryota > Metazoa > Arthropoda > Arachnida > Araneae > Salticidae > Maratus > Maratus speculifer. The sequence goes on from OZ025292.1 coordinate 295,598,032, forward strand.
AATAGCACAATTATTAGAAAGTGACAAATTTAAATTAAGTGAGGCTCGGGGGGTTCAGGGGGGCGGAGCCCCCTTGAAGAAATCTACTACGTTATAATAAAGAAAACAAAAATAATAGATCATGAAAATTTCAGAATATCCTAACAACTAAATTTTTAATTTAACGCTTTTGATGGCTGAAAATTTCTAATTCCTATTTTATTCTTATAAATAATTACGCAATTTGAAAATTTTAAATTACAGTTTCCAGGGAGTTGAGTATTACCCAAAGTGTGTTTTAAAAAAATATGAACAAAGCTGACGTTGAGGCTCCTGATCTGCAGATTTACTAGTTTATGTATTGACAAAGCGAATAGCTCTTTTTTTATATAGAAAGTCAAAGATATATCAGACAATGGTTTTAGTGTGATTAATTTAACCTTATATTAGGAACGTAAATGTCAAGAAAAATTGTTGCTCAGGAGCTATATAGTATTTTCAAATTTTAGATATAATACAAATTTCTATAAAAATTTCATTTGCATATTGTGTTAGCTAAATATATAGAGCAACTTTTGATACAGTTTCAAAATCATAGCTTTAAAATTCTGAAAGTTATCGTTTATAGAAGAAGAAAAAAATCCATTATTCCAAAAATGAAGCAAAAAGATGAGGAGCTGTATCCAAATATAGTAAGTAGTACGTGCAATGCTGTGTAGACACTAATTAATGGAATATACCTCTGATTTTTTTGTTTCATTTTGAGAATATCGGATTTTGATCTTATTCTTTAGACGATAATTTTCAGAATTTTCAAGCTATGAGTTTGAAACTTTAACAAAAGTTGCTCTATACATTTAGCTAACATAATCTGCAAATGAAATTTTTATAGTGTTAACGCATGCGCAGTGAAAATTTATTTAGTAAACCTGCTCATTTTTCATACAATTATTAATATTTTTTTAATTTTGATTACAGAGTGTTATGTACAATGTTGTTTCTCATATTTTTGGTCGAGAACATTGTTTTTTATTAAGAACTCTGGAAATTATAAGCAAAAAAACTTGGCAAAATTTGGGACCGTTTTTATTAAAACCTCAATTTCTCTACGAGTATATATGCTATCCGCATAAAAATGAACTCAGTTTATTATCATAAGTCACTTAATTATAATCGACAATTTGAACATTTTTACTACATTAGTTTTGACAGGGTTATTCAAAAGATATTCGTTCTTTTTCAATTTGTTCACGGTCCCCTATTGGATTTTGGAAAAAAAAAATCTTCTCGAAAATATATGACCTGTACTATTTGCCTTATACATCTGGAATTTCGGAGTTATTCTTTATGTATATTCTTAGATATTTAACAAAACGTCTGAAATCGGAAATGTCAAGATTTTTTTTTGCGGTGACTAGTACTAGTACCACAGCAAACTACTTCCGGTAAAAGCAAAAAGAAAACTTTTACTATATATTGTAAGATAATTTTTTTATGAAAAGAAGCTTAAACAAGGCGAAATTTTCTATTCGAATTTGCTGGTGGAAGTTTCTCAGTGTGGTTATCAGAAATTGTTGTTCAAAGAAAAAAATGTTACAATCTTCTTACTTACTTTATTTGAAGCCGGTAGAAAGTACACTATCTGTCCCCTGAACTTTATTCATAGTTCTATTGTATATACAGGGTGGACAGAAAAACTCTATAAAGTCATGATCTGCTTAGCAATTTGTCCTCTATGTCAAATTCATAACTGAATCGAATAAAACATCGCCAGAGAAATCATTTATCTTAAAATCATCCTCATTCGCACACTTTCAAATGATATTTTTTCGTTAACGCTTCTTTTCAATAATTTTTTTAATTACAATTTTTTTATGTTGAAAAAATATGCAGTTTATTCGAAGGATGCTTACAGTGTAAACGACATTTTAATGTCGCTATTTGTTTAATTTTAAAATTTTACAAGGATTTTCCCTCTAACTTCAGTTTACTTTTGACGGTTACCTGAGAACTTTAAATACAGTTTAAACAAGATAGAATATACATGCAGATAGACTAAACGGCTCCGGTATACCAAAAAAAAAAAAAAAAAAAAAAAAAAAAAACTTAGCAGCCGAAAATTATTTAAATACCGTACTCTATCTAATTTGAAAAGTGCTAAAATACTTTTTTCTTACAATATACTTTTTCCTCTTAAAATAAAATTTGTCGAAAAAATTAGCTCAAGGCTTTGAAGCAATTTTTTGGGATCAAAGATATAAAAAATTCCCATCCTTCTATGATAATTAACATAGGATTTATCCTTTCAATATCTATTTTCCGCTTGGTTTATCTATTAAATTAGCATTATGTTATTATACTGTACGAATATAAAGATTTAAAAACGTTGTCAACCTTGTTAATTAATTTCTAATTAAAGCAAACGGAATTATTCATAAACGATCCATAATGCTCCATGAAATAAAATTATTGCATTTCAATTTCTGTTTTTTATAGAGTACCACTGATGAAAGTAGTTATCTCTTATAAAAAAGATTGTAATTGGTTTTTGTATAATAATTTTAATTATTTTTAAATTAAATGCACTTTTCTAAACGTCCAGTTATGTTTTATTCATTCATTTCTTTTTAGGTGCGTTCATAATTATGTAAATACGCAGCACTTATAGTTGTCGTTCAGTCCCTCCGTCTGTCCGTCCGTCTCTCTGTCTGCCCGCATATAACAACAGAAAAACTATTAACTGAATCGTTTGAAATTAAAAATATATACTTATTACATAATTTTGTCGACTCATTTCAATTTTTTTTTTAAATCGGACACACAGTTTAGTTATAGAGACAATCAAAAGCATTCCATTACATTATGCTCAATGGGAAAAACAAAGTTTCAAGTGCATTTTAATGGGGTTGCACTCTTTAGAACATAATAAAATTGATAAACCTCTATGAAGTGTGTACTGTAATATACATTCTGTGCAGTCTATGGTGCAAAGAATATTTATTATTTATTTACATGGCCACACAAAAGCATTCTAAGCATCGCTTAAGCATTTTAATTGTATTGAATATTTAGCATTTTATGAAACTGATATACGTTGCAGAAGAATACTACAAGTTATTTCCTGTATTATAGAAGGTAGATAGTATTTATAGGGACAGACAAAAGATTTCGACAACTATACTGAATTTGAAATACTGTATATTACTTCATCAATATCAGAACATTTTTAGGTGCGTCTGTAATTATATAAATATTTAGCACTCGTAGTGGTCGTTCAGTCTGTCCCTCCGTCTGTCTGCCTGCATATATCAGAGCAAAAATTACCTAAACAAATCGTTTGAGATTTAAAATGTATAATATTGTTGCATAATTTTGTCGAGTTATTTCAAATTTTATGAAAATCGGCAGTTTTTAATTTGAATTAAACAAATACTCCTGTAACTATTAGATCATATCAAAAGTAATTTCGTTTTCACAATCAAATCGTTGTTGTAATGTTTCAAAATATGTAATAAACATACCAAAAAAAATCAAAATACAAACTATGAAATTCTATGATTCCTTTCCCTCTTCTTCCAAGTTGAACAATATTATTTTGATGTCATTTTTTTCAATTTGGAAGCAAAAAAAGTTTAGTAAACCTCATTCCAGATTGTCTTAATTAGAAAAGCGCCTTACATGGAAGAATAATGTCATAGAACGGAACATGTGACTGTCGGAAAGAGCAAGGTCCGGCCTAATTGGGGGGATGAATTAAAAGTTGGAGACGAGATATGATACAATTGACCAATGCAGGGCATTTGCTTTTCAAGTTAGAATATATCCTGTTCAGCTGTTAATAGTAAATTTCAGAGTTGACTGTTAGCCATGTAGAATCATTTCAAAATTAATGACTTGCTGAAAACTCCTTCAGACGTTAATCATGAACTTTTTCTCAAACTGACCTTGTTTTTTTCAACGCTAATCCAACCTTTATTATTCATTAATGGTTGGGATCAGGGTTATCAATGGTATTAGCGACATTGCGCTAATCAACATTAGCGATAAGAAATCTAAAGAGGAAATCTAAAGCAGTAGCCAAATGAAAAAAAAAAAAAAAAAAAAAAAAAAAAAAAAAAAAAAAAAAAACGCGAACAAAAAAATGAACAAAAACAAATGAAAAAAAAAATTAGCAAAATAGATTCGACATGAAACACTGAAAAATCTACCTTTAACCTATTAATGTACCCGTTTTTTTTCAATGTATTCTAAAATAATACAATTTTTTGCCGCTTCTTAGAAAACAGAAACTCTACTCTACTCTAGAGAAACTACTAAAATTAAGTACATTTTAAATGCCTGTAAATTATGTAAATATTTCAAACAATCTTCTAGTTGTAAATTGATATGAGATTTCGACTATAACCGATAGAAAAAATTGATGATTGGCCAATGATACTTTGCATATAATTAATAAACAGTGTCATCCCCTTCAAAATCTTGAACTTTACGAGCTGCTTCAATAGTTTTAAGACCCATTTAAAAATAATTTTAAAATGGATAATATTTCAATGTTTGTATGAACCATTTTGTAACCCAGAAATAGGTTTAAAAAATTAGTCTTTAATATACATTTTGCATTAATTATTGAATATTAGATAGTGTCACCTACAGCCATTCATATACAAGTATTCAAAAAACAACAGCACTTTTGATACACCCTAATAATAAAGTTAAGTTTAATGAGATATTTTTATTCATTTATGTTTGAAAATCAAAGTATTATCCGCAAATTATTATTAGAAAAAGAGAAATGGTTAGCAAGAATTTTTTTTATGCATTTTTAAAATAAAATAGGCGCCAGTAAGAATTATAAAATGAGGAAAATCATACATTCGGCATAGATTATGAAGCCCTTTCCAGTAAATATTTTCTGTTAAAGTAACAGAATATTTTTGATTTTATTTTTTCACAATATGAAATTAGATATCTAAATAAGCAATTAAAAAATATTTCAGCTAGAAAACGAATAGTAACGTTAAACATAAAAAAGAGTTATATTTAATAATCGTACCACAGTTTAAAATGCAAGTCTGGCTCTTATAACTCATAGAAGTCATTGGAACGGAACTTATTTTACGTCCCCGTATGTGAATTATAAGGGTTATGTACAGAATATTCTATAATAAGCATTTTGTAGTACATTTCAGTGATGTATATCAATTTCAAGAGGTTTCGGAAAGTGTAACATCATTAAAATATATTGCAAACAATATTTTCTTACATAGACCACAATGAAACAAATCTTTTTGAGTACTCTTGTTAAAGAACTATAAAAGTTACACGTTTCATTTTCAATATGGAAGGCTAGGTAAGCCTCACTATCGATATAAATTACATGACAATCCGCGTATTTTTATGCAGGTTAGAAAATGGGACGGGCAGACAGACTGCCAGACAAATCGAATCCATAAAAACCCATTTAAAAAATGGAAAGTGCTTAAAAAACAAAGAAAAATAAATGTATACGTTATTTTTCTATAAAAAGGAGTAAAAAGTATTAAACGCAAGACATTTCATTTTTTTCAAATAAATTTCGTGTTATTTATCTTTTTTTTGTTATCAAGCTTTGAAAGCTTTATCCGCTTCCTAATTTGTTGATATTTAGAAAAATGTTTCATTGTCAAATATAATGTTTTTTTTTTTCAAGTAGTTTTCCTAAGAAAAAAGCTAATTAGTGGTTGCTTTTTAATTTTTCCCCATTCAATAATTTTCTATTAAGATAAATTAGAGATAATACTATATCATTAGAAGTAAAGAGTTTTATTCATTTGCCTTAAACTTTACAAGGGAACACACCGCTACAAATTCAAACAAGAAACAATTGAAACTACAAACTTTTCTTATAAATAATACAAATTAATTTCTACGCATATATTTTAAATACATTTGTGTAAGAAAATGAATATGCGAACTTGTTTAAATTAATAAATAATAGCATTGGAAGTAAATTTTAAATCATTTGAATACTGATTCTTAGAATTTACAAGATTAATATCTCGTTTAACAAGATCGTTTAATCTCGATTAATAGATTGTTTTAAAAAAATGCTTCGTGAAAATTTTTAAACTTTATCATCTTTTTAAAAATACTTGAAATTTAAGATGGAAGTTTTTAAAGACGAATTTCGTCGTATCGCTCACGTTTTTGCATAGCCTACGGATATGTAAGAAATTTAAAATATATATACACTTATCAAAAGATACATCAAATTTACAAAAATATCTATCTTGGTTTGTAATTATTATAGCTAGAGTGATGATTCATGTTATACAATCTTCATATATGTTAAATAAAATAATAATAAAACTGAAAATTCATTTAATACATTTATAAGAAATATTTTGGGCAAAGAAAATATAATTTCATTTCATATTTTTTCACAATTCAAAAATACCTAAAATATGAAAATATTATTTTCTTGGCAGATTGCATTAAACTTAATGCTTTTCATAAAGGTATAAGCATGATTTTATTTTTTGTGACTGCTGCACGAACTTTGGTAAGGTGTAAATAATTTTTCTCAATCGGTGCCCTTTTTTTGTAAAATTTTGGCGTGTTTTGGGTTTTGTTTGATTTGAAAAAAAAATATCTAGTAACCACACAAAATCTAAATAAGTGAAAATTGTTTACAATATAATATAATGCATAATAAAGCAAATATCCAAAACATATATATTAACTTTAGAGGTTTTAAACAGAATGTTTCATTTTACAATTAAATCACTTTCACCATTATCATAACCACTATTGTCCTGGAAAATAAAAGACAGCACAATGACATCAAACTAGGATAATGTGCTTCGTATTTATTTAAAATACAATTAAAATATTTGTAAATTAAAAAGTACAAAAAACTATAATATTGTATTAAAAAAATTATTAATTACATTTATTTTGATTTTATTCTTATGATTCAACACGATTTTTTTTCAAGAACAACAAAACTTTCCTCTTTATTTTAAAAAAAAAATAACTAATGAATTTTTTGTGATCGGAAGTTTTTCTTCATTAATAATAAAAGAATTATTTCATAAGCAAATATGATAATTGATAGTATTATAAAAAGTGACAAATAAAATAATAATGTGGACAGTTTTTAAATCGGATAATTATTTTAAGAGAATTTTTAGTGTTAAAATTAATCAAAATTTTACCATTGAAATAGTTTTATAGGAGCAAAAACTGTATAGAAATTTAATCATTTTTAGATCATTACAATTATTCATCTATTTTATTTTTTACAATAGAAGTTCCTGGTGTGCAGACTACATTATCATTATTATTATTTTACTCTTTTTATGAGGTTTTTTTTCTATTTTAAATTGAAATTTTCAGCATTTCGAGATTTTTTTTTTACATATTTTTTACAAAGGGTATTATTTTAATTTGTTGCCAATTTTAAAGACAGCGCAAGGAATAATATTTCACTTCAAATTAAAAATTTATTGATACATGGTTATTATACATAAAAAAAAACTTTTCAAATTAGAATTAAATGATTATGTGATAAAAATACGAAAATATTCAAAATTATGTGATAGAATTTTATATATACAAAAATTTCAAAAAGGAAAACAAATTTTAAAATTACAAATCCATTATTGTGCATTAAAAGTCGTAAATGAAGGAAATTACGTCATATTTAAAATGGTCAAATTAAAATAATGCCAGACAGTTTAAAGGAGGTGGGCTAATAAGGACCAATTTCGCCCATCAGCACCTAGATGTGACATACATTTTTTCCATTAGTATACTCCATAACAAATAAGAAAATATTAATATCTTGAATGAAAGTTTAATAATTGATCGGAAAATAAAATATATAATTAAGTAAATATGATGTATATTAATGAGCATAAACACTATTGTCATTAGTTTTAATCCAAAAAATCAATGGTAAATACAACACTAAATGCAAGATTACGATGAAACGGAGCTTATTAAGACTTTTATTTCAATATATGAAATATCGGAAGTAAACAATAACAGAAAATATAATCATACAGTTCAGACACTTTTGGCGATATATTTCAAGTTATTTTCCTCCTCGGTTGCTTCACCAGAAACACGACTGGATCATCCAGCGGCCACATCTTGTGGTATATAAGCATATTCATATTCAATGTTTGCTTTTTGAATTTTAGTTGAGTTATGGCAAAAGTAAGCCAGAAACCATTATAGGGAAGCAACATGTGTCTAGTAATCTAAGACACTTGCGCCTACTTTAGATTGACGGTGCCATTGTGTGATGTTGCTTCGCTGTTTTTATCCAAGTATTAGAGTTACAGTTTTTAACACTTTTGTATCGAACAATCAAACTATGGTAACGAGAGGTGTCCCTTAGCATCTTCAGTTGAAAACTGTTGTTACTTATTTAGGAATCTTGGCGTGTCATGTTCGAGATTCATTTCTTCCAGAAGTTCCAAACAATCCCTTAAAAATATATCAATTCTCCCAACATCATTTAGCTTCAGCAACTCTCTGATATTAAGTGAATCTTTTTTTAAATATATGTGTAAGTATGTTAGCGTAATTGTTCTTTGAATCCTCGAAGTGAGGGCCGAAGACATCATACAATTTAATCATCATACAATTTAATGAAGTAGTGATGAATACCATACGCTTAACGAAAGGTCTTCCTTTTGTATAACCAGAATGAATTTCTCTGACTTTTAAAAATTCTAATGACTTTTTAAAAAATTTTAATTATTTTTATCATTAACAAATTTTTAACAATTTTCGTTTTTATTATATTTATATCACCACTGATCTTTTAAATTATAACTTAATCTTTTCGAACTAGATGAAATTAGCGAGCTGTTAGAATCTGGAGTTCTTGACGGGGATTCGCTATCGAGCCCTCTAGTCTTATAAAAATTAAGATCTTATTTTGTCATGAATCTAATTTTACTTATGTTGAAAATTGAAATGAACATTTTTAAAAAGTCAACGGAACGGATATTTTAGGAAGATAGCCGCCAGAAAAAAGGTTACCAATGTGAAGTGAATGGTGAAAAATCGTAGATAAGTTTTAAGAAATGTGGTTTATTTTATTTTAAATCTGCGAAAATGTATACTCTTGTGACTCAAAGATTTTTCACAAATACCTCATAACAATCATTATGAAATAGATTTAAACGAAGAAAAAGAGCTTATTCTTCTCGCTTAAAAATTAACAAAAGTTTCTTGTTTGTATTTTACGATAGAAATACTTTATCTAAATATAGGTCAAATCTTTTTAATATGGCTTGAGAATTTTCTCAACTTATATTTCCTATCCGTTTAGCTTCATTGACATCTAATAAAATATGATGTATAAACTTTCGTAGATTGAATTATAAAATGATAAATATAAAAATAAATTTTGCTGTGAGACATATTTTTAACTTTAAACATTGGTTTGGAAGCAATATGTTTAGATCAATATTTCAACAATTCCGTATGCTTTGTAAGTTAATTCATGAGACCGAACTGAAGGAAAATATCGATTGCATATTTGGGTTACAAAGTAAATAAAAAAAAAATTTAATGACGTAAAATTTCGTCCTGTAATGTAAAATCTTTCTTCGATTTGAATACTGGCTTTAATTTCGAAATATTTCTAACAAAATAGCAATATTTCAAAAATTTTTGCATTTGATTGTAAATTTTTCTAACAGACTTTAGAGTGAAAATATTGGTATAATGTGTCGAAAAACTTCTATTCAATATTACTGCAGCATTGGAAAAATATAAATACCGCAATAATGAGGAAGTAATTTATACCAATATTCACCATACACGTCAGACTATAAGCAGTGTTAACTATATTAACCTCAAATTAATCTGTTACTAGAAAATACTAATATTGAGATAGAATTTTTGCTGTATTTCTTTGGTATGATTTAACCAATTTTTACTTTATTTCACAAAATAAAAACCATATTTTTTTTGTTAAAAAATATCTGCTTGTTTATGATATATGTTTTATTGATAAATATGAAAAGAAATCTATAAATATTCTATTTGACTTTTATACTCTAACGTAACTGATACATGAAATTTACTCAACTAAAATTCAACAATAATTTATTAAACTAACACTTGGAAAACTGATTTCCTTCAAAACAAGTTGGAAATTGCACGTGAACGTAGCAAATGAGGTGCGTTCGTACGATAATGAAGTTTTAAAAATATTCAGATCTTGCTGATATAGTAGAGCGTACTCCGGATAGAGTATAGTAGTCGAAATCTTTACGTTTCTGTAAATATGCAGGAAGTAATTTTTATTACACCTCAGCAACGTATATCTTATTCATAAAATGTGAAATAGTTGAATATAATTAAAACACGTACCAAACCATGTTTCCCCGTATAGCATTATATAGTGGAATACTTTTGTAATTTAATAATAAAAATTCTTTGCATCACAGATTGTACAGAATGCATATTTTAGCATATATTTCATGCCTATGATTCATGCCAATTCTATTATGTTCGAATGAGTGTAACATCATTAAAATGCATTTGAAACTTTTCCCCCATTGACCGTAATGTAACGGAATCCTTTTGATTGTCCCTGTAATTGATCTATGCATCCGATTTTCATAACATTTGAAATGACTCGACAAAATTACGCAATAATTATATGTTTTAAATTTCAAACGATTAAAATGCATTTAAAACTTTTTCCCTATTGACCGTAATGTAACGGAATCCTTTTGAATGTCCCTGTAATTGATCTATCCATCCGATTTTCATAAAATTTGAAATGACTCGACAAAATTATATTATAATTATGTATTTTAAATTTCAAACGATTCGGTTGGGTAGTTTTTGCGTTGTTATATGCGGACAGACGGACAGACGGACAGACAGACAGACGGACAGACCGACGGACTGAGCGACAACAATAGGTGTTACGTATTTACATAATTACGAACGCACCTAATAAGTGCTGTTGTGTGTTTGGAGGGATTTCAAGAGAAACATCCTTTTTGAACTTCTACCGGACAATAACACGATCAGTTTTGTAGTTTCCTGTCAACAACCGAACTTACAGAACATCTCAAACTTGTTTTGAAATGTCTCTTGAATTTCATTAAATAGAAAAGGCCCCACATGTTCAATATTAGTGGTATAATATTCCTTTAAGATAATGAGAGGCCTTTACGCAAGTTTTGTAACTCATCAAAAGATTTTACAGCATGAATGTGATGAACTACCATAACCACCATATTCTCTAGGTCTGGCACCTTCGGATTACTAATCGATCAGTTCACTACAAAATGTCTTAGATGGAAAATCCTTTACTTCAAATGAGGATGCGTAAAATGACTTAAATCAGTTCTTTGGCAGAAAAGATAAAAAGTTTTAAGAGGTAGGAATCATGCAACGGCCAGACGGATGACGAAAAGATATTGGAAATAATGGAGGATACATAATTATATAAAATATACAGGGTGAGTCATAAATATCGAAACAATAGACTATCTCCTTAAATATTGCCTCTAGACCCATACTTTCAATTGCAAATATTCATAAAAAAAGGTGAAATTTCTGATAAGATGAGTTGCAACTCCATGGGGGGGGGGGGGTCTATTTCAAAAAATACGAAAATTAAATTTTTATACGGCCCCCGTAGAGCAAAATTCCCAATTAGGAAATTATTCCTTATCCATTCCTAAATTAAACAAAAAAAAAAAAAAAAAAAAAAAAAATTCATCTCCGTATCTGAAAACCTGACAGAGATATTAAAATCCAAAATTCTCCAAAATTCGTGACATACACCACTTTACACCATGCCTATAAACGAAGCATTTTTGATGAAATTTCAAAGCAAATGAGGGATCGTCCACAAATTATCCGTTCATATATGTCGATTTAAGAACGTGCCTTTTATTTGGACATAATAAAGCAGCGTATTCATTCAAATCAAAACTTGTTTTCAAAATAAGTTTATCGTTAGCACTGGAGGTCTGCATGGATCAAAATATCTTGGTGCGGTCTCAAACCGACCCATAGGGAAAAAATTCGGCCCAGCATGGAAAAATGTTAAAATCATAATCCGGACCAGCCTGAAAAAAAAGTTTAAATCATAGTCCGGCTCAGCCGTGAATTTCTACATATTTTTTTACTTCAGTGTAGTTGAAAATTGTTTTGCGTGGAGCAGTTCTGACCAAAAATACTTATTATAGCATTTCGTTTTTTATAGTTATACTTTTTATAATTAAAGAAGTGCCAAAAGCTGTGATATATTTATTTTATCAATGAATCTCTGTTTATATGTAAATGTTTCAATTATATTTTAATATCGCTAATCCACATCGCGTGCGTTGGAGACTTTGAAAAATGTTATACAGTAAAACCTTTTAAGACGGAATCACACAGCCCCCCCCCCCCCAAAAAAAAAAAACTTAATAGACAGATGCCCTTTCTAGGAGGGTTAAATGGAGTTTATTTTTTTCTTAGGTATCATTGTATTTATCTGCATGGATCAACACACTTTCTGTTTAAGACAGAATTCCGTCATAGGCAGTTTTTTTCTCTGGTTTATTGTGTTTACTTTTTTAGCATTTAAATATACTATTCTTAAAAATAAATTTTATTTTATTTTATTATTTGTTTTATTGTATAATAAAAGCAATTTAAAAATCTTTGTGGTTTTCGTAAAAATTTTGATTGAACCAAATTTTACTTATTTCATGCACGTATTAGGTCAATCAGATCTATGATTTTAATACGGATTGTTCGTGACCGGGGTTGAAAATTTCGTCCAGTGCAGACCTAAGAAGAAAGAAACAGTCCCCTCTGGTATGAAAAAATATATTAGACCCAGATAGGCGAGTCATCAGAAAAAAGTAACGTCTCGGTCCTGATCCGACCTGGGCCCAGAATGCAGATTTTTTAACAGATTCTCCAGTACAATAAAAAGCTTGAAGTTGTGAGAGCTTAATTTTTAAAAAAGACTTAATCTGCATCTTAGAAAAGCATTCCTTTAAATAACTGATGGGCAGTAAAACAGTACCACTTCGTTTTTCACAGTATTTCGTTTTTCTGCATAATGAATTTTTTCCCGACTATTTCTTGTTTTTAAATTATTATAAGTTAAAAAATTGTTAAAGAAAAAAGTACAAACTGGAATCATGTCATTTTTTATTATTTCACATTTGTTTTGTTTCAAAAAATTTGAAAAATTATTTACTTTTGAGAATTTGACTTTTTTTAAAAGTTATATTATTTTTTCAACAAATATTTTTGATAGTTCTGAAATTAATATTGAAATACAAAAACCCCAAAACAAGACTAAAATCAGATCTTCCTCATTAATTAAATGGAAAGAAATTGAAATCCGATAAATAATGTTTGGAGTTATAACGATTTTTAACTATCCCATTTAATTCAGTACTAACTATATGAAATTTTGATAAATTTTATGATAAATTTTAGGATGTGATTTTTCTTAGCAAATTATATGGCTAACCATCACAAAAAAGAAAAAAAAATCAAAATTCTAACTCAAAAGATAGATTTTTTACACATTTCCCTGAACTGTTAAAATAACATTGTCTTTTGAATTTCACGCATTTCAATTTGTGTCTAATCCCTTAAAACCTGACGAATTATTCAAACGGCTATAACTCTGCTAGATTTGAAGGTATGAAGATGCAACTTTTTGCATAATATTCAGGACTGGATAAGGAAAGTTTTCCTAATTGGAATTTTTATCCTACGGGAGCCGTATAAAAAGTAATTTTTCGTACTTTTTCAAATTGACTCCCCATGGAGTTGCAATTTATCTTATAAAAAATTCACCTTTTTTAATGAATTTTTGCAGTTGGAAGTATGGGTCTAGGGGCAATATTTAAGGAAATAGCCTATTGTTTCTATATTTATGACTCACCCTGTATATGCAGTGTAAGAAAATTGTCTTTTATTTTCATACACATGAAAAAATGAATCTACTTTACGAACAACTCAATAATATTAAGCTTCATGATATGGTTGAATGAAGCAATTTTAAAGTGAGTTTCGACAAAAAATTCACTTTTCCCTTAAAAAATAAAAACAAAAATAAAAATATAACAAAATATATCGAATTTTTAAAAAAATAATTTTTAAACCAAATTTTCTTTTTTAATATTTTTAATAAAATCATAAAAGTTTTTTAAAATCATATAAAGTGGCGGTCAAAAGTTTCCGGCCAGTTAGTTTCTTCGATTTATTTACCAAAAGGTTTCAGCAAAGAAGAAGCACAATTGCTTCAAAAGTTAAGAATATGTGAATGACCTCTGACCACGTGATCATTTTGATTGGGTACTGAAGATGCTTCATGCAAAGGGATAAAATTCGAAGTTCGTGTGTGCAAAAGTTTCCGGCCACTTATCATTCTTTAGTTTCTTTCTATCGGTAAACTGCTTTTTTGGTTGTGTTTATGAATGAATCAACGTGCATAGCATAGTCTGAATTCAAAATTGAAAAGTTCAACAATTATTGTTCATAAATGAGTGATTAGTTTGTCACTAAAAGGTCAATCTTCTTAAGATATTACGGCAAAGTTGTCAATCGGTACAATCGACTGTAAACGATATTTAAGAACTATATAAATTTGGCCGTGGCCTTGAGGACTTTCAGAGGTCCGGGAGATCCCGAAAAATTTCTATTCCTTTGGACAGAATTATCAGGAGAAAAACAATGGATAATCCGCATAAAAATTCCGCTGCAATATACTGCGATTTGCGGAATGAAAATATTGCTGAAATAAGTCCGTATACCGGATCAACATGCTGACGTGATGCATAACTTTATGGAAGAGTCGGTGTTAAAATTTTTTCAGAGTTAAAAAAAAAAAATACAAACGTACCCGACTGGCGTTTTTCAAAAAACACAAAGTCTGGTCAAGTGACAACTGGAAAAAAAGTTTTATTTTTCCATCAATCGAATTCGAAACAGTTTTGGAAGAGATGGCAGACACAACGTCCGAAGACCTAACAACAAAAGATATGATTTGACGTATGTTATTCCTAAAATGAAGCATGACGGAAGACACGTTATGCCGTGGGGAGTATTTTCTTCAAAAAGTGTCGGTCCGTTATATGAAATCCACATCCAGGTGAATGATACAGTGAAAGGATCTTGGAAGGATATCATGCAAGACTATTTTCAGCCTTATTAGAGCAAAAAATTTGGTCACAACTATTTTTCTTAACATGATAACGACATAAATAATGTATGCAAACTTCGATAAGCAAAGGTTTTCGCACAAAAAATTTTGTTTTTGAAATGATCAGCCCAAGTGCCCAAGATGAATCCAATAGAAAATCTTTGAAAAGATGTATACAAAAGTCAGTGGAACTAGAAATATTCCAACTCAGCCGAAATTTCGCCAAAATTGCAAGAAATGTTGGGTAAAAACATCATGGACGATCTTTAACCGTTGATTGTATGAATGTCACGTTACTGCGCCGCAGTACTTATTACTAAAGCTAATAAAATAGTAATACGATAAAATACTAATTGTAAATGTTGTTTATCACTGTAATTTTCTATTACAATACCACTTTTTTACAAACTTGTGAAGGTGGCCGGAAACTTTTCTTTATACTTAATTTTGTCAGTTAAATTTATTGATATTTACATGTTTTTCTATAAGTAAGTTCCTAACTATTATGTCAATAAAATGTATAAATATCACTTTGAGATTCCTCTTCATATGGGTATATTTACAAATTAACTGAAAATTTTTTGCTGGCCGGAAACTTTTGACCGCCACTGTATTTTGAATTTACAGATTATAACAAAGATAAAAATATCTTCACATAAAGATATGGAAATCTGGTAAAAGTGAAGGAAAATTTTTGTAAATGATCCCCAGAAACTCAAATGAACTGCATGTAACCAAGAAATAGTATAATTTTACAGAAAGTCGCTTTTCTCTTGTGTTTTTACAATATAGTTTGGATCCTATTGTGATTACTCACATGCGTATATACATAGTGGAAAGAATGTTAACAACGAGCTCCAGGAACTTAAAAACGTGTGAAAATTTTAATATACACACAAATATATCTAATAAGTTTAAAAAATAACGAAACGGATTTAAAACCTCAAAATATAAAAATTACCAACGTTTCTACAATGTTATAATGTTTACAATATTTTTCTTATGCTGTAAATGTGTAGAAAATAAACATTTGTTATGAGAAATAAATCGTTAGATTTCTTCCAGAAAACTATTGGTGAAGCTAAGTAAAGTAAGAAAATTTGTTATTTTATAATGCACGCATGTAATTTTTTACGCGTCATATTTTCTAGCTTTTATCATATAATAGATTTAAACTTAGAAAAATATTTTACTTTCCATTTTTTAAAATGTGCAAACTTTCTTTTTTCGATTTTATGACGCTGATATTTTATTGAAATGTAGGTCGAATATTCTTTATATGATTTATATTATGAACTTTTCACCGTTTAGTTTCATGAACTTCTAAGGAAATAAACTATAATATATGAAGTTCTGTAGACAGAAATATGAAACTATAAATATAAAAGGAAAATTTGCAGTAAGGTATATATTTTTAGGTTTAAAGAATATTTTCGGAAGGAATAAATATTTTTACTACGCTATGTATTTAATGGTTAATTTATAAAGAACGGAGAAAAAAAATGTTATTTACGTAATTATGTTGTAAAATCGAAGCAAAAGTATTTTATTATAATCTTTCTACAAAATATCAAAAATAACGTCTCAATATTTTTAGTTACATTGATAGCATTGATGCTCTGTAATACAAAAAAAACTACTTCAGTTCGATACAGCAAGTGAAATGCTAATAATTCTAAATATTTATAGTACATTGGATATATTTGCAATGAAATAACACTATTAAAGGTGAATATTATGAAAATATTTAGCACATCACTCCACACTTTGAAGCAGATAATATAATTACTGGAATGAGAAATCTGATAGTTTTCATTGTCATGATGCCATGAACGTGTGAGTTTTCTGGAGCTATCCGCAAGAAGAATTAATTCTTCGCGATTCTATTAGACTAGAGGGCGGCAGAATAATAATCACATAATCGAGTTTGAGGTTGAAATTACAGAATTATTTAAAACTCGATTCGCAAATTAAAACGCAGTTGTTCTGCCAACTCATATCTTGATGAAAAACAAATGAAAAGACGATTTTAATGGTTGACACACAGCTTTATTATTGCGTGTTTCTGCTTTCTGCCCATGTTTTTATATCTTTAGGCGCAAAAAAACACTATGATAAACCTACGAGGCAACCACAAAAATCGGGTTTCCAGATGTTTTCCATTAAGATATGATTCGAGAAGAGAAAATAATTGTATTTTAATATGCGAATCGTGTTTGAACTCATTCTAGAATTTCAGTCGCCAAATCGATTAGTTGATTCTCAATGCGACCGTCACCCGATCTCAATATTAAGCAACGGAGAAAAAAGTGACACAGTCAAGTGTCCATTAAGTGTTCGTCTCGGGACAGTTAAGTGATCGTTATGTAATAAATAAAAATCCCTGTCGGCTTGTCCTATAGGCGGAGGTAGATTTCGAAGAGTTTTCATTTCAACAACAAAAAATAAAATATTATTAGCGATAAACCCAGTTTAACTACTTTATTCAGCCGCTTTTGAAAAAAAAATTCTTTCATTTTTCTGTAAGAAATGATTTTATCAAAATCAACTTAAACGAAATTCGGCTCAAATGCCTATTTTGAAAACATAATCAAAAACTTGTAAATACAAAAGTTTTAGATAATGTTGAGTACATTTATAAAAAATTTAGTTGGATTTGATATCTTGAGAATTGACGAAGTTATGATTTTTTTTCTCCCCAAAACCCTGTTTTTTTTTGCCCTTGAGCCCATTTTTAACTTTACCAAAAATCAGTCATGCACAAACTTCTAGCCCATTTTTGAGAAGTAATATGAACTATTGATTATATGAATAAATTGATTCGATATCTATTTTAATTAAGAATTTATCGCGTTTTTTCGGTTTTCACAAAAACCCTCCCTATTTCCACCCCTTTGGTCCGATTTTGCCCATTAAAGAACTCGATTGAGATTTAATGCTCCTTGATTTTATGTAAAAGTTTGAAGGAGATCTGAGGATAATTATGGAAGTTATCGTGTCTAGAAGAAAGTGATATACACCGATAGATAGATAGATAGATAGATAGATAAACTTTTTTACTGATGGTAGTTTTCAGATCTAGGAGTCATGATCAGTGTAGATCTGCAAAAAGTTTTCAGGAATTCCAATATGGGAGAGAATGCAATAGGTAGTATTTCATACGAAATCTACCTAATATTTCATACGAAATCTACCTAAAATAAGAAATTGGTACGACAACAAATAAAGGACGAAATGTGCATCAAAGACAACAAAAAAGAAGTCAGAGAAAGGCCATCTTAAAGGAATATGCAGAAAACAAAACCTTTATAAATGTCGAAGTTCATTTGTTGATGTCGTTTCAACTAAGGGTACAATAATTATACAACAAACAATTAGAAATATTCTATTTGATAAAAATATTTGAGGAAGTATCCCTAGAATAAAAGCCATTTATCAGTGAAACAAATCGACTGAAAAGACTTGTTTTTGCCAAAATTTATGATTACAAACCAACGGGGTTTTAATAAAATGTTACACTTTCCAGTAAGAGTAAATTTAATATTGTATGATCAGATGGAAAAAGAAAACTGTGTGGTGAAAGTCACATATGTTACTTTGAATAAAACCTTGAAACCAACTATAAAACATGGCGTTGGACATATGGCAATTCTGGATTGCATGTCTTTAAATGGAGTTAATGAAATATATTTTATTGAAAGCAATATTAACGCACATTATTGCACCGGGAGGTAGAAGCACAGACAATCACCTCATCGAGTTCATGGATCAAAATCTAGGATTAGTTAAATCTTGATTCTCATGTTAAAACTCAATTGGTCTGCCAAATCATATTTTGGTGGAAAACACCTAAAATCTTGATTTTAACTGTTGATTCGCAGATTTACCATCGTGCTTTTCGGCCCCCAAAAGTATGAAAACACGAAGGATTGGGAGCAGAAAAACATAATGGTAAACCTGTGGGTAAACAATCAAAAACGGGTTTTTAGGTGTTTTCCACGAAGATACGACTTGGCAGACCGATTGCGTTTTAACATGCGAATTGATGTTTAACTATTTTTTTAGATTTTTATCCGTGAGCTAGATGAGGTGATTATCTGTACTGCCGCCTCCTGGTCTATATATTTCGAGATGATTCGGTTAGTGTTGTGAAATTGAAATTTGACAATTCACATAATTTTCAACTAGATAATAATGCCAAACACACGGCAAACATTCTGAAATTATGGTTGAGGTATATTGTAAAAATTTGTTTTCAAATAGCACCAGTATCGCTAGACCTTAGTTCTATTGAAAATTTGTGGCATGTTTTGGATGTGCAAGTACGGTAAATAAAATTTCTATCAAACCTGATATTAAACAAGCTCTTAAGGACGGACGGTTGAAATTCACCAGCAAACGCGCCACAAATTTATTGAATGGACACCCAGACGATTACACTGTGTAGTTGAACAAGAGGGTATGCGTACTAAATACTCGTATTTTACTTTTTTTTACATTTAAATGTTTACTAAAATTTTATTCTCACTGCTTGTGTACAAATAGTTTTACGGCATCACACATGTTATTCTGTTGTGTATTCATATTTTGTAATATAAATATCAAGTCAAACATTAAACATGTTTGTCATATAAATATTTTTAATATTTTTCATTCATAATTTATTATATATTTATTTGTGAGTGATACAACGAATTCATCTGGTGTAAAAATACTTTTTTTGATTACTGTAAAACAAATTAATCAATATTTCTCTTCCTTTACTGCCACGGCAAAATGAATAATATATTGGCAGAAAATTTTACAAACTTTAAATCGTTAGAGGAAAGTCATAAACGTTTTTCATAATTCACATTATAATTCCACATTTAAATAAAATTCCACTGCCAAAGGGAAGATATTACTAAATATATTTGGAAAAAGCAATAAATTCAAACTTTGTTATAATGTTTTTGACATTTCTTTTCTTATGTTACAACGTGATTTTCGGATTTTTAAAGTAAGATATTTCTTTTCGTATTCGTGAATTTGAATAACTCATTCTAAATAACGTTTAAGTCACGAAATATTTTTAGTTAGATGCTTCAGTATGATATTTTTATTCTATATATTTTATTTCGGTGATACAAAATGCATAAAGAAATTTGCTAGTGATATGTTGAAAAATTTACTTTCAAAACTTATATAATCGTGAGAAGAATTTTTCTTTTAGTATACAGAAAAATGAAATTCAGAAATTTTAATAGAGTTCTGCAGAATATTTTTCAAGTTTCTTAAGTACAGTCATAAATTCGTCTGTAGTTAAAAAAAAATCCGCAGAGACTAACACGATTTCAATAATTGCTTTAATTTAAAATATTTCGTAATTTCACACATATTTAATGTATAATTTCATAATTATATGATAAGAGAGATTGAAGTTAAATTATAGATATAAAAATTACCACTTCGTCAATTTTACTAAAATTCGTTTCAAATAGTATGCCATCAATAGTTTGTTTCACTACCTTAATACGATCCTACGTTCACACAAAGTCGTGTCAAAACCTTTTCTAACCATGTTTTAATATTAAAAATTCCTTAGACAACTCTTGTTCTAAGCTTATGAGCAACGGTTGATCTTGAATTTTACACTCATTTTAAGAAAGAAGTAGTTTGTAAATAATGCCTGTTGCAAAATCCTATAGAAAAAATGTAATTTAAAAACACTCTGTTTTAAACCGACTTCAAAAAGGAGGAGGTTATCAATTCGACTTGTGTTTTCTGTTCGCACATAACTTTCGCTAATATAAACTAATATTAATAATTTTTTTTAAAGTGTAAGACGCCCGTGTAGTCCCATTCAAATTTCATTGTAATCTGATGACTAGAACATTTTTTAAATACAAACTTTAAAATATAAATTATTTTTGAGGAAGTCGTCCAATTAGAAGCATTCATTTTTTCATGCCAATATTAAGACACAAACACGTGATTTTTTGAAATTGCAAAATATTGACTGGAGAAGGGTCGGAATAAATATTGATTTAGTGCTGTTAACGAAGCGATATTGATCAATTAGAAAATTTACTTACTTAAAGTGTCAAGAATTTCACAAAAATGCAGGCTTCTGATTGGTCAATCTGATTTCGCTAACAGCACAAAATCTACTTGGATCCCGGCCAAGTTCTCTTATATACCAAACCGGAAGGACTACATCGATACCAACCGATATCAGTATTAGGTGTCAAAAAACTGAAAATTTATTTTTAAAATTTCTTCGTGCATCAAAGCGCAAGCACTGTGTAAGATGATGCCTGATGTGTTAAGGCAGATAATGCATTCATATGATAGTACACAGTACAATGCATTACTATGTGCACTTTCTTTCCATTCAGATTCGGTTATCGATATCAGAAGATATCAGAATGGTTTCATATTTTCTACAATTTAGGTTCTCTGTTAGGAAAGTGGCGTTTTATGGAGATATTTTGTTGGCTGAGATGGAATCTAGACAAAAGTGATTATAGCCGATTCTCTTTTAAAAAAACATTAAGTATTTCTTTATTTAAGCAAATCCTGCAAGGACTAGTTATGTAACGTCTTTGAAGCTGATTTTTTATGCATTTTAGGACTCACAATTTTACGATTATGTCCAACAAAATCAGGATCAAAGTTAGAATTATGTGCATTAGAATTTCAATGGCGAACTTGATGCCTGGGGGCATTACACAGTGGCTACAAATATCTATCATTTTCCTGGATACATCTGGCATTTTGTCGAAAAAACCTAATAGTTGTTGGATTTTTTTTTTTTTTTTTTGCAATATTTATAGTAGAATTTGGGATGACTACAAGTTGTCTTTCTAATTTATATTACTCTCTAATGTTATTTGGAGAAACTTACAATTAAAATATTCTGGTATTGGGGCACTAAACCATCTATAAGTCTCTACAACAGGGTTGTTTCACATATATTTAATTTTCGGTCAGTCCCCATTTTTTGTGGAAGTAATTTTCTAGTTCATTCAAGTCATTTAATCCGAGAGAGGGAAAAATCAGGAAATCTAGGAATCTCAACTTTAAGGAAATTTTTAATTAAGTATTTTGAAATTTGAGCAATTTTGATTACGCAGTTTTGATTACACCGTTTTGATACTCAATAATATAGATTTTAAGAGTTTTACCATTTAAAATATTTGAAATTGTTCAAATTTCCAATTAGAATCTTTTTTACTGAAAATGAGAGATTTATCGAAATATGTCAACCAAGATTGTACGTGCATTCCCAAATCAGGATCAAAAGGTGCAATATTAATTTCAGATATTCTTTTTATCTAATTTAAAAGAAATTAAATTAGAATATCTAATTTTAGAATCCTTAATAATTCCATTCCTCAAAAGAATATTACAATATAATCTTTAAATCTTCGACATGTTATCCGAAACAGGATATAAAAATAAGAAAATTTAAAGAAAATATCATAATATAATAAGAACACACTGTTACATTAAAATGAATTTTTTTATTTCTTTAAAAAATTTTGACACAAGATCAAAATGTAATATTTATTGCGTATATTTATATATATATGTATAGTATTTTAGGTTTACTAAAAATTTCAGTAAGTACGCAATAACATTGAAGAATAACTTTAATTAACCAGTATAAAATAACTTTAAATGGATAAAAAATACCATATACTTTAATAAATAACAAGTATAAATACTAGAATTCAATGTATGTATCGATCCAACAATTTAATAAATAAATCAGAGAAAAGTTTTATAATAACCTTATCTTTAAAACAAAATTAAAAAAATAAACAGAATAAAATATATTTTTAAAAACTTATGCTACTTGACACTTTATCGAACATTCGATTTCGCAATAATTTAATTATTGTCTTTTCGACACACACGAGTATTTTTTGTATCTTCTACTTTCGCTGGCTGGAGTTTTAACAGGATAAAAAATAAATAATTTCCATTACACCATACCTCAGCCAGTGAATAATTTCATCATCGCATATCACAGTATTTCTCACCGTTGATTTAATACAATCGCAGATTCCTCAAATCTTGACAGTTTTTATTGTTATGGTGAACATAGTGTGTACATAGCGTGTAAACATTCAGTTGGAATGCAATGTAATTCCGTTCAGTCATGCGTGAATTTATTTTCAATGAACATCGACACTTTGCCGAAGTTAATGCAGATCGTGAAGTGAACACATAGTCAGTGAAACAACTTTCACCCAGAAATTTTCCATAAAAAATAAGGCGTCTTTATTAGCTTTTATACTTTGTTTGCAACATGTCATCTAAAACAGTTCCTACCTTAATTATAAAGCTCAGGTCTTGATGTTACGAATCATAGTTGGTATTAGAAGAATTTAGAAAGAAAAGTTATTGTCATAAGAAAACTACCAGATAGTACAGGATGTTTATAAGTGGAAAATCGAACAGATTCTCAGCTTTCCTCGAATGCTGCTGCTTTTTGATCAACCTCGCAATAATGCAAAAAATGTGACGTCAGACTCGTCTGATCAATGAGGAGCAATAACATTACGCGTGAAGCTCTAATGAGCGTAATTCTGTAAAGAGTTATGTCAAAAGTGCGTATAAGGGCATTAGGACTAAAAAATATTCCGGAGCACGAAAGATCTTAGAATAAAATGATTAAAAAAAGAAGTGGTTCTTTTAAAAACATTTGAATACACATTAAATAACAGAATTTGATAAAAAATGATGACGCAATTTAGAAATTAACTAAAAGCTATATATTTAATTAAACTGAGTAAAATAATAATTAATTTAAAGAAAATGTAATAGAATTAAAGATAAATATTATTAAAGAACAGGAAATTAGTGAATATGCAAAAAAATTAGTGTAATAAAAGAGAAATTAAAAAAAAATATCGCGAAGAAAAAATTAATAATATACCAATTATATATATATATAAAGCAAATTATTTAATCAAATTGCATAAGTATATAAAACGTTAGACAATGGTTAATTAATTTTTGAAGAACATAGTATAATGAAGTTTTAATGAATATTTTAACCTATTATGTAAATATTTTATTTATGTATCGTCAATCTGGACCACTTTGCTACATTTTGAAAAGCCTTTTTTTATCTCCCTGGTAATTTCCAGATACAATTAAAATAGGCAAAAGTGTTTTTAATATCCCAAGATGAGCTAGTATGATATTTTCATCGTAGTGTGACAAGATATGTTGTTTTTTTCTTATCAGTTGTTTAATTTTTATCATCAGTGAAAATATTTTGTAACTGCTAAACAGGTGATTTTGGAATAAAAAACGTGTTTCTTTTTACCTTTTTAATTAAGCAAAATTTGCGAATTTTGGCTAATGTATATTAAACTTTCGGAATCGTATTTTGGAAATTAATCTTATGTTATTTTCTAGTAAAGATAATTAGTTAGCAAAGATGCACCAAGAATCTTGGGAAGAATGTGGAAAACTTTTATCAATCTAGAACTTTGCCATTTCCTTACATTTTTTCATACTTTTTTTAAAATCCCAGTTGGCAATTATTATTTTGAATTTTTTTTTTTGGGGGGGGGATGACACATTTGAATTACAATCCAATTAAAATGTCGTGCCTGGGGGGGGGGGGAGACATAACCAGAACCCAAGCAACTCAAAAAAAAAAAAAAAAAAAAAAAAAATAAGTGACGAGTTAATGCAGGACATTTCCCTTCAAAATATCAACCATGAGTGGCTGAAGTCATCAAGTTACTCCAAGATGGTGGTAAGAACTTCATAGCGTCGAAGATTGGAAATTTTGTGATCGTTAAGTTTTTGGTAAAAAATATGTGAGAAACTTTATGCCATAAAAATCATTTATTATTTCAAACATAAAAAGTTTGAGTTTAACTATCATTAGAACCTGGGAAAAGGATGAAATGTCGTCAACGTAACCGATGTTGTGTACTTTACTGAACATCTTTTCATAGCAAATTGAGGAAAATTTTCGTTCTCTGACAACAATATTTAAAAAAAAAATAACCGTTCTTTTAATTTCTTTCCTTATTATTGAAATGTATATATGAAGAATTAAATGCATTATTTGAATTATAAAAAATTGAATTTTCTTCTGTTTATTGTGTTTTTTCGCTAGTTATTAGACAGTTGACAAAGTTGTGCCGTTTCTCAGTTAACTTTGACAATGTGGTTCTATGCTAAAGGAAAAAAAATGCTTTCTTAGGTTACTAAGATTTGGTCATAACTATAATATCAATTATTGCATTCGATAACTTGCAAGCCGATGAAATAATAACCTGAAAAAATACTTAAAAAGACACTAAAATTATTGTAGTACATTTTATTTTCTGCAGAAACTTCATTTTTATATTATCACGATGTTTCTTATTATCTAACATTGCTGCCGTGGTATATTACTTTTAAGATTGAAGATTTAGTCCGTATCGCACTTTCATGTTTGCTAAGTAGCAAATGAAAGAGAATTCAATTTCCTTCATGTAAATCTCATTTTTTATTTGTAATTTGCATTTAATTTTGATTCTAAAACTTCGTCTCGGGAAAAATGGAAAGAAATAGGACATTTATTTCCTGCTTCATACTATCGTTTTACTGCTAAGAGATAATAGTAACATTATTTAAAGATTCTTTTTATAAGTCACTTGTATATTAGACTAAAGTAGTCTACACCAAATGCAATTTACCTTTAATGAATGTTTAGGATTATTTTTTATGTGTTTTTTGTCAATAAACAACGAATTATATAATTACACAACAGTTACGCTTATTGAGATCTTTTAATTGATTTTAGATTATCTTGTTTCAAAGCGGTGCACATATATATGTGACTTTGTTATATTAAATAAAGACACTGTTTCTCAGTGTATAAATAAAAAATAATTTTAAGTGCTCAATTGAACAAACTTTTTACTCAATTCTGCTCAGAAAAAGAGTAATTTTTTTAGACCATGGGTAATAAATGACTTTTTGTCCCTTGATAAAATTTCATCAGATGGAAGAAAATATATGAATGGTAGACACACTTACAAACAGTGTTGAATTCAGGGCCCGGGACGGGGACATTTACCCCTGGAGAAAATGGATTCCCCCCACGGAAATTTTCAGATTTTGTATTTTTAATGGTCAAAAAGTGCAATTCCCCCGGAACTCTATAATGCTCCCCCCCCCCGGAGAAAAGTGTCTGAATTCAACACTACTTACAACCTTATACCTGTAGTGTTTACAGAACGTTTCAATCCCGCCATTTCGGTCCTGCAAATTTGGGTTCCGCCATTTCGGTCCTGTAAATTTGGATCCCGCCGTTTCGGTCCTGAAAATTTGGGTCCCGCCGTTTCGGCCCCGAGACATAGCGGTTCCGAGACATTTCAGTCCCAAGATATTTCGGTCCCAGGACATTTCGATCCCTAGCCATTTCGGTCCCAAGACATTTCGATCCCTTCTCCTGCAAGCAGAAATTTTCTGCACGCGAAATATGTGACATAATTTTATAAGGAACATTGTAGAGTTTTTTAACTGAAGTCCACAAAATTTTAGTATAGTGCGATTATAAGTGCCCCAAAACCGCACTCACGTGTAACTCTTATCCAAAGTGCACTATATATCCATTGTATATTTAAAATTACCGAAATTTAAAATTATTTATGTAATTAATAGTAAAACTAAAATAAGAATTATTAATTTTTTTCTTCTAGGAAAGTGGGAGCGAAAGGTTAAAACAAAAATAAATAACTAAACGACAAAAAAAAGCTTAGTTTTGTCAGTTAAAAATTGAAAATAATTTTTTTTAAAATAATAATTACGTTAAAACTAAAAAATAATCATTCTATTACACAAAAATAGGCTTAGTTTCTGTAAAATTAGTTCACAAAAATTGTCTTCAATGATCTAAGAAAACTGTTTAAAAAATTCAGTCAATAATAATAATAATTATTATTATTATCAATTTGCATAGAAATTTTTTAACTACGAAGATGACTGAGCTTTTCATGTGACTATATACATTTAGATTACTATCTCAAGTAAAATAAATAAATTCTGAAATAAATTATTTAACATTTAAACCACCACTTTAGAAATATTTTAAATCTCAGTAAAATATTACACTCTGTAACCATGTTGTATCATTTTAGTAATTTGATATAATTCTTTATTCATAACAAACTTACATTATTTCAAATGTTATTATCTAACCGTAACTATTTAAAACTAAATGAAACATTTTCTATTGCAATAGATTTTATAAAGATTTAAACAGATCAGTCTAATTATATTAAAGTGTATTTGTCTTTTGTTAATTTTTTATTGAATTATTAATTAATTCTCTACTGATTATCTCTTCATTATCCAACTTGTTTTATTGATTTTTCGATAGTTTACTTTCTTCTCGGAGACTCATTTTAATTTTCAAGCCATGTACGTTAAGATACTTATGAATATACTATTACTATTTTTAAAATCTAAAATAAAAGTATATAAAAATGCCAAATAGATTAAGATATTTTGCATTATTTCTCTTGGTTATATAAATTGGCGTATTGGTTTGCATTGATAGATCTTATCAGAACGAATAGTAATAATAATAATAATAATAATAAAATTTTAAAAAATAAAGTCAAATAAATTACAGATGCTAGTAGCAAACAGTATTGCCTAAACAGATTTTTTGTAACTAACTGTTGGGTTACTTTGCATTCATCAGAAATAAGTACAATTAAATACTAAAGTTGGTTAATAATAGTTTTACGTTAAAAATATATGTAGTTGAATGTAATTATTATCAGAATATTGGTTTTACGTTTGAAGTACTTCCAGTGCAACGTCAAGATTTTAAAAATAATCTGTACTAATAAAAGAACAAAACGCTCTGTCTGTATGTGTGTGTGTGTGTCTGCGATGGCTAGCAAAATCTACGGCACGTACGAAGCTCAAAATGTTTTTGAGATTAGCCCAATATCTCTTCTGATGCACCTGAAGCTCAGAATTTTAACTTTTTGATTAGTTTCATAGATATTAATAATGAAGCGGAATTCACACTCTTCATAAAATCATTTTTTTAATGTTCAGGGAAAGGAAACGTTTGCACATGCGCAGAAACTCAATTACTCACCTAAACGAAGGAAACCCCCCCCCCCCGTTTATTTCTGTTTTTGGATCATTTTATTTAAATTCAAATCAACCAAACTGCTAGACGCAGTTAAACTTAAGAGACATATTTCGAAAGATCATATTTCTAGGTCTCAAATGCAATAATCAATTCGAAAAAATGTTGCAGTTAACCCTTTGAAAACAAATATTCAAAAATGGTCGTTTTTTCCAAAACCATTTTTCTCCCTTTTGTCAATGCCCCTCCAGGGCGTAATTTTTAAGATATAAATGAATGACACAAATAATGAACACCACAAAATGGCATGCTGTCACAGTTATTTGGTCAAAAATAACCTTTTCAAAAATCTTGAGGCATTTTTTTTATTCATTTTGAAAATGTCACATCAGTTGTTTAGAACGAAATACGGAAAAGCAGAAAATACCCATTGATTGATGGTAGTGCCCTGAACGGTTTTAAAATTTTATTGTTTTTTAATAAAGTGTTTATGTTTAAGTTTAAAAGTTATATTTCCTAGATGTCTATATCATGTTTTTTTTTTCAGATTTAAAAGTCCCCATTGGATACCGTTATCGAAATAAGAAAAAACAAAAAACAACCACTTATTCATAGTAACTCTGTTTTTCTAACTATAATAAAGTTGTGTTGTTAATAAGAGTTGTGTTTTTTGTGACGATCTTTTAAAACATTATTTATCTGTGAAAATGACAAATGTATATTTCGTGTTTTTCATTTTCTTTGCAATTTCTAAAAATCTGTGTTTGCCCCCTCCCCTCCAAAAAAAAAAAAAAAAAAAAAAACAGATTTTTTGTATTTTTTTAGTTTCAACAGGGTATTGTGTTGAAAAAATATTAGTTTTAACTGTTAAAAATATTCATGGATCCTTTTTATGGATTCGCAATTTTTTTATACTCTGTATCTTCCAAGATATCATTTGCATTTAAAAAGAATGTCTTGACAGATGAGTTTGTACAAACACATCTGTCAAGTTTATTGTACCTCGCATGCACTGTGCTATTATACTAATGTTCTGAATACATTTAAAATAATGTTCTGAATACATTTAAAATTATTCATAATAAATTTATGAACCATCGTATTAGCATGGATTCAGACTCCTTCTCATCTACTTAAAAAAACTTTTGTGGCCAACAGAGTTTACAAAATTCAAGAGTTGACCCAGATTTTTCTACGGAAACATATACGCTCAGAGGATAGCCCAGCAGACCTTACATCTCAAGAACTTACCTTCGACAAATAATTCGACACATTTAATTATTGAATACATTTAAAAATAATGACAATCTGAAAATTTAAATTTAAATTAATATTTCAGCAAAAGTTTATTATTGAGAAATTTAGCATTTCTGAAACACATTTTAACCTATGATTAATTAAATGTTATTTATTATTTACAACAACTATTTTAAATCTTGTTAAACTAAAAGTGTTGAAAATAAGGAAAATCGTTTTCTTTTGTGTAGCTTTTATAAATGTTTAAACAAATCATTCAAATTACTGAAGTCCTTTTGTCTGAAGTGAAAATTAATTTAATTTTCGATTGCATTGTTAACTAACTTTCTATTGATTAACATTTCATTATCCGGCTTGTTTTATTGATTTTCGATAGTTATTTTCTTCTCGGAGACAGTGATTTAATTTTTAAAGCCGTGTTAATAATGAATATACTAACATTTTTATCTAAAAAAGATTATATAAAAATAGAAGATTAGATTATTATGTGTTTTTAAACTTTTTTTTAATGCAGTGTGAATCTGAATTTCTGTGTATAATTTTATGGAGAGATTAATATTAGACAAGCTGAACCTACCATATAATGCATAGTCGTAACCGAAGCAGTAAAGCGCCGTAAGACGATTTTTTTGGGGAAAAACTTACGATACAATGTTTACTATATACACGATTTTGGTTTCCTGAGCATTCCCAAACGTAGCATTATACATAAAATTCATGTAACCCTTTTCATGATTATACTATTAAAAATCTGTAATGTTATTAAACTTTTCTTAGAAAACTGGGGTTCCCAGAATTTTTTATTTAACGGTAGCAGCAAAAATTTATGTAACTGAATCGGTGCTGTTACCGTTTCATAACATGTTCTAGGAATCCCAGTTTCTTAGAAAAAGTTTAATAACGTTACAGATTTTCTTTACAGACTAATAAAAACAGCCACACCATTTGCAGTTTGCAATGTTTGTGAAAAATAAGCGCTTTATATTTCTGATGACGCACCATTTCGCAGTTTGTTGCTTGCGATATATATTTATCTATTCTATTCCTTTATTTTAAATTTTATATTAAGATAATGAATTTAGGTTAGTACTGTCAAATTAAATAATTTTGTACTACATTGTTTTGGGTTTAATATAGTACATGGATGTTTTTTTTTTCAATCCGATTTAATACTGTTATTATGATTTTTTGTAATTTTTTTTTTCTCCATTTTATTTTGTTTTTATGTGTGTTGGTAAACCCAAATTCGTATACTTTTGCTTTTTCATGTTTAATACGAAGATGAAACCACACACTTTATTGGCTGTTCCAAAGTATTTGTGGGCCTGATGATTCTGCTTTGATTATGTAAATTTGAATTGTATTCATTTTATTTTTCCCCATGTTTCAATGTGGTAATTTTGTATCGTGGTATTATATATATATATATATATATATATATATATATGTGTATATATACAGGGTGATTCAGCTCGTCGGTGACAAACTTTAAGGATCGATAGAGCACACCTAGACGAACATTTTTGAATAGGGAATGTAGGGTCCCTGACGCGATGGTAAGGCGCTAGGCGCTTTCGAAAATTTGGGTGCCGAAATTCGAAACGTCATAAAAACTAGGGAAATGGTTAGATTTTCTTGCTTGTTGCGTCGAAATGATTCTGTTTGTTTAGACTTTCTTCAGTACCAATTTGATAAGCGTATCTCTTAAAACATGGATAGGGGGCGCTGCAGACTTTGGAGAGCTAGACAACAACTTTAAGCCCGTTATTTTGATAATTTAACACATGCTCGCCAAAGTTTATACTCTAACTTAAAGTTTGAACCCAAAAGTAGAGCCCTGCAAAAAGCGTAAGAGCCGGAATAAAATGTCAAAGTACAGGGTGGTCGAAACTCGAAGGCTCCTAAGAGATAAACAAACAGATTTCTTGACTTATGGCATGCATTTTCATGATTCTGTTTGCTGGGGCTCTCTGAAACTCAGTTGAACGGTACAAAAAGAAACATCGATAGGGGGCGCTTTGGGCAAAAAACATAATTCGTTGACATTTCGGACGCTAACTGGAAACGGGGCGCTACGATCAGTTAGAAACAAAACAAGAGAGTAATTTACTTATCATAAGAAGCTATTAAAACTGCAGTTTGTTTGTTTTTTTTTAACAAACATAGCTGGTTTCAATCATGCACAATGCGCGCAATAAAATTTACATAAGGTGCTTTTTGCTGATTTATGCAAAAGATATCGTACCATATCGATATGCAAAAGATACGTAATGCGTAGACGACAACGCGAGATGACGTAGTTGTATGCGCAGACACGTCTTTTGAACGTGCGGTACCTACTTAAGCTTCGGGTTACTTGTCTGCAGATCGGTAGTAGGATGGAACGGTACACAAACTCTGAATTGGCTGACATGCATTTGGCGTATGGCGCTGCTGGTTGTAATGGACGAGCCGCTCAGCGGTTGTACGCCGAGCGTTACCCCAACAGGCAAATCCCCTGCCATGCCTTCTTCGCTCGAGTACACCAGAGGTTGTCCACAACGGGATCTTTCGACGGAGGCAGGCCTGAACGGGAGCGATCAGTGAGCACCCCCGACAACGAAGAGGCTGTGCTTAACCTAGTTGAGGACAACCCAGGTCTTAGCACGAGAGATATCGCCAGACATGTTGGCATTTCGCAAGCAACTGCGTGGCGCATCTTACGTTCCCGGAATCTGCACCCCTACCACATCCAGCGGGTGCAGTTGCTCAGAGAGCAGGATTTTGGCCCTCGAGTGGAATTCTCAAGATGGTACTTGGCGATGAGATCCAGGGATCCCCGTTTTGTAAACAGCATTTTGTTTACGGACGAGTCCACCTTCAGCCGGGAGGGAATGTGGAACGCCCACAACAGTCATGTGTGGTGTGATGAAAATCCACATGAAACCAGAAGCCGAGCAGCCCAGGAGCGTTTCTCAGTAAATGTGTGGGCCGGCATTCTGGGGGATTGCCTCATTGGCCCTTATTTGTTACCTGAACGGCTGACAGGTGGAAATTACCTGATTTTCCTGGATCAAGTGCTGCCGCAGCTTCTGGAGGAGGCGCACGTACCCGAAGGTTCGCGTCGCCAGATGTAGTTCCAGCACGATGGAGCTCCGGCCCATTACACGAACGACGTGCGTCTCCATCTAAACGCAAGGTATGGCCAGCGGTGGATCGGGCGTGGGGGTCCAGTTCACTGGCCTGCCCGATCACCAGACCTCACCTGCTTGGATTTCTTCCTTTGGGGTTACCTGAAGGCCGAGGTATACCATACACCTGTCAGCAGTGCTGAAGAACTTGTGGCGCGCATTGTGGCAGCTGCAGGGCAGATCAGAGATACTCCTGGCATTGTTGGAAACACACACTCCTCAATGCGACGGAGGTGCGAAGCCTGCATCATGGCCCAAGGTCGAAATTTCGAGCATCTTCTGTAGTGTTATTTTTTGTAAATAAATTTCCAGTATCATTGATGTTTTTGGTCTAAATTTATTCAGAAGTGTTGAGCAGAGGTAGAAAATGTGTTTTCATTATTACTAACTGATCGTAGCACCCCGTTTCCAGTTAGCGTCCGAAATGTCAACGAATTATGTTTTTTGCCCAAAGCGCCCCCTATCGATGTTTCTTTTTGTACCGTTCAACTGAGTTTCAGAGAGCCCCAGCAAACAGAATCATGAAAATGCATGCCATAAGTCAAGAAATCTGTTTGTTTATCTCTTAGGAGCCTTCGAGTTTCGACCACCCTGTACTTTGACATTTTATTCCGGCTCTTACGCTTTTTGCAGGGCTCTACTTTTGGGTTCAAACTTTAAGTTAGAGTATAAACTTTGGCGAGCATGTGTTAAATTATCAAAATAACGGGCTTAAAGTTGTTGTCTAGCTCTCCAAAGTCTGCAGCGCCCCCTATCCATGTTTTAAGAGATACGCTTATCAAATTGGTACTGAAGAAAGTCTAAACAAACAGAATCATTTCGACGCAACAAGCAAGAAAATCTAACCATTTCCCTAGTTTTTATGACGTTTCGAATTTCGGCACCCAAATTTTCGAAAGCGCCTAGCGCCTTACCATCGCGTCAGGGACCCTACATTCCCTATTCAAAAATGTTCGTCTAGGTGTGCTCTATCGATCCTTAAAGTTTGTCACCGACGAGCTGAATCACCCTGTATATATATATATATATATATATATATATATATATATATATATATATATATATATATATATATATATATATATATAGATATATATTAATAAAACTGAAAGTAAAAAAGAAACACTGATTTAACAAGGATAGAAAACTAAATATAACACATGTCAATAACATCAAATAAGAATATATTTAACTTTATAGGTTTTACAGCGAGAAAAACCTTTAGACGTTGATTAAAGGGCGATATATCTAGAAAACGAAATAAGAGAAAAAAAATCTAATGTGATCCTGTATAAGTTAAAAAGAAATAGAACAGGTCATAAAATAGAGAAAAACGTATTATTTGATCAGAGATGCTGTTACTTTTTGCTCAGAGATACAGATACTTTTATGTCTGATAATAGAGCTCTGGAGATTTTGCCCAAACTTTCAGATTTTCTATTCTGACATTATCAATAAAATATAATATTGAAGTAGATTAATAGCGTCAGAAAATTCATTTCTTACCAAATATTACCTTTTAATATTTTTCAGATTAGAAGGACTAGCAATTTATCGTGAACAAGTCATCGGAAAAGGAAATAGTTTGGCGTAAAACGTTCAAAATTAGAACTGTGGAACGTAAAGCAATTTTTTTCTAATTTTTTCTATCTTTACAAGAACATTATTAGATTTCAGAAATTTTTCGAATTTCGGTTTTCGACGGATTTTCATGTTTTAGAGGTCAGAAATTACAGAAAACATGTTTTTACAAAATGGGTTCAGTGAGTTAGTGACTATGTCTGTTTGTATGTGACATAAATTTTGTGGGTTCTCTATCTCAACAACTACTAAACAGAATTTAATAAATATTTATATTTATATAGTCCGTGATTTAAGTTGATGCTTATTAGTTTTTAGGGTCAATCGCCCAACAGGTAGTGCTGCTATGTTTCATTTTTCCCGATTCCCGTAATAGCTCTACCTCAATAACTTATGAACAAATTTCAATTAAGCTTCAGACTAAAATATACCTTAAATATTATTGCTGATTATGTTTTGCTGTCAATTCTCCTACGGGTGGCACTGCTATAACTCATTTTTCTCGATTTCCACAATAGCTCTATCTCAATAACTAATGACTAAATTATCGTTAAACATTAGGTTAAGTTAAGATATACCTTGATAAATAATATTGCTGATTATTTTTTGGTGTAAATCGCCTAACAGGTCGCTCTTTTATGCTAATTTTTCCCGATATGAGCAATAGTCGTATTTCGAAAACTAATACACAGAATTTCATACATTTAGAATTCCAATGACGTGTATAGACTGTTATTTAATTTTGGCACTTTAATAGCGAATTTTGAAGTATTAACATGTATGAGATAGAAAAATGTTTTGGAATTGTCATATCAGACTAGCTTAACATTGTTTTCTCTCTTAAAATTATCTCTTTTCTTTAACCAAGGGAAATTTTAATAAAATTCAAAACGTACTTTTTGTCACATTGTAGTACTACTGGATTAGAGACATCCGCTTAGAAGCGAGTTGTTGCTTTTCTTGCTTTAATAACGACTGACACATAAAGAATTTGAAAAAAAAAAAAGAACTAAAGACGCATTTCCAGGATACGATGTGTTAAACATACAACTTATGGACTCCCATGTAAGGACACCGGTATAGGAAGACATCCTTGAATACTCCTTTGAGAAGCATTTTAATGATGATGAAAGCAATGTTTTCGATGTGAGCAATTACTTTGCTTGAAAGTCCTTTTTAAATCGGTTTGCTGGAAAACATAAAAAATGAAAGTTATCAATCAGATTTCAATGTATGTCTTCTTCTTAATATTTTAAACTCAAATACTCCCTGGCTTCGTTAAAAAATTCGAAATTTCGTGCCATATTTTAGTTAGTAATTTTATACCAGCTGATTTTCAAATGTGTAATTGATCAATCTCAATCAATCTCGAAAACAGTCGTCATCTGTCACGTCATTTGAGTTAGAAAAGTTTAGAAAGTTTCATTTAGGAAATATTTCTATATTTTTATAGTGAGAGAATTATGTTTTTACATTTCCTAGTCCTATAAAATATTTAAAAAATATTTTACATAAAAGATTTGAGTAGAAATATAAATATTCACAAAATTCCTATGAATTAAAATCGAACCAATTAACTTTAATTAACAAAATCCTTCTATGTTTTATTAAATTATTGTATAAATCTTCTAATATAGTTTAAAAAAAATCATGAAAAATGCTTTAGAATATGAAAGCTCATGAATTCTTAATTTGGGATATAGAGGATTAAATTACCTCAACACATAGTTAATTTTTTAAAAATAGATTTATTATTTTTGTTACTTCTTAACTGTTACCTAAACTTATAAAAATCTTTTTCAAATCTTTTTTTCGAATTTTGTTTTTGCATAAAATTGCATTTGGCAAGTATATCTTTGGGAATTATTCATTGTTTTATACGGGAATGTTCACTTATTTGAAAAATAGCTCCATTAACATAATTGAGAAATTCAACTGAGATTGGATAAAAATAATTCCTATGGGATACTTTAATCATTCATTAAAATGAAATCTTAAAACCTGTAGAAGCTGTTTAAAACTTCTTCTGATTTAAATTACATTCAGACTGAATAAAGGTGAATTCAGGGAATTTATCAAAGAAGAATTCAAATCAAATGTTTATTTTTTTTAGATTTTTCATGGATTTTTCATGGAGGTTTTATTTTTTAACATTACTCAATTTTAAAGGTACTATCAGCTTAAAATATTAATAGATTCTTAATACACAACTCATAAAAATTAGGGGAGTAAGCAAAGACCTTAAGTAAACCGTGCGAGAACCATGTATCGGCATGAAACGGATAGTAAATGCATAACAATGAACAATACAACAAAAAAGACGCAAAAATTTGTAATTAAGTTTTAATTCTTTGAGAAGATAGAAAAAAACATGAAAAGATGATTTAGGACAACAGTTTGGTGACATGTAAATGATTAAAAAAAGTATTGTTTAGAAATAATACAAGATTTTTAATATGGCGTGTGGTCTCCCCGAACAGCTACGACTGTGGCACATCTGTTTTCCATGGATGCGACGATGTTATCGATAAGACTTTGAGGAATATTGTTCTACTCCTCAAGGAGTGCAATCTCTAAGTCTCGGGCTGTAAATGAGCCCCTGGTCTCGCAGCAATGCATCGTTTTAGCATGTACCAAAAATGCTTGATCGGATTCAGGTCAAATGAGCTGGCCATTCCATACGCTATATTGTTTTAGCGTTAAGCATGTTCTCCACAAGACGAGCTGCATGCGGTCTGGCATTATTATGCTGGAAAATAAAGAAATCTCCAATGGCTTCAGCGTAAGGTATGTCATGAAGTACCAGTATCTCGTCTACCTTTGGGCCGTCCGTCAAAGTACCGATCGGAATGATATGCAGCTCCGCACGTCCACACATGCTGATTCCACCCCATACCATCAAACCACCTTGTATTGTGATCTTTCACGAACAAATGTGGTGTTTTGAGTGCCCCCTTCCATCCATACCAAAACACTTTCAGACTGAATCGGTATTCGTCTGTAAACAGCTCTTGGCTCCAAACATGTTGCTCCCAATCTCGATGTTTAGCAGCCTATCTTCTTGGGACCGCACGGTGGCTTCAGGACAACGGAATGCAGACTATTAGCCTATGTTGCATGCAGACCTCGCTGATGAAGCCTATTACGTACTGTTTGGCTGAACACACTTAGTTCCATTTCCAACAACAACTGTCTTTGCACCTAAGTAGCATTGTCTGTTTTGCTTCGACGAGCTGTTAACAATATATACCGGTCACCATGTGAGGGAGTGACCTTTGTCATAAAGGCACTCTAGTATTTCTGAGATCGTGACGTCAATAATTTAACATGTGTAAGCGTAAAAGCGACATCTATCCTCTCTTTTACTTTAACTTTCTAGAGTATGTGTGTCTCTTTCAGATTCTGCACTTAGCTCGCGGTTATTAGTAATATGTTAATGTGAAGTATCTCAGTTTGCAGCATATAAAAGCTTGGGTGTGAGTGTGTGGTGTGTGTCTCTGGCGTTAGCCAGCGTGTGAGTATCTGTGGCGTTAGCTAGCGAGTGAGTATCTCTGGCATCGACATTAGATAGCGAAGTGCTAGCAAATTGAAGATAGCAGCGGGCCTCCAGTGAAGTGTAAAGGAGTTTCGATATTTGGCTTGAGAGTTGGCCGTGGTAAGAAACTTCATTTTGATTATTTGTGAATAAAGAATTACACACAGTCACGGGCTGTCTAATTAAGCTTTATCTAGCAGCTCAGCCAAGAGATAGTGAGAAGTATTAGAAGGTGCCACGATTGAGCTAGGCCGGAGCCTGTGAGTATGCGTTTAGCTTTTTCATAGTATTCTCAGTTGTGTAAAATTAAGACTTGCTCCACTTCCCTTCAGCCCTCATCATTTTAATAAACTTTGTTGTTTTATCTTAATTACTGAGTATGTCTGCATTTAACCTCCACCACGACCAACCAATCGTTACAAATGACACTCAACGTGTATATAACGTTACAAATGGCGCCCAACGAAATGTCGGACATTGTGAGATTGTGCCACGGGTGTATTTCACCGGTGAGGGTGATATTAGTGAATTTTTAGTTAAACTAGATGATTATATTTTGTTCAGTAATATACCTGAGAAAAGTAGATACATAGTGCTTAAATGCTTATTGAAGGGCGAAGCACTTTTGTGGTTAGAGAATATAGGAAAGTTTTTGATTACTGATGAAGCGAAAAGATTTGAACAAACTGTGTTTGAGTTAAAGAAGGCATTTCCTCCCATTAAAGATAAAAGTATTTTGAGAAAAGAGTTCTATTGTAATAAGCAGAATATTTATGAGTCGGCGTCAAAATTTTATCTACGTAAGCTTGAACTAAAAAATAAATTAGATTTAGATATCACATTTGAGGAATTGTTGGACATTGTTTTTCCTCTTTTTAATCCGAATATACTGGACTTTGTTGAAGTTAGAGCACCGAAGAATTTTGCAGAAATGCATCAGATATTATCGAAGTATGAGATTCGGCATAGCTCGGATCAACGGGATTTGCGTAGCCCTCGTCAGAGACCTGTCGCGGATAGTAATTTGAGAAATGAGGGCGAACGTAATTTTGTGAGAGGGGGACAGCGATTTCCGAATAATAATTTGCGTAATAGAAATGATGGATTTGGTCGTAATATGTCGAATACGAGTAATGGTAATAGGAATTGTGGTGGTGCTAATAGTTTTAGAAGTGGTGAGAGAAATATGTATGGAAATAGACAGAATAGTGGTTATGATCGGAGAGGGGGAGTACGGGACAGGAATGTTTCTTTGCAAGTAAGGAGATTAACCTCGGATGCGAATTTGGAAAATAGGTCAATGCAAAAGAGATGTGTTCAGAGGTCGGGTCAGTTAAACTGGTAGGTGACTGTATTTCGGAAGGTATGCAGTCACAGGTTAAATCGGAAAAGCCTTCTGTGAGTTTGAATAAAATTACTATTAATCCGGTTGAGTTACCTGAAGTGTTAATTGTGTTAGATGGTATTGTCGTTAAAAGTGTCTTCGATACAGGGGCAGATAAGTCGTTCATTTCTTTTGATTGTTATCGGAAATATTTTTCGTATAAGAAGTTGAAGAGGTTAAGTCTGGTGGTTCAGTCGGCACAGGGAGTAGCTTGCGATAATAAAGGTTCAGTAGAATTGGAAGTTGAAATTCATTCGGTTAAGACATGTTGGGAGTTTTGTGTGTTAGATGGATTAACAGTGCATTGTATAGTTGGTGTGGATTATATGAAGGATAGAGGAATTAGTTTGGATTTCTTTAAAAAGTCGTTAATCGTGAATAATGATGAGAATGTGAGTAAGAAAGAATATGTTTCAGTGTCGGTTAATTTGGAGGAGTCGGGGTTAAGTGAAATCGAGAAGGAGGAATTTAATAAGTTTTTGAATGAATTTGGAGAGGTTTTTTCTGATAAACCGGGTTTAACGCATGTTGCGTGGCATGAGATTGATACTGGTTTAAAAGCACCTGTTGCTAGTAAACCATATCGTTATGATAAAGTTAAACAAGGTATAATTGATTATCATATTCAAAAAATGCTAGCGGACGATATTATAATGCCAATTGAGTCTCCTTTTGCATCGTCAGTAGTGTTATGTCGTAAAAATAATGGGAAAAGTTTAGTTAATCCAGAGGCATATAGGTTTGCAGTAGATTATAGAAAGTTAAATGCGATAACGTAATACCCTCAGTATCCTATTCCAGTTATTGATGACATTTTGGCTAATATAACGAGTACGAATTATATGTCAACGTTGGATCTTACGTCGGGTTATTTTCAGATTGCAATGAAGCCGGAGGACATACCGAAGACTGCGTTCATTACTCGGGACGGTTGTTTTGCTTTTAAAAGAATGAGTTTTGGTTTATCGGGAGCGCCGGCAACGTTCCAGAAGGCCATGAATAATATCCTTAAACCTTTGATTGGTAAGGGTGTCCTGGTCTACCTGGACGACATAATTATAATGGCAGCTACTTTTGAAGAGCATTTAAGATTATTGAGGGAAGTATTTACGTTGTTAAGAGATGCTGGGTTAACAGTTAAGTTAGAAAAATGTAAATTTCTGAGAAAAGAGATAAAGTATTTAGGAATTAAAATTACGCGTGATGGTATTAATATAGATAATGAGAAAATTGAGGCAATTACGTCAATGAGTCCTCCCAAAAATAGTAAGGAAGTGGCGACATTTTTAGGAATGGTGGCTTGGTTTGCCAAGTTCATCCCACGTTTTTCAGAGTTATGTGAACCGTTGTATAATTTAAAAAGGAAAAGGATGAAGTTAGTATGGTCGTCAGCGGCTCAGAGGTCGTTTGAGTTATTAAAAGAAGCAGTAGTTTCCCCTCCTGTTTTGGCTCACCCCGATTATTCGTCTCTGTTTGAAGTGTATTGCGATGCGAGTGCAGTGGGGATTGGAGCGATGTTAGCACAGAAAGGTCGACCTATAGCGTTTGCGTCGAGAATTTTAAATGCAGCGGAAAGGAATTATTCGATTACGGAAAGGGAGTGTCTTGCAGTAATTTGGGCTTTGAATAAATTTCGTTGTTTTTCACTAATATACCGGTTAAAGTCATTACGGATCATTCAGCTTTGACAAAGTTAACTAATGGAAAGGGTTTGTCGTCTCGTATGGTCAGATGGTGTTTGAAGTTAGCAGAGTATAATGTTGTTATAGAACATAGGGCTGGCAAGGAGAATGCGGTAGCGGACGCTTTGTCACGAAACCCGCATGGTGGTTTAGAGGACACGGAGGAAGTTAAGTGTTGTGCATTGTCATCGTTGGTGTTAAGGTCACGAGAGCAGTTAATAAGGGAACAGAAACAAGATGAGGAGTTTGGTAGTTTGTATCGTTATTTGGAAAATCCTGATGATGTCCCGAGCGCAGATGTGCCTATGTTTGAGAAATGGTCCCAATCTTTTAAGCTTATCGATGGTCTTCTTTTTTATTCTAAAATTGTAAATTCACGTGGAGAATTAAGAGTTTTTATTCCGGCTAGTCTTCGTAAGGCCATCTTGAAAGAATTTCGTGATAATCCATTAGCAGGTCACTTAGGAATCAGGAAAACTTATGCTCGAATTTGTGAATCCTGCTACTTCCCTAAAATGCGGGAAGCAGTGCGCGCTTATGTCTCCAGCTGTAGCACATGCCAACGTTATAATTATAAAAATGTAAGTCCAGCTGGCAATTTAATTCCTATTAAAGTAAATTTTCCTAATGAATGTGTAGGTGTAGATTTAATCGGTCCTTATCCATTGTCTAATCCTAAAAGATATAGATTTGTACTAGTTATAGTTGATTATTTTAGTAAATGGGTAGAGTTAGTCTCCCTCAGGAAGGCTTCTGCACCTGCAGTTGCCGATGCATTTTTCGATAATTATATTTCTAAATATGGTGCCCAATTAGGGTAGTGAGCGATCATGGCCCTTGTTTTATTTCTGATATATTTAAGGCCCTGTGTGAGAAGCTGGAGATCGATCATTCTTTTACTGTTCCGTATCGTCCTCAGTCTAATATGGCTGAACGTGTAAATCGTACATTAATTCAAATGATTTCTTCGTATGTTGGTTTTCATCATGCAAATTGGGACCAGTTTCTTCAGCATTTTGCGTACGCACTTCGTACGGCAGTTCATGAGTCGACGGGGAAAACGCCTGCTGAATTGTTTTTGGGTAGAAAAGTCATTACTCCATTCCAAAGGTTAGTTATGGTGTCAGATGCGGAAAGTCAGTACATGTGCCAGGATATTGAGAGGTTGGTTAAGGAAGCTCAGGTTCAGATGGGAAAAGCGCAAGAAAAGCAAGCTCAGTATTATAATATGCGTAGAAGGGAGTTAGAAGTGAAAGTTGGAGATTTTGTATTGGTAGAAAAGCATTGGTTAAGTTCAAGTCGTCAAAAGAGAGTAGCTAAGTTTGGTCCGAAGTTTGTAGGTCCGTTTGAAGTTTTGGAAGTTCGAAATAATAATTTGGTTGTTGATGTCAATGGTGAAAGAATGACGGTTAATCTGGATCAGGTTAGAGTTTATAAGTTTAGAGAAAATGGTAGTGAAGGTTCTCATGTGTCGAGTGGTGTTTCGCGAAATTCCCGATCCAATGAGTGTCCCGAGTCCAGCACTTCTTCTTCTAGTTATTTGCATCAATATTCAAGAAGAAAATTTGGTCAAACAGCTTCAAAAGCTGTTATTTAAAGTCGAAAGCCTAGCAATCCGAGAGCAAAGTATGATAATAAAAATAAGAGAACAGTGTCAAATACATCAGACTCTGTGTGCCATAAAAGACAAAAGATTATAAACTATCCCGTTCCTCCACTTATTAGACAGCAACCTTACAAACATAAATTTTTAATAGTTCACCATCTTCAGTGATTAATCCCCGGAAAAAATTTCGTATGGACACTCTTCAAACTCTTAAAAGAACTTTAAATTCCAAATTTTTGCCTAATAAGAAACAGCATCGATCCGGAAAGAAACGTGGCCTAGGATCTT
This sequence comes from Maratus speculifer, assembly GCA_964019185.1. Classification (NCBI taxonomy): domain Eukaryota; kingdom Metazoa; phylum Arthropoda; class Arachnida; order Araneae; family Salticidae; genus Maratus; species Maratus speculifer. The sequence continues at coordinate 295,640,809 of OZ025292.1, forward strand.
CAGTAACTTCGGGTGCGTCTAGAAAGAGGAGACAACGCTCAGATTACCGGCATCAACAGTGTGAATCTCGCCAGGGAGTGACCCCAGCGAACCGGCCAGAGCAGAGTCGTCGAGCGGAACCTACAAGTATCCCACGGCATCCATTCAGAACCAGGCTGCAGGCACGACAGTCAACTGTGGCGTCACCGTACAGTTCTGATGACGAAAGATCCTTCGTACAAGGTTTCTGGGACAAGAGGAGAAAGCCATCCTGTAGTATGAAGCCGGCCAGCAGCGAATCATCTCTATGATTGGGTGATAATGTTCTTTATTAAATTTCTATTAGAGTGCATATATGTGGTAGCAATGTGAAGGAATAGAAAGCAGAGAGGCTGTTTTGTACTTTTGGCCATTTTTGGAATTTTTTGACGGACTCGCGATTAGTGCTTAATTGTGTTCAAAATTTGTTTGCAAAATTGTTAGTTTTATGTATGTTTGAGATTTTGGTCTTAACTGATTTTAAAAATTCTGGATCTATTGTTAAATTGTTATGTTATTTGTTAAAAATGTTACTATATTGTTATATTGTTCATGTGTTATATAATGTATGTTAATGTATGTTTAAATTTTCAGGAAGTACAGATAGTAATTTGGGTTATTTTGTATACGCGCCGCGGTTCAGGCGCGCACGTGTTTTGCGGTCAAGAAGTCCTTGACACGCGTTTCTATCTCTTGTACTAACATTTAATGAATTAACTTTCTTCTTACCGTTCGTGTTTTATGTGTTACGTTTGTACTTTAGTTGGGAATGGTTTCCGCAAGTTGCGAAGTTTTAAGCTGCGTTTGAATTTGAAATTGTATTGTATTAAAATTGAATGTTAATGTGATTTTCTTGCAGGGAAGTATACTTGTGTTATGTATTGATTCTGCAATTTTTTTTTAGTTAATACAGATGAAGAGCATGATGACGTCATTTTGTAAATTTGATATTTTTTGATTGTTGCATAAGCACAGCGATGTGACGCTGTAGGTATGTGCCCCAATTATTGTTAAAGTGGAGTTAAGTTCTGAAGAATTTTGGGAGTTAGTTCATTGGCTAATGGGTATGTAGGTATCACGTAGTAGCAGGGTTATTTTCGTATGAAGTAAATTTAATTTTAGATGAGTTCGGAATTTGGATGAGGAAAATTTTTGCGCATTGGGTTTTTTGGACTTTGTGCGAATTCTAGTATTAGGAAAGTTATGGAGAGATTTTTGGTAAAATTATAGTTGTATTGCAATATTGAGGAAAATTTCGGAAGTTTAGTGTTTTGAGAAATTTTAGCACTCCCAGTGGAGTGGGCTGTTTTGAAAGAAGAAGTAATTGGTTTTGAAAGTTTTACGGAGGCTATTTGTAAGATAGAAGAATGATTGGATTGAATATGTGAATTTTTGAGGCAAACTGAGGTTTTTTGGTTGTGATGGGTTAAAGTTAATATTTTAAAAGTTATGTTTCGGCGCTAAATTTCACCCATCACTGTGTTTTTTTTTACGGCTCGAAATTTATAACAAGAAAAAGTCCTGGGCATGCATTTGGCCCAGTCCTTTTTCTCTGCGGAATCCGAGGGGGGGTTGTGAGGGAGTGACCTTTGTCATAAAGGCACTCTAGTATTTCTGAGATCGTGACGTCAATAATTTAAGATGTGTAAGCGTAAAAGCGACATCTATTCTCTCTTTTATTTTAACTTTCTAGAGTATGTGTGTCTCTTTCGGATTCTGCAGTTAGCTCGCGGTTATTAGTAATATGTTAATGTGAAGTATCTCAGTTTGCAGCATATAAAAGCTTGGGTGTGAGTGTGTGGTGTGTGTCTCTGGCGTTAGCCAGCGTGTGAGTATCTGTGGCGTTAGCCAGCGTGTGAGTATCTGTGGCGTTAGCTAGCGAGTGAGTATCTCTGGCATCGACATTAGATAGCGAAGTGCTAGCAAATTGAAGATAGCAGCGGGCCTCCAGTGAAGTGTAAAGGAGTTTCGATATTTGACTTGAGAGTTGGCCGTGGTAAGAAACTTCATTTTGATTATTTGTGAATAAAGAATTACACACAGTCACGGGCTGTCTAATTAAGCTTTATCTAGCAGCTCAGCCAAGAGATAGTGAGAAGTATTAGAAGGTGCCACGATTGAGCTAGGCCGGAGCCTGTGAGTATGCGTTTAGCTTTTTCATAGTATTCTCAGTTGTGTAAAATTAAGACTTGCTCCACTTCCCTTCAGCCCTCATCATTTTAATAAACTTTGTTGTTTTATCTTAATTACTGAGTATGTCTGCATTTAACCTCCACCACGACCAACCAATTGTTACAAATGACACTCAACATGTATATAACGTTACAACGCTGAGATCAATGTTCAATGTTGTTATCAGCTTTGACACTTCTTATACGAGAATTGATCAATGAATTTCGTGCCTCTTTTCGATATTTTTTTATCCCCGTGATAAATCCTATGCAATATCCGAAAAAATTCTCTATTTCGTTCTCTCGGTCGATTCTCGAGATTCACACCCTTTTTCTGACGGATAATTAATACATTTCGTGAGAAAAAGTGAGAAAAAATAACATATCAGGCATTACATCAAAACGTAATACAATGAACGCTGAAATTTATCAGATATTACAAAGCAGTAACTGTCCAAGAGCCGACAACACAAAACCCTAAGTCATCGAGCACAAGAAAAAATCCTTCATTTTATGGAAGAGTAGTAATAGAGGAATCTAATTATCCATGTCTGCCGGAAGCGAAGCGGTGTATAAGCCAAAAACTGATACCACTAGTGGTTAACTTGTATGTCTAGCATTGTGTTTGCCGTACAATCAAAACTATGAAAACATGGAAAACTGGATGCAGGAAAACGCAATGCTAAGTCTACGGGTCAACCACTAGTGGTATTCATTTTTGGTTCATACACCGCTTCGGTTGCAGCAGACATGGATCGTTAGTTACCTCTATTACTACTCTTCCATAAAATGAAGGATTTTTCTTGTGCTCGATGACTTAGGGTTTTGTGCGGTTGGCTCTTGGACTATAAGCTTTAATTAAAGTTTCAGCTGTTGTGTTTTTGTAAATATACCTGGAAAGTCGCTAGAGAAAAAATCAAAATATTTTAATTATTTCTTATTATACTATTGCGAAAATCCTTCTTGATTTAGCCTAAATGACACACACATAGAAAGAAAGAACTATTTTGTAGTAATATATTTATTTAAAAGCGTTTGTGTTAACAAACGCTTTGATCAATATGAGAAAATTTCACTAATTTCCTGTTTTTCTAATATTTTAATATGTTCATATTATTAAAATGATATTTTTTATTGCTATATATAAAATGATATTATATTTTAGCCGAGCTTTTTAACTATTTGGAAAATAGTTGTTGTCCTCGGTAGAGAATTTGGAAACCTGAAGAATATCTGAATCTTTTTATTGGAGTAATTCCGCAATTATTTGATTTTATTCGCTTTCTGATTGGTCCATGTTTAATGTCTAGAAATGAAATACATCTGTTACCACAATGATAAAAAATGTATTAAAGAACTGTAAAAAATTAATAACTTAAAATCAAATTGAGATATCGCTTTTAAGCAAACTGAATTTAAAAATAATTTTTTTTCTCTATACTTAGGAGTAAAAATTGAAAATGTGTGATGATTAGAAGTTTCAAAATTTGCAGCACCAAAAATTGTAAAACAAAATTTCAATTAAAATTTGCGTATGATTGGCACAGAAATATTAATTTTAATTGATGGTGTACGTAATATAGGACTTACGAAAAATTATTACGAAAAACTCGTTTTGGTCACCATAAAAATGATGTTTATTATTACCATTAATTTTAAATAAATAATTTATTTATAAGTCTAAAATTTAAGTCTTTGAAAATATAATTTTCCAAAATAATCGTTAAAATTTGTTAAATTACAATTTTTTATTTATTTATTTATTTTTTGTTTTTGGCATAATTTTCGCCTAAAACTAACTGAATGAAATTATTTTGTGAAATAATTAAATTCGAAATTCTCTTAACGTCATGAAACCACGTGAGAACGATAAAAAAAGGGGGGGGATTAATGTTCGGAAAAAAGTAAAAAATATCAATGGCGATAAAAAAAATTTCGATCGATAGATGCATGCGAATTTGTATTAAAACTATAAAACTTATTTCAGTGATAGATATGACCGTTGCTACTTTAGTTCTTTTTATAAAATACGGCACATATATTACATATTTACTTTATTCAAATAGGTAGCTTTAATCAACCTTGTCATTAAATAAATCAAAAATTACTGCTGGAAATTTGCTGTAGATGTTTAAAAAAAAAGTCCTCCGCGTTCTATATCTAGAAGAAAAGGTATATTTCTTTTTTATCGATTTTATTGTATGCCTACATTAAGATAGCCGTAGTCGTGAGCATTATTTTTTAAATTGTTTTATTTGAAAGGGCAATCGTTTACTATTCCAAGTATGTTTTAATTTTATTCTTATGATTACTAAAATAGGAGTTATGGCAAATTTTATAAACAAGAAATTTAAAGTCAAATAACGGATGTGGGCATAGGAAGGCCCGGAAAAATGCAAACAAAATTTTTATGCATTATTTTCTTACTTTTTTTCATAAAAACATTCATTAACCTTAATTGACACTTCTTGATTATTTTTATATATGTCTGAAATATATAAAATAAATCTTAGCAATAAATGCGATTCTGGAAAATCATTTTCCCGTTATTTGCATGTTTGATAAATTGTTTTACATAAGATCTTTTAAACATATTTGAGAGAAATTTTTTCAGAATGCTTTTCATATTACGCACTATGTTCTAGAATCGAAGATCTATTTGAAAATGAAATATTTTATATATACTCACACGTAAAAAAATATACTTTTTAATAAAAATTATCCATAACATTAAAATTATGATACATACTTTATCATTTTAAAATTGTTATTAGTTCTAGAAAAGTTAAGAAAATTATGTATGACAGATTTTTGATAAAATTAAAAATACTCTAAAAAGGGCAAAAAAAAAGGGGGGGGGGAGATAATTTTTATAACTTCATCAACGACAGTTGACGATTCCAGGAGCAATTTTTTAACATATTTTTTTTACATTTCAAAAAATCCAGGAGGAATTTTTTGAACATATTTTCTGATTTATCGTACCAGCCAGAAAATATTGTTGTAATTTGAAGAGATAAAAACTTCTTAAAACACCATAAAAATACTTTAATTCGCTAGGCTTTTCGAAAAAACTGAATCTTTCTTCGTCAGACACAAAAGAAGACGTGAGTCTTCTATGAAAAACTCAGATCTTCGGAAAAGCCTCGCGAATTCAATTTATTTTTATGGTGTGTTTAAGGAGATTTTATCTCTTCAAATTAAATCACCCCATTTTCAACTTATTTTCTTTTATTATTATAATTGCTTACTTTTTGCAGATAATGCTTAATTTTACAGATAAAATTTTACATTTTATCTGTAAAATTATGTTTAACGTATCATATTTTTCTTTCTTCTAAGCGTACACCATAAAATATTTTTCTATTTTTTTTGTTATTCGAAATCTACATATCTAAATAAAATTTTAATTAATATTTATATTCTTGGTTAGGTAAAAATCTAATACTTAAAAATTTAATTTTCCTACAATGTTGATGATAAAACTTTCAAAGCAAACATTATTATTTTTTATGGCCATTTCATGTATTATGACTTAAATAAAGATCATAAAGTTTGATTGACTACCGATCCTCATATAGTAAAAATGTAAATGGAAAATAAATTGTTTTTTGGTCACAGTAGTTGTTTTTTTTCTTCATATGAGTTACTTAAGTCTTTTTTCATGTGTTATATACTGATGGCTTACATCTTTTTATTTTACCAATTAAAAAAAAAAAAAGAAAAAAAAAGAAAAAAAAAAAGGGAGAAAGATATATAGTTTTCTTTATAACAAAGTAAATATTAATATTCTAATATGCCAATAAAAACATGTAGTATAATAATGCTCTGAATAAGAAATGAATTATTATTGTAAATATGAAAAAAAGTCTTTTATTGTATCCAATTTAAAAACTTCTGAGAAAAAGATGGAGAAAAGTAAGTATTGTAATTGAATAGTGATTAAAAGAAAGATAAAAAAGCTTTAAAGAAGTTTTGAACTTATGCTGTTTTGGAGTCAATGAGATTTAGTGTCCTGCAAATAATGTTATAAAATAAGTGGGTAAATGTGATCGCAGATCACACTGACGGTTTCGTTTAATATTTCTTGTTATTTATTCTAATGTTATTTAATGTTATTTAATAAATCAAGATTGTTAATTTATAATTATTGAATTCTTATATAGATTATAGCACCAATAAATTTAATTTAAAAATAATTGTAAAAGAAAGTTATTTCAACAAAATCATGAAACGTACGTAATATTTAAATTTGCTTTAAGCCTAAAATGTGCATATGAACTTTAAAAAGTTCATTGGTTTGCTTAAAATGCGACTAAAATGTTAGAAGAGATGTTACAAATTTAAATATATTTTATTTATTTAAAGCTTCTTAGCACTTTCAAACTTTTTGCAATCTCTTCATCAAAGAATGTTTTAAAAAAGTTATTTATTTTCATGAGAATTAATTTATTTTAATCAAATTAAAAACGTTTAAATCAATTATTTAAATAAAATTTAAAATTCCTACTTTTTTAAAAAAAATCAGACATTAAAAAAATAACAGAACTATTATTAAAATTTTAAATTTCTAAAAACGAGAGTTTTTGTTTAAATGACTTTTAAAATTTTTAAAAACTAAAGATTTGTTTAAACGATATTTAAAATGCTGAATCATTAATAAATCACAATAATTTTTAATGATTCACAATAATGACTCTACGGGCGAAGACACTCGCATACTTATGCCAAAACTATGGGGAGGTTACTTTCTAATATTTAGATTACACTTCAACATTTTATTTATTTATTTATTAACTTTTTTTCTTTGCATTGCACAGTCGAGGCCCATCTCTAAAACTCCTTTTTTAATTTTTTGCCATTGGTTGCAAATATTTTTTAGATTGACACTTTCATTTTAGAAGCTGGTTTCAAAAGTTAAAGTAACTTTATAAATGTAAACGAGATATTAGGAAATAACCTCCTCATAAGCTTAGCATTAGCTCGTTTGTGTCTTCGCCTGCAGAGACAGAGGCCTTAATTAGTTAGTTAAAGAATAATCTCTTGAAGCAGTTTTATATCTAATTTCTACCTGCATTATTATAGAAAACCCGCCTCATGTTTAAGATTGCCGCTGATTTTTTTTCCCTTTGGAAGGCTTGGCTATAATGTTTTCGGTATCGGGATGTGTTTTGGTTCTTATGCGTCAACTTTATTTAAGCTAATTCTTTAAAAGAAAAAGTATCTACAATGATATCTCTGATTAGAGTCCTTTCATAGTTTCAAGTTGCCCAATTTTCCTATTCCAGATGCACTCAGACTCACGACTCGAATTGAGGATGACTTTTTTGTTGCGGTAGGGTTCGACTCGAGTTGACTCGGTTTTGTGTTTGGATAGGTTTCGGTTTGAGTTTTAATACTTATGAGTAGTGTTTCCACATCTCAGAATTCACCTAAGACGCCTCAGGGATTCCGAGGAACCCTTACGCGAGGCTAAAAGTCGAGATTTGCTTTATTATATCCAAATTACATGATAGTTTTACGAGTTTAATATAAATTTTAATTTTATTTCTTAGTCTATGAATAGAAATTTTAAGAATTTAACCACATGTCGGTTACAGTTTCCCGCCACAATTTCTGGATGTTACCGAAAACTTTATACAACTTATCTGGAACTCATGTAAACCCCTGTTCAATATTTATTCGACTGACCGCAAACTTAGATGACTATCAGAAATGCAGTTCAAGACGTGTAGAGACAAAACGGGAAAATTTATCTACTCACTTTGATCCTCTTTTATTGATTAGCGTAGGATAAGCATTTTTATAAATGAATGAGTAAATAAAATTAGTTTTATATAACTGTTGTTATTAACTTCATTGACTTCAATAGACAGTAGAGTCTGTTTTTATAATAATATCGATATTAATCGCTACTTAGTATATAGAAGAGGAACACGATGAGATAAAACATATAAATGAGATAGAATATATATAGAGATTGGAGGTATAAATGAGAAAATTATTATACATTCATAACTTCCTGTAAACTACAGAACAATGTACACTGGTGTGCAAAATGTAAGGACAGAGTCCCAAAATGCCAATTTTCAAGGGATTTTCAAGCGATAATTTTCACGCGAATATTCAAAAGAAAGTAGTATAATTTGAATAACTACTATCCCTGCATAACAGCTAGTCCATACAACCTCTTATTCAGGTCACACATGGTCACAAGAGTCACAGGCACTACGGTGAAACAAAAAAATAGAAAATTTCATTCGTCTCTTTTATGAATCTCAAATGACTACTATACGTGACTCCAATGTCAGGTCACTGCGACTGCTGCTTTGTGACGAGTCACCAGGTGACTTTACAGTGTCATTTTATTGAGACTCTCATGTGACTGTCATTTGGAGGCTCAATTTCAAAGTCATTGTGAATGTTGCATTATGATAAATCACCAAACAATGTCCCATTAAAGTCACATGGTGAGTTTTCACCATTTTTCACAGTGGTTACTTTACAGTAGGTCTCTGTTACCATTTGACAAAGTCTTGTGACAGAAAGTCACCATGTGACTTTGATGTCTCATTATGTGGTTATTTATAATAATGCAACATTCACAATGACTTTGAAATTGAGCCTTCAAATGACAGTCACATGAGAGTTTCAATAAAACGACACTGTAAAGTCACCTGGTGACTCGTCACAAAGCAGCAGTCGCAGTGACTTGACAGTGGTGTCACATATAGTAGTCATTTCAGATTTATAAAAGAGACGCATGGAATTTCCTATTTTTTGTTTCGCCGTAGTGACTGTGACTCTTGTGACCATGTGTGACCTGACTGAGATGTTGTATGGACTAGCTGTTATGCAGGGATAGTAATTATTCGAATTATATTACTTACTGTTGAATATTCACTTGAAAATCCTTTCGTCCTTAAATTATGCACACCAGTGTATATATAGCAACAAATAAAATCTTGCGTGGTGTCAGGTAACCCCATTCTATCAAATATGTTGGTCTCATTTGCTGAAAAGCTTGTTGCGGATCGGGCTGAATAGTGTTTCGGATCATCTGGGATTAGGGTTTTGTTTCTTGCGAGTCGATTCGAAAATACTAAAGTTTTTAAAAGAAAAGTCGAAATTATTGTTTCAATTTGTATAAAAAAACTTGTGTATTAATAAGTATATACCGGGTGTCCCAAAAATAACTGATGGATTTTAAAATTCAATAATTTGCAAACGGTGATAGCTATTTAAGAAATTTTTGCAGCAGGATTATGTACAATGTCAGGAGTTTTTTTGACATATGATTGAAAGCTATTTTCCTGAATTGTTTTAAATCATAGATTGATTTTTTTCATTTTAAGCTAAAAATCAAGTTGCAGGTTCGACAAAAAATATTAGTCGATTTCCGGTCGTGTAAGGATCCGTTCTCGACCCGTGCAAATTTATAATTTAAAACTCGTAGTTAAGGTTATAGGTTCGAATTTAGGAATTTAAAAAAGTCATGTAAATCAGAATACTGATTTACTTGAAAGTAAAATTTGATTGTATTATTAGACTGAACAATTTTAATTAATAATTTAGTTATACTTTGCATAGGTCTCCACAGTAGAAATATCTGGACATGCCTCCATCCCGACGCATAAAAAGAAGAAATCAGCCCGGTCCGGCATTAAAATCAAAACTTTGGTCCAATCCGGCCGGCCGGACAATAGAAAACAAAAACACAATAATGACCCGGCCCGGTATAACGATTAAAAGTTCAGCCTGGTATAAAAATTTAAAGTTTGGCCCGAGTCCGACGTGCCCAAACGAAAAAATTATTGACCCACCTCAGCCCAGTGTATAAGCTGAAATTGCGGTCTTATCCGGGAAAAAGTTAAAATCTCGTCCCAAATTCGGCCCAATCCGCAACGGCTGTTCTACAAAACATGAATTTTTACGTCAATTCTGTTAAAAGGAGTTCTGACCAAAAATATTTATTTTAACTTTTTTCCCTTCTTTGTAATTTGTTTCCTGTTAAAGAAACACTCTAGGGTATAATATACATTTTTTAAAAATATAAATATATGTAAGTATGCAAACGTTTCAGTTATAATCATTATCGTTAATCAATATTTTCATGTATTTGAAGGTGTTTCTTCAATTGCTTTTTTTTACTGTTATTAAAACACACAAAAATTTATGTTTTGATTTGTCCATTTTCCTCAAAATACAGATAAATTCATTAATGTTACGATAAAATACCCGAAATTACATTTTCGTCAAATTGCAAGAGTATTTTCGTAACTGTGCTGCATGATATTTTTTTGTATTAAAAACTTACTTTTCATATAGTTCTTTATCTTCCGAAACACGAAAAGTTCACGAACCGAACTAAAAATTTGTATTAGATTTCTCCAGTCAAAAAAGGAAGATTTCTTCAAATAATAATAAAAAAATCTCTTACAAACACAGGTACATTACAGTAACTTTCTGCCTCTCCTTTTTACGTTTGAAGAAATGTTTTCTTGAGAATTGCATAATAATAATTGCATTTTATCAAAAAAGATTGAAATGTAAAATGATGAAAAAAATAAAACACGATACTTATAAAATTAGCATTATTGTTTATAAAATTATTGTTAGTTATTTAAAAAACTTTAGTCAGACTAATTAATTTCACACCATTCCTTTATGGCTAAAGAATAATTCACATGCAATCAGTGCGAAGAAAGGAAATTATGTTATACAGCAACCTGTTAAGATAGCACGACTTAGAATTAGACGAATTTTTTTACATTTTAATATTAGCAAATTATTAATGAGTCTCTTTATATGCTTATTTTCTATAGGAAAAATTTAAAGTGTTTAAAATGCATTTTTAAACATTTTTAACTTTTTTAGAAATTGACCTTGAACAGTCACATTGTTTATGTCTCGATCAATTCTGCAATGCTGAATATATTATTCCAAGAACGTCCAAAATAATGAACCAATTTGATTCGATATGGTCCAAAATACTAATTCCGCAAGTATCTCGGATGTATGCTTTAATCAACCTTCATAGTTCATTTATAGGGAAGCATAAAAGAACAACAGCATGCAAAATTTGTCCATGATATCATTCGAAATACTGAACCAATTCGAATTAATTGGGTGAGTGTGATCATAGAAGGCGGCAGCCTTCAAGTGACGCAGCTTTAAACTTACCATCGTCAAAACCTACCATCGTCATAAGGGTAGATGCGGAACTTCATATATACAGCTAACTCAACTTCAAAGGAAATCGGAAAAGCCGCCTTCTAATAACTCAGCAAATATTGGTCAGAATGGTCCAATTTTTTTAATATAGTCTTATATTCCCAGTCTAATCCTATCCTATAATTTTTACATTTCTACGTGCCGTATATTTTTAGATCTCGATAACCATTTTTAAACTGAAAACGATGGTATTTGTTCCTGATAATGAGATCTAGATAACGGGCTGGGAGATTTTATTAAAACTTATATATAATATGAATCTCTTTAAGATAGAGGTAATAAGACTTGCCTTGTTTCTAGGAAAACTCTTGTTTGTTATATATTGGTCTTGGAAAATTGGACTATATTAGCTCGCGGATTACATGTTATTCTATGGGTTAGCAGACGGAGCAGGAGTGAAAAACTTTACAGTTAAATGGTCACAGTTAAAACACCCAAATCGAAGCAATAAATGTTTTTTAAACTACAAAAACATCTTATCATGTGCTTTAAAACATTCAATAAATATATACTAAATCAAATTTCTATTTATATTGCCTTTATTTTTCGTAAGAAGAAAATATTACGTTTCTTACATTGGATATTTTTGCATTTTGTGGAAAAAATATTTTGAATCCTTTTTTAAAATAGGAAAATATTTTTTAATTATACATATTCAATATACTTTCGACTTATGATTTTTTTTTTAAGTTTTCAAACAAAAATTATTTTAAATTATTTGTTGTTGGAAAGTCATGTATTCATACGCCTAGGGGCGCCACTTGTCTAGTTTTGTTTTGAATCCGAACCCGAACGCGGCAAGTTACACGGAGCATTTTTCATTCAGGTAGTAATATTCTTACATAATGTCCATTAAATTGATATAGAAAATGCACGAATTAAAAAATATAAACCAGACAAGATAGAATCATTAAGTAATTTTCAGGTTTTAATAATCCACATGTTGTTTCTTGTTACGCCAATTGAATCTCGCAATGTCAATATACAACGAATAAGCTCTGCAATAAAGTTAACCGGAGAATCTTGCAATGGATTATTAATTAATACAGAATGTGTAACTTTGCAGTAAAGTTATTTGCTTGTATTTTTGAAGACTTATGGATTACAGTGTGGAGGCAGGATATATTCAAAATTTTACGAGAATGCCAGTTAAAAATCTGGACTGCATTTTGTTTTGTTTTGTTTTTTGTCAGTAATTTTGGGTGAAATGCAGTTTACTCTCCTTCGCCAAGGAACTTTTTATGTGTATTGTTTGATAAACAATTTTACCTCTATATATATTTTGTTTATTTTTTTAATTTTTTCGCTGCTTGAGCAAAGAATAGGTTTGCATTAATCATAATTAATAAACGGAAACTTACTGGCTTGCTTAAAGTATTGTTTTTAAATACAGGGTACAAAATACATGAATTTTCTTAAATCCCAGTTTATTTTATTAAAATTTGTCATTTCATGAAAATAAAATTATTGCATATCTTTTATCTTTGAGTTTAAGTGTTAAAACACTTTTCAATGTTTACATTTTAACATGTTTTGCAGATAATACATTTTGTGAATTTCACAGAGTTGACTGTATTATACTCTATTATAAGCATTCATTATGATTTCTAGTACATTATTACATTCAAATTACTCTTTTTAAAAATGTAAACAAAAGATGAGCACATTATATTTCTGCAATGTCTGGTCCCAAGTTACACACACTTGATGGACTTTACAATTTCTATATATTGCTTATTTTAAACTTAAGTGAAATGTTGGCTAAAACATTTTCAGTTTCATAAATTATTTCAATTTGAAATATTTTAGTAATCGCTACTACTGTTATTCCGTCGACCAATTTCGCCAAATTATACATAATCACATATTTTTTTATTTTAAATAATGAAAAAACAAATAATTAGTAAAATATTAATAAAAAGTCGAAATAAAAATCAATGACATTTTAAATATACAAATTGTATTTAATGTCATTGAATGTGACATTCACAATCATCCATTATTGGAATTTAATCTTATAGTTTGGCGATAATTTTTTGGTCGACGGGATAACCTAGTAGTACCTAGTAATCTATAAAGCTAACAAGTAACATTTATACAACATTTCATTAACTCGATTCCTCTTAAGTAAATTTGAATAAGCGACGGCAAAAATCCATTGCAAGATTCTCTGGTTAACTTTATTGCAGACTTTATTCATTGTATATTAAGACATTGCAAGATTGTATTGGCATAACAAGAAACATCCATGTGGATTATTAAAACCATGAAATATACGTAATGATTCTATCATGTCTGTTCGATGGTTTTCAATTTGTGCATTTTCTTTATCAATTCTATTCTAAATAAATTCTACCTGAATGAAAAATGCTAATAACGCGTTCTGATTAAAAAAAAAATTAGACAAGTGGCGCCTTCTTAATATGGAATATAATATAGAATGTATGAAAACTTATGAATTAGAGGGGGGAGGCAGGGTATATTCAAAATTTTATGAGAATGCCAGGTAAAAATCCTGTATTGTATTTTTTTTTGGTTTGTTGTCAAAAACTTTTTTCTCATGTCTATGAGTAAATTACTCCTTGCACTAACATAAGCTTTAAACCTACCATCGTCATAAGGGTAGATGCGGAACTTCATATATACAGCTAACTCAACTTCAAAGGAAATCGGAAAAGCCGCCTTCTAATAACTCAGCAAATATTGGTCAGAATGGTCCAATTTTTTTAATATAGTCTTATATTCCCAGTCTAATCCTATCCTATAATTTTTACATTTCTACGTGCCGTATATTTTTAGATCTCGATAACCATTTTTAAACTGAAAACGATGGTGTTTGTTCCTGATAATGAGATCTAGATAACGGGCTGGGAGATTTTATTAAAACTTATATATAATATGAATCTCTTTAAGATAGAGGTAATAAGACTTGCCTTGTTTCTAGGAAAACTCTTGTTTGTTATATATTGGTCTTGGAAAATTGGACTATATTAGCTCGCGGATTACATGTTATTCTATGGGTTAGCAGACGGAGCAGGAGTGAAAAACTTTACAGTTAAATGGTCACAGTTAAAACACCCAAATCGAAGCAATAAATGTTTTTTAAACTACAAAAACATCTTATCATGTGCTTTAAAACATTCAATAAATATATACTAAATCAAATTTCTATTTATATTGCCTTTATTTTTCGTAAGAAGAAAATATTACGTTTCTTACATTGGATATTTTTGCATTTTGTAGAAAAAATATTTTGAATCCTTTTTTAAAATAGGAAAATATTTTTTAATTATACATATTCAATATACTTTCGACTTATGATTTTTTTTTAAAGTTTTCAAACAAAAATTATTTTAAATTATTTGTTGTTGGAAAGTCATGAATTCATACGCCTAGGGGCGCCACTTGTCTAGTTTTGTTTTGAATCCGAACCCGAACGCGGCAAGTTACACGGAGCATTTTTCATTCAGGTAGTAATATTCTTACATAATGTCCATTAAATTGATATAGAAAATGCACGAATTAAAAAATATAAACCAGACAAGATAGAATCATTAAGTAATTTTCAGGTTTTAATAATCCACATGTTGTTTCTTGTTACGCCAATTGAATCTCGCAATGTCAATATACAACGAATAAGCTCTGCAATAAAGTTAACCGGAGAATCTTGCAATGGATTATTAATTAATACAGAATGTGTAACTTTGCAGTAAAGTTATTTGCTTGTATTTTTGAAGACTTATGGATTACAGTGTGGAGGCAGGATATATTCAAAATTTTACGAGAATGCCAGTTAAAAATCTGGACTGCATTTTGTTTTGTTTTGTTTTTTGTCAGTAATTTTGGGTGAAATGCAGTTTACTCTCCTTCGCCAAGGAACTTTTTATGTGTATTGTTTGATAAACAATTTTACCTCTATATATATTTTGTTTATTTTTTTAATTTTTTCGCTGCTTGAGCAAAGAATAAGTTTGCATTAATCATAATTAATAAACGGAAACTTACTGGCTTGCTTAAAGTATTGTTTTTAAATACAGGGTACAAAATACATGAATTTTCTTAAATCCCAGTTTATTTTATTAAAATTTGTCATTTCATGAAAATAAAATTATTGCATATCTTTTATCTTTGAGTTTAAGTGTTAAAACACTTTTCAATGTTTACATTTTAACATGTTTTGCAGATAATACATTTTGTGAATTTCACAGAGTTGACTGTATTATACTCAATTATAAGCATTCATTATGATTTCTAGTACATTATTACATTCAAATTACTCTTTTTAAAAATGTAAACAAAAGATGAGCACATTATATTTCTGCAATGTCTGGTCCCAAGTTACACACACTTGATGGACTTTACAATTTCTATATATTGCTTATTTTAAACTTAAGTGAAATGTTGGCTAAAACATTTTCAGTTTCATAAATTATTTCAATTTGAAATATTTTAGTAATCGCTACTACTGTTATTCCGTCGACCAATTTCGCCAAATTATACATAATCACATATTTTTTTATTTTAAATAATGAAAAAACAAATAATTAGTAAAATATTAATAAAAAGTCGAAATAAAAATCAATGACATTTTAAATATACAAATTGTATTTAATGTCATTGAATGTGACATTCACAATCATCCATTATTGGAATTTAATCTTATAGTTTGGCGATAATTTTTTGGTCGACGGGATAACCTAGTAGTACCTAGTAATCTATAAAGCTAACAAGTAACATTTATACAACATTTCATTAACTCGATTCCTCTTAAGTAAATTTGAATAAGCGACGGCAAAAATCCATTGCAAGATTCTCTGGTTAACTTTATTGCAGACTTTATTCATTGTATATTAAGACATTGCAAGATTGTATTGGCATAACAAGAAACATCCATGTGGATTATTAAAACCATGAAATATACGTAATGATTCTATCATGTCTGTTCGATGGTTTTCAATTTGTGCATTTTCTTTATCAATTCTATTCTAAATAAATTCTACCTGAATGAAAAATGCTAATAACGCGTTCTGATTAAAAAAAAAATTAGACAAGTGGCGCCTTCTTAATATGGAATATAATATAGAATGTATGAAAACTTATGAATTAGAGGGGGGAGGCAGGGTATATTCAAAATTTTATGAGAATGTCAGGTAAAAATCCTGTATTGTATTTTTTTTTGGTTTGTTGTCAAAAACTTTTTTCTCATGTCTATGAGTAAATTACTCCTTGCACTAACATAAGCTTTAAACCTACCATCGTCATAAGGGTAGATGCGGAACTTCATATATACAGCTAACTCAACTTCAAAGGAAATCGGAAAAGCCGCCTTCTAATAACTCAGCAAATATTGGTCAGAATGGTCCAATTTTTTTAATATAGTCTTATATTCCCAGTCTAATCCTATCCTATAATTTTTACATTTCTACGTGCCGTATATTTTTAGATCTCGATAACCATTTTTAAACTGAAAACGATGGTGTTTGTTCCTGATAATGAGATCTAGATAACGGGCTGGGAGATTTTATTAAAACTTATATATAATATGAATCTCTTTAAGATAGAGGTAATAAGACTTGCCTTGTTTCTAGGAAAACTCTTGTTTGTTATATATTGGTCTTGGAAAATTGGACTATATTAGCTCGCGGATTACATGTTATTCTATGGGTTAGCAGACGGAGCAGGAGTGAAAAACTTTACAGTTAAATGGTCACAGTTAAAACACCCAAATCGAAGCAATAAATGTTTTTTAAACTACAAAAACATCTTATCATGTGCTTTAAAACATTCAATAAATATATACTAAATCAAATTTCTATTTATATTGCCTTTATTTTTCGTAAGAAGAAAATATTACGTTTCTTACATTGGATATTTTTGCATTTTGTGGAAAAAATATTTTGAATCCTTTTTTAAAATAGGAAAATATTTTTTAATTATACATATTCAATATACTTTC
This sequence comes from Maratus speculifer, assembly GCA_964019185.1. NCBI lineage: Eukaryota > Metazoa > Arthropoda > Arachnida > Araneae > Salticidae > Maratus > Maratus speculifer. Next base: position 295,658,188 of record OZ025292.1, read on the forward strand.
GACTTATGATTTTTTTTTTAAGTTTTCAAACAAAAATTATTTTAAATTATTTGTTGTTGGAAAGTCATGAATTCATACGCCTAGGGGCGCCACTTGTCTAGTTTTGTTTTGAATCCGAACCCGAACGCGGCAAGTTACACGGAGCATTTTTCATTCAGGTAGTAATATTCTTACATAATGTCCATTAAATTGATATAGAAAATGCACGAATTAAAAAATATAAACCAGACAAGATAGAATCATTAAGTAATTTTCAGGTTTTAATAATCCACATGTTGTTTCTTGTTACGCCAATTGAATCTCGCAATGTCAATATACAACGAATAAGCTCTGCAATAAAGTTAACCGGAGAATCTTGCAATGGATTATTAATTAATACAGAATGTGTAACTTTGCAGTAAAGTTATTTGCTTGTATTTTTGAAGACTTATGGATTACAGTGTGGAGGCAGGATATATTCAAAATTTTACGAGAATGCAGGTTAAAAATCTGGACTGCATTTTGTTTTGTTTTGTTTTTTGTCAGTAATTTTGGGTGAAATGCAGTTTACTCTCCTTCGCCAAGGAACTTTTTATGTGTATTGTTTGATAAACAATTTTACCTCTATATATATTTTGTTTATTTTTTTAATTTTTTCGCTGCTTGAGCAAAGAATAGGTTTGCATTAATCATAATTAATAAACGGAAACTTACTGGCTTGCTTAAAGTATTGTTTTTAAATACAGGGTACAAAATACATGAATTTTCTTAAATCCCAGTTTATTTTATTAAAATTTGTCATTTCATGAAAATAAAATTATTGCATATCTTTTATCTTTGAGTTTAAGTGTTAAAACACTTTTCAATGTTTACATTTTAACATGTTTTGCAGATAATACATTTTGTGAATTTCACAGAGTTGACTGTATTATACTCTATTATAAGCATTCATTATGATTTCTAGTACATTATTACATTCAAATTACTCTTTTTAAAAATGTAAACAAAAGATGAGCACATTATATTTCTGCAATGTCTGGTCCCAAGTTACACACACTTGATGGACTTTACAATTTCTATATATTGCTTATTTTAAACTTAAGTGAAATGTTGGCTAAAACATTTTCAGTTTCATAAATTATTTCAATTTGAAATATTTTAGTAATCGCTACTACTGTTATTCCGTCGACCAATTTCGCCAAATTATACATAATCACATATTTTTTTATTTTAAATAATGAAAAAACAAATAATTAGTAAAATATTAATAAAAAGTCGAAATAAAAATCAATGACATTTTAAATATACATATTGTATTTAATGTCATTGAATGTGACATTCACAATCATCCATTATTGGAATTTAATCTTATAGTTTGGCGATAATTTTTTGGTCGACGGGATAACCTAGTAGTACCTAGTAATCTATAAAGCTAACAAGTAACATTTATACAACATTTCATTAACTCGATTCCTCTTAAGTAAATTTGAATAAGCGACGGCAAAAATCCATTGCAAGATTCTCTGGTTAACTTTATTGCAGACTTTATTCATTGTATATTAAGACATTGCAAGATTGTATTGGCATAACAAGAAACATCCATGTGGATTATTAAAACCATGAAATATACGTAATGATTCTATCATGTCTGTTCGATGGTTTTCAATTTGTGCATTTTCTTTATCAATTCTATTCTAAATAAATTCTACCTGAATGAAAAATGCTAATAACGCGTTCTGATTAAAAAAAAAATTAGACAAGTGGCGCCTTCTTAATATGGAATATAATATAGAATGTATGAAAACTTATGAATTAGAGGGGGGAGGCAGGGTATATTCAAAATTTTATGAGAATGCCAGGTAAAAATCCTGTATTGTATTTTTTTTTGGTTTGTTGTCAAAAACTTTTTTCTCATGTCTATGAGTAAATTACTCCTTGCACTAACATAAGCTTTAAACCTACCATCGTCATAAGGGTAGATGCGGAACTTCATATATACAGCTAACTCAACTTCAAAGGAAATCGGAAAAGCCGCCTTCTAATAACTCAGCAAATATTGGTCAGAATGGTCCAATTTTTTTAATATAGTCTTATATTCCCAGTCTAATCCTATCCTATAATTTTTACATTTCTACGTGCCGTATATTTTTAGATCTCGATAACCATTTTTAAACTGAAAACGATGGTGTTTGTTCCTGATAATGAGATCTAGATAACGGGCTGGGAGATTTTATTAAAACTTATATATAATATGAATCTCTTTAAGATAGAGGTAATAAGACTTGCCTTGTTTCTAGGAAAACTCTTGTTTGTTATATATTGGTCTTGGAAAATTGGACTATATTAGCTCGCGGATTACATGTTATTCTATGGGTTAGCAGACGGAGCAGGAGTGAAAAACTTTACAGTTAAATGGTCACAGTTAAAACACCCAAATCGAAGCAATAAATGTTTTTTAAACTACAAAAACATCTTATCATGTGCTTTAAAACATTCAATAAATATATACTAAATCAAATTTCTATTTATATTGCCTTTATTTTTCGTAAGAAGAAAATATTACGTTTCTTACATTGGATATTTTTGCATTTTGTGGAAAAAATATTTTGAATCCTTTTTTAAAATAGGAAAATATTTTTTAATTATACATATTCAATATACTTTCGACTTATGATTTTTTTTTTAAGTTTTCAAACAAAAATTATTTTAAATTATTTGTTGTTGGAAAGTCATGAATTCATACGCCTAGGGGCGCCACTTGTCTAGTTTTGTTTTGAATCCGAACCCGAACGCGGCAAGTTACACGGAGCATTTTTCATTCAGGTAGTAATATTCTTACATAATGTCCATTAAATTGATATAGAAAATGCACGAATTAAAAAATATAAACCAGACAAGATAGAATCATTAAGTAATTTTCAGGTTTTAATAATCCACATGTTGTTTCTTGTTACGCCAATTGAATCTCGCAATGTCAATATACAACGAATAAGCTCTGCAATAAAGTTAACCGGAGAATCTTGCAATGGATTATTAATTAATACAGAATGTGTAACTTTGCAGTAAAGTTATTTGCTTGTATTTTTGAAGACTTATGGATTACAGTGTGGAGGCAGGATATATTCAAAATTTTACGAGAATGCCAGTTAAAAATCTGGACTGCATTTTGTTTTGTTTTGTTTTTTGTCAGTAATTTTGGGTGAAATGCAGTTTACTCTCCTTCGCCAAGGAACTTTTTATGTGTATTGTTTGATAAACAATTTTACCTCTATATATATTTTGTTTATTTTTTTAATTTTTTCGCTGCTTGAGCAAAGAATAGGTTTGCATTAATCATAATTAATAAACGGAAACTTACTGGCTTGCTTAAAGTATTGTTTTTAAATACAGGGTACAAAATACATGAATTTTCTTAAATCCCAGTTTATTTTATTAAAATTTGTCATTTCATGAAAATAAAATTATTGCATATCTTTTATCTTTGAGTTTAAGTGTTAAAACACTTTTCAATGTTTACATTTTAACATGTTTTGCAGATAATACATTTTGTGAATTTCACAGAGTTGACTGTATTATACTCTATTATAAACATTCATTATGATTTCTAGTACATTATTACATTCAAATTACTCTTTTTAAAAATGTAAACAAAAGATGAGCACATTATATTTCTGCAATGTCTGGTCCCAAGTTACACACACTTGATGGACTTTACAATTTCTATATATTGCTTATTTTAAACTTAAGTGAAATGTTGGCTAAAACATTTTCAGTTTCATAAATTATTTCAATTTGAAATATTTTAGTAATCGCTACTACTGTTATTCCGTCGACCAATTTCGCCAAATTATACATAATCACATATTTTTTTATTTTAAATAATGAAAAAACAAATAATTAGTAAAATATTAATAAAAAGTCGAAATAAAAATCAATGACATTTTAAATATACAAATTGTATTTAATGTCATTGAATGTGACATTCACAATCATCCATTATTGGAATTTAATCTTATAGTTTGGCGATAATTTTTTGGTCGACGGGATAACCTAGTAGTACCTAGTAATCTATAAAGCTAACAAGTAACATTTATACAACATTTCATTAACTCGATTCCTCTTAAGTAAATTTGAATAAGCGACGGCAAAAATCCATTGCAAGATTCTCTGGTTAACTTTATTGCAGACTTTATTCATTGTATATTAAGACATTGCAAGATTGTATTGGCATAACAAGAAACATCCATGTGGATTATTAAAACCATGAAATATACGTAATGATTCTATCATGTCTGTTCGATGGTTTTCAATTTGTGCATTTTCTTTATCAATTCTATTCTAAATAAATTCTACCTGAATGAAAAATGCTAATAACGCGTTCTGATTAAAAAAAAAATTAGACAAGTGGCGCCTTCTTAATATGGAATATAATATAGAATGTATGAAAACTTATGAATTAGAGGGGGGAGGCAGGGTATATTCAAAATTTTATGAGAATGCTAGGTAAAAATCCTGTATTGTATTTTTTTTTGGTTTGTTGTCAAAAACTTTTTTCTCATGTCTATGAGTAAATTACTCCTTGCACTAACATAAGATTTTGTTGTCAGTGGCACAGCCAAGGGGGTGTTTTTGTGAACTACATCCATGAATCGCTAAAAAAAAAAAAAAAAGCAAATTGCATAAAAAATGGGAATTACGTCCACAAATTGCTTAATGTGAATTACGTCCATGAATCATGTAAAAAAGCGAGAATTATATTCATAAATTGTATGAAAAATGCAAATTACGTCTATGAATCGTGTAGTAAAACATAAATTATGTTCATAAATCGCTCAAAAAACACAAATTTTGGCAGCAAAAAGTTGAAACGGAAATTACCTATATAAAACGCATAAAAATAGCGACTTGCATTCATGAATTGCATAAAAAATGTGAATTGCGTTCATGAATCACTCAAAAAACGCAAATTACATCCCTGAATTGCATAAAAACGTGAATTACGTTCATAAATCACTCAAAAAATGCGAATCACTTCCATGAATTGTGCAAAAAAACATGAATAACGTTCAGAAATTGCAAAAAATGCCAATTACATCCAAGAATTGGTATAAAAAAAAGCGAATTACATTCATAAATCCTATAAAAACACAAATAATGTCAATAAATCGATCAAAAAACGCAAATTTCGTCGATATAAAGCTCAAAAGATGCATATTATGCCTATGAATCACATAAGTATAGCAAATTACGTCCATAAATCATGTAAAATGTAAATTACATTCATTAATCGCATAAAAATTGCGAATTATGTCCATGAATCGCTCAAAAAAAAGCAAATTGCATAAAAAACATGAATTGGTCCACAAATCGCTCAAAACGTGAATTACGTCCATGAATTGTTTAAAAAAGTGAGAATTACGTTCAGAAATTGTATGAAAAACACAAATTATGTCTATGAATCGTGTAGTAAAATGGGAATTATGTTCATAAGTTGCTCAAAAAACACGAATTTTGGCAGCAGAAAGCTGAAACATAAATTAAGTTCATAAATCACTCAAAAAATGCGAATCACTTCCATGAATCGTGCAAAAAAATACTAATAACATTCATAAATTACAAAAAATGCGAATTAGGTCCAGCAATTGGTAAAAAAAGCGAATTACATTCATAAATCCTATAAAAACACAAATAACGTCAATAAATCGATCAAAGAACGCAAATTTCGTCGACAGAAAGCTCAAAAAATGCAAATTACGTCTACGAATTGCATAAATATAGTAAATTACATCCATAAATCATGTAAAATGTAAATTACATTCATTAATCGCATAAAAATTGTGAATTATGTCCATGAATCGCTCAAAAAAAGCGAATTGCATAAAAAACATGAATTGGGTCCACAAATCGCTCAAAAGGTGAATTACGTCCATGAATTGTTTAAAAAAGTAAGAATTACGTTCAGAAATTGTATGAAAAACACAAATTATGTCTATGAATCGTGTAGTAAAATGGGAATTATGTTCATAAATTGCTCAAAAAACACGAATTTTGGCAGCAGAAAGCTGAAACGCAAATTACGTCTATAAATCGCATAAAAATAGCAAATAGTGTTTTGCATTCATGAATTGCATAAAAAACGCGAATTATATTCATGAATCGCTTAAAACACATTACGTCCATGAAAACATGAATTACATTCATAAATCACTCAAAAAATGCGAATCACTTCCATGAATCATGCAAAAAAACATTAAGGACGTTCATAAATTACAAAAAATGCGAATTACGTCCAAGAATTTGTGAAAAAAAGCAAATTACATTCATAAATCCTATAAAAACACAAATAACGTCAATAAATCGATCAAAAAACGCAAATTTCGTCGATAGAAAGCTCAAAAGATGCAAATTATGTCTATGAATCGCATAAGTATAACAAATTATGTCCATAAATCATGTAAAATGTAAATTACATTCATTAATTGCATAAAAATCGCGAATTATGTCCATGATTCGCTCAAAAAAAGCAAATTGCGTAAAAAACATGAATTGGGTCCACAAATCGCTCAAAACGTGAATTACGTCCATGAATTGTTTAAAAAAGTGAGAATTACGTTCAGAAATTGTATGAAAAACACAAATTATGTCTATGAATAGTGTAGTAAAATGGGAATTATGTTCATAAATCGCTCAAAAGACACGAATTTTGGCAGCAGAAAGCTAAAATGCAAATTACGTCTATAAATCGCATAAAAATAGGGAATAGCATTTTGCATTCATGATTTGCATAAAAAACGCGAATTGCATTCATGAATCGCTCAAAAAATGCAAATTACGTCCATGAATTGCATAAATATATGAATTATGTTCATAAATCACTCAAAAAATGCGAATCACTTCCATGAATCATGCAAAAAAACACTAATAACATTCATAAATTGCAAAAAATGCGAATTACGTCCAAGTGTTGTGTAAAAAAAGCAAATTACATTCATAAATCCTATAAAAACAAAAATAACGTCAATAAATTGATCAAAAAACACAAATTTCGTCGACAGAAAGCTGAAAAAATGTAAATTATGTCTATGAATTGCATAAAAATAGCAAATTATGTCCATAAATCATGTAAAATGTAAATTACATTCATTACTCGCATAAAAATTGCGAATTATGTTTATAAATTGCTCAAAAATGCAAATTACATTCATAAATCGCATAAAAAACACGAATGATGACCATGAATTGCGCAAAAAATGCGAATTACACCCAACATTAAATTAATTTGCAGAAAGTTTTTGGTTTTATACAAGTCTGCCAACAAGAACCTACAAGTTATCCTGAAACCCATTCTAAACCAACAAAAATTTAATGGAAAGATAAATTTGTCCAAGAAAGACAAAATAATTTCCATTGACATACATTGATCAGAATCGAAAAATTCCTATTGAAATCTATCCTATACACTCCAAAACCAGAAAGAAAAAAATCCCTCCAAGAGTAACTCAGTCTATCTGCTGCAATTGAAATGCAACTGAACAAGAACCTGAAAATTACATTTGAAATCAAACCGAAACCAGATTCAAACCCCCCCCCCCCCCCAAAAAAAAAAAAAAAAAAAAAAATCCAACCATATCTTGATTTGGGAAAGAAAACTTAATTTCCATAGATACGCGTGGTCAGAAATCTGAAAATTCCAATTAGTCTATGGGTTAGCAAACCTTAATTCGATCTGAAAAAAAAAAAAAAAAAAAAAAAAAATTCTGACAATACACACTGATAAGCAGAGTTGTATAATATAGACGCACGCCATGTGCAGAAAATTTTATAAAGGAACAATTTTTATTTATTTATTTCGACAAAGAATTGCGTAAAAAAAAAAAGTGTATCTCAACAAAGAATCATGTAAAAAAACCCAACATTTCAACAAAATACCACGCGAAAAACGTGAATTCCGTGCAAAGACTGCAATAAAAACATTAATTCAATCCATGAATCGCATAAAAAATACGAGTTCCATGCATGAATCGCATAAAAATGTGAATTACATGCATGAATCGCATAAAAAATGTGAACTACATCCATGAATCGCTAAAAAAAAAAAAAAAAGCAAATTGCATAAAAAATGGGAATTACGTCCAGAAATTGCTTAAAATGTGAATTACGTCCATGAATCATGTAAAAAAGCGAGAATTATATTCATAAATTTTATGAAAAACGCCAATTACGTCTATGAATCATATAGTAAAACATGAATTATGTTCATAAATCGCTCAAAAAACACGAATTTTGGCGGCAGAAATCTGAAACGGAAATTACCTCTATAAAACGCATAAAAATACCGAATTGGATTCATGAATTGCATAAAAAATGTGAATTAAGTTCATGAATCGCTCAAAAAACGCAAATTACATCCATGAATTGCATAAAAACGTGAATTACGTTTATAAATCACTCAAAATATGCAAAAAAACATGAATAACGTTCATAAATTGCAAAAAATGCGAATTACGTCCAAGAATTGGTTAAAAAAGCGAATTACATTCATAAATCCTATAAAAACACAAATAACGTCAATAAATTGATCAAAAACACAAATTTCGTCGACAGAAAGCTCAAAAAATGCAAATTATATCTACGAATTGCATAAATATAGCAAATTACATCCATGAATCATGTAAAATGTAAATTACATTCATTAATCGCATAAAAATCGCGAATTATGCCCATGAATAGTTTAAAAAACGCGAATTGGGTCCACAAATCGTCAAAACGTTAATTACGTCCATGAATTGTTTTTTAAAAAGTGAGAATTACGTTCAGAAATTGTATGAGAAACACAAATTATGTCTATGAATTGTGTAGTAAAACGGGAATTATGTTCATAAATCGCTCAAAAAACACGAATTTTGGCAGCAGAAAGCTGAAACGCAAATTACGTCTATAAATCGCATAAAAATAGCGAATAGGGTTTTGCATTCATGAATTGCATAAAAAACGCAAATTACATTCATGAATCGCTCAAAAAACACAAATTACTTCTATGAAACGCATAAAAACGTGAATTACATTCATAAATCACTCAAAAAATGCGAATCACTTCCATGAATCGTGCAAAAAAACACTAATAACGTTCATAAATTACAAAAAATGCAAATTACGTCCAAGAATTGGTAAAAAAAGCAAATTACATTCATAAATCCTATAAAAACATAAATAACGTCAATAAATCGATTAAAAAACACAAATTTCGTCAACAGAAAGCTGAAAAAACGCAAATTCTGTCTATGAATTGCATAAAAATAGCAAATTACGTCCATAAATCATGTAAAATGTAAATTTTATTCATTAATCGCATAAAAATTGCGAATTATGGTCATAAATTGCTCAAAAATGCAAATTAAATTCATAAATCGCATAAAAAACATGAATGATGACCATGAATTGCGCAAAAAATACGAATTACACCCAACATTAAATTAATTTGCTGAAAGTTTTTGGTTTTATACAAGTCTGCCAACAAGAACCTACAAGTTATTCTGAAACCCATTCTAAACCAACAAAAATTTAATGGAAAGATAAATTTGTCCAAGAAAGACAAAATAATTTCCATTGACATACATTGACTAGAATCGAAAAATTCCTATTGAAATCTATCCTATACAATCCAAAACTGGAAAGAAAAAAATCAATCCAAGAGTAACTCAATCTATCTGCTGCAAAATAAAATACATTGAAATGCAACTGAACAAGAACCTGAAAATTACATTTGAAGTCAAACCGAAAGCAGATTCAAATCCCCCCCCCCCAAAAAAAAAAAAAATTATCCAACCATATCTCGATTTGGGAAAGAAAACTTAATTTCCATAGATATGCGTGATCAGAAATCTGAAAATTCCAATTAGTCTATCTTAAACCTAATCTGAACCTGAAAAAGGAAATTCCATACAACCGGAGCCCAGTATCTATACAGGACAAAATATTTTCCATTAAAGCGCAACCTGACCAGAACTTGAAAATTCCATTTGAATTGAACCTGATTGAAACCTGAAAAAAATTTCCATCGAACCTTAACCTAATCCGGAAAAGAGAAAATTATTTCTGCCGATACACACTGACAAGAGTCTGAAAGTTAACATGAAACCTAATCCAAACCCGAAAAGGAAAAAACAATGGAAACACAAGTCTGTCCAAGAAAGACCAAATAATTTCTGTCCACATACACTGACAAGAATTTCAATTGAAATCTATCCTAAACCCAGTTCAAACACTACCCCCCCCCCCCCCAAAAAAAAAAAAAAAAAAAAAAAAAAATTCCAATTGTAACCTAATTTATCTGCGACAAAATAATATACTTGAAATGCAACTCAACAAGAACCTGAAAATTCCATTTGAAGTCAATCCGAAACCAGATTCAATCCCCCCCCCCCCCCCAAAAAAAAAAAAAAATATTTAATCAAATCGAGATTTTAGAAAAAAAAGAACAATTTATGTCGATATGTATTGACCAGATCATGGAAATTCCAATAGAAGTCTATCTCAAACCCGATCAGAATAACCTGAAACCCAATCTAATCCCCCCCCCCCCAAAAAAAGTAAAATAAAAAAATTAGGAAATAAAAATCTGTTCAAGAAAGACAAAGTAATTTTTGTCCCCATCCACTGACCAGAATTGAAAACTAGTACTTGAAATGCAACTCGGCAAGAACCTGAAAATTCCAATTCAAGTCAAACTGAATCGAGATTCAAACCCGAAAAAAAACAAAAACAATTATCTAACCAAATCAAGATTTTTAGAAAAAAAAATTATGTAAATACGTACAGACTAGAGCATGGAAATTTTAATAAAATCTTAAACCCGATGCAAACTCCTCCCCCTCCCTTACATAACTAACAAGAAGCCTTGATGACCCCACAAAACATAACTAACAAGAACGAAGAGTCATGCATACTGCATCGATTATGATGCATTTTCTGACTCATTCTGAATATTGTAAACTTATTGTCATTCATGTACAATAATTTTACCATTCTGTGCAAAAAAACAAAGCATAATTAACGAGAGTAAAAAATTTTCCTTTAACATGTTTATATACAGTAGACTCCCTCAAATCCGCACAGCTTGGGACCAGAGGTTGTGCGGATTTTAGAATTTTGCAGATTTCTGGTCATTGCTTTGTTTACGTTTTTTAAACAGTAATTTGAGTGCAATTAATAGTGCATTCAGGACTATAATGAATACTTACAATATAATAAAATGTTAAAATAAGTAATAAAATAATAAAAATTTAGATAATTTTCAAAATGATTAAAATATTAAAAGCAAAGATCAAGTTAATGATCAATAGTGTATGATTAAATATTCATTATAAAAATTAAATATATTTTTCCAAAATTATTCAACAAAACTTGCCTCATAAAAGTACATTACTAATTCACATCAAAATCATAAAATAAGGATTTTTTTTTTTTAAGTTTAGCCAGGCTTAGTAACCAAAAAATCTTGATTAATGCATAAATATATTTGGTAAGAAAATTGTGATTACCAGTGATATCAGCAATATCTTGATTTTTTTTTTTAAATTTTTCTTCCTTCATGAAAAAAAAAAAAAAAAAAAAAAAAAAAAAAAAAAAAAAAACATGAATAGAGTATTATTGAGAAAATTAAAAAATATATGGAATTGATACAAAATTTAAAAAATCACATTTTATCCGAATATCCAATCTGAAAGTTTCATTGTTTACATCCATAAAGTATGTGCGGATTTTAGAGAGTTGCGGATTTCTGGTTTGCGGATTTGAGGGAGTCTACTGTACTTTCCATTTTATTCTGAATGCTTTAAACCTATCAGTTTCATCTTTGTACAGTAATCTTCCCATCCAAATCTCCCCCCCCCCTGTTAGTTTATATATGTTTTGTGCAAACAGCAAAAAATAAATAAACTAACAAGAATGAAAAGTTACACATACAGTATAGATTATGAAACACTTTCCAACACATTTTCATTATTGTAAACCTATCATTTTAATCCATTTGCAGTAATTTTACCACTCTATATAAAGAACAAATCATAATTAACAAGAAAGAAAAACCTGTGTGCACCATAGATTATTAAACACTTTCCAGCATATTCTGAATATTGTAACGGATATAGTCTTAATCAATCTGCAATATTACCAACCTATACAAAGGTTGAAACATAATTAACAAGAATCATGCACGCAGCATAGATTATGAAATACTTTCCAGCACATTCTGAATATTGTATTCCTGATCATTTTAATCCATCTGCAGTATATGTATCATCATGTGTAAAGAATAAACATAGTTAACTAGAATGAGAAATGATACATACAGCATAGATTATGAAATCCTTTCTTAGAAATACACTGCTGAATGTACATTACTTTCTTATCTTATACTAACGTACTTTACTACAGAGTTGTTTTTAACGAAATCAAGTAGCACAGCATATATTAATAATAAAATATGAAATATCTTTTTTTAAGTGGGTGGGGGAGGGGTAATTAAAGGTGATCAGAAATCATGAAAATGAATTCTTTGCATTAGTCTTTAATTTTTTGTTTTTATCTTTTTATTATTAACCTAAAAAAAGCACTGATATCAGTACAAAAAACCCTGAACGGGTTAAAAGCTTGTGACGCAGCACTTTATCTTATATATCTAAGAATTTTAAATTTGGGACTTAAAACTAATGATATCAAAATTTATGTGACGCTATGCTATTAATTAATATATACATATATTAAAATTTATTCATTAAGATTTTATCAATTACATCTTTCATAAATTCAAAATATGAATCTTAAAAGATATGATATCAAAATTTAAGTGACGCCTTGACGAGGCTTTAAACAATGTTTTAAAATTCCATTTATTTATTTATTGTCTAAATACATTTTCATATCTAAACAATACTTTTCATTTTCCAATACACTGTTAAATACATCACTTTCACTGAATATATATAATGCACTGAAATGTATTTATTTGAATAAATAGATTTATCTTTTGGGCTACGCTATCCAAAATCAAAAATAACATTTAAATAAATAGTTTTTGCGTCATTGTATCTATTTGCATCTATTTAACTTACTTTGGATACAATGACGCAAAAAATATTTATTTAAATGTTATGTTTGATTTTGGATAGCGTAGCCCAAAAGATAAATCTATTTATTCAAATAAATACATTTCAGTGCATTATATATATTCAGTGAAAGTGATGTATTTAACAGTGTATTGGAAAATGAAAAGTATTGTTTAGATATGAAAATGTATTTAGACAATAAATAAATAAATGGAATTTTAAAACATTGTTTAAAGCCTCGTCAAGGCGTCACTTAAATTTTGATATCATATCTTTTAAGATTCATATTTTGAATTTATGAAAGATGTAATTGATAAAATCTTAATGAATAAATTTTAATATATGTATATATTAATTAATAGCATAGCGTCACATAAATTTTGATATCATTAGTTTTAAGTCCCAAATTTAAAATTCTTAGATATATAAGATAAAGTGCTGCGTCACAAGCTTTTAACCCGTTCAGGGTTTTTTGTACTGATTGATCTTACAAGTATCTTGAATTACTCAAAAATATGAAACATGGAGCTTTGGGAGCAGGAAAACATAATGTTAAACCTATGAGTCAACCTCAATGATTGGGATTTTAGGTTTTCTTCAGCAAGGTATGACTTGACAGAACGATCGTGTATGCGAATCGAGATTTGTCTGATTAAAATATTCACCCATGTACCCGATGAGGAAATTTTCTGCGCTGCCACGGCCCAGTCTATAAGTCTAATTTCAAATATCTCGCAATTACCTTTCGCACAATGGCGAACTTAGCAGAAATGTTACAACGTTATTTAAATTGTATCATATCTGATGTCTGCACCTTATAAAATAAGGCTTCTTTTCTTACTTTTTACTTACTGCTACTTTTTATTTTGTCCAACTTTTTACTTACCAATAATAATGGTAATAAGTTGATACAATGGTACCATAAATAAGGAATTATTTAAGTTTTTACATTTTCTACTCTATAACTATTTATCGTATTTGTCATTGCCGATCTCTCAAAAATTAATGAAAATAAAATATAACTATTTTTTTTAATTAAAAAGAAAAACAAAACATCGACTCGTTAATCTAACTTTTAAAAATTTTCTGACTGATTAAACTTCTTTCTAAATATCCAATATTTTATTCAGATTTCTCGATAAGAGTTATGAATTTGTAAGACTTTAAATCAGTTAAGAAAAATCCGTCATTTACAGCACTTGTCAAAGAATCTTTCACGTGATTAACCAACATATTTCACTTTTTATTAAAAAAAAAAAAAAAAAAAAAAAAACCAGAAAAAAATGTTTTATTGTTTATTTAATTCTACTAATAAAGGAGGAAAGTAACCACTACATTTACCGTGGAAAAACAGAAGTCAGAAGAGTAAATACAGAATCGGTCCGCCTCAAATCTACAGAAATATATACGACCTGCACGTATCCCGTGAAAAAGCCCAGACTAGCTTTTTGAAAGCTAAAATTTAGCCCGAGCCCATACCGAGTTTTCAGATAAAATTAAGCCCAACGCGAATTTATAGAAGAAACTTGTACAGAACATGCCCGGACATGCTCTTCCAGACATGCCCGGGATCGGGGAGACTCGGTTACATATTATGAATTCGGACCCCCTGGGTTACTAGGGAACCCAGGTCCCCCCTGTCGGGCAAGTTCAAGCGCCGCCCCTAGATCACTATTTATACTGATTGGCGCATTCACAACTTATGAAAGCAAATCTATGCAATGCTGGGAAGGGGGGGGGGGAGAAATCTTCTACTTTAAACTAAAAGAGTATATGAAAAAAAAAAAACAGTTAAAAAGAAATATTTTTAAAAAGGACGAATAAATCATCACAGGTTTGGTAAAAACTAATATTTGATTTAAAATCTAAGAATAATAATTAAAAAATATATATTACTAAAAATGATGAATTTTAAATCGATGTTCAGTTAACAAAATTTTGAATAAAAAATTGAAAAAAAAAATTATATTTAATTTTTCATTATTTGTTGAGTTTTTTAAGTTTGTGAGTTTTATTTGAGATTAATTTTAACTTAATTTTCAAAATCCTACTTAAAAAAAAAATATTTTGTTTCTGGAGAAATATATTGCTAAATTATATTTTAAGGGTTTACTAGAATTTAAAGCACTAAAAATGAATATTGACTTGATTTCAAAACACCAAGATTTAGCATTATCAAAGGATAACGATACGAAAGTGGGCGAAGTTTCCAATGTATCTATTCTAATCTGACAATCAAAATGAAAACGATTTCTCAGCCGTTGATTTATAAATTACAATGTAAATTGCAATGTATATAGAATATAGTAAAACATAGATATATTGAGAAACACCGAAAACTGGCGATAAATATATATCAATAAATAAAAACTTTGTTAAATCACCATAAAAAGATAAATTAAACAGGACGCGTTTCGAGCTGCAAAATTACTGCTCGTCATCAGCTGATCCAAACACGTGTCACAACGGACAGAGTGGAAATGGTCTGTCCCAAATTTTCCACTCTGTCCGTTGTGACACGTGTTTGGATCAGCTGATGACGAGCAGTAATTTTGCAGCTCGAAACGCGTCCTGTTTAATTTATCTTTTTATGGTGATTTAACAAAGTTTTTATTTATTGATATAAAACATACATATTTGATGTATTTCGATTTGTAATTTGGGTAGGTAATTACAAGCAAATTCTAATGCAGATCCTATGTACAAAAATTCTCCATTATTCTGCATTGCTTCGGAGTATATTAGAATCAATTTAGCAATAATATTTGATTAAAGTATTTATTTCTTGATTAGTCCCCGATATGCTATTTCTTTTGGTAAACAATTGAAGGTCGTATCTAAAA
This sequence comes from Maratus speculifer, assembly GCA_964019185.1. Lineage (NCBI taxonomy): Eukaryota > Metazoa > Arthropoda > Arachnida > Araneae > Salticidae > Maratus > Maratus speculifer. Next base: position 295,674,116 of record OZ025292.1, read on the forward strand.
AATAACGTTCCGTTATGTAACACAACTGAAAACCAAAGCAGATGTATCATTGTACGGGATAATCTCTGCTTCATTTTTTTTAATTCCTAGCCATATCGTACATTTACAATTCTTATACCAGTGTACGGCGAAAAATATTTTAAAATGCAATTTGATTGAAAATTACATCTCAATTTATTTTTGAGATCCTAACTTTTTTTGTAGTTTTTTACACAATTTTTTAATGTTGGCAAATTATTTCAGTGCAAAGTAAAGGAAAAATAGTTGTAAAATGAAAATAGTGAAAATAGGAGATTACTGATTCTTTTAAAAGCCAATTTTCCATAACAACTGGGAAAAAATGTAATTAAAACAAGTGCTGTTCTGAAAAATATAGATGAATGATTTCTGATAAAACCTAGAGCTTTTATAAAATATATTTATTTTTAAATATCTATATTAATGTTACAAACAAATGAAGGCATAAATTATTAGATATCGGATAATTTTTGTCGAGATTCTGGAATAACGACATTGCTTTTTGCTGGATTTGAATATTACTTTACAATAGTGACGTCATATGTATACTTTCTCTAGATGTTGTTTAAGGCACGATGATAATAGTGTAAGTTTTGAGGGGATGGCGAATGACGTCATTTGATATAAAATAAAAGTGTGTCTTTTAAATCTTAAAACTGCAATATATTTTGTACTATCTATAGTTATATACACACACATATATGTATATACATTAGGGGGAAATGGGGCACATTGATACTTGGGGCACATTGATACTCCCCCTGTACAGCACACAGGATCATTACAGGAAGTTTCACAACAGCTCCAAAAGAAGATACTAGTGAAATTAACTACATACAGAAAGTTTTGGAATGATTCAATAGTTTGATGAAATTGGATGGGTGATTAATTGTTTTTGTAGGTCAAAAGTAAATTTGATTCGTACAATTGAAATGGTATTATACAACTGTTCCACTATTTTCAACCGAAAAGAATACCCTCCCTGGCAAGTAAAGCTACTCTTTATCAGTTCATAATTCTTTATTGTTAGATAAATTATGAAGTGTTGGATTTACGACTCATTTTATTCAAAATGGCTGTATGGGGCACACTGATACAGTCTTTGTCGGGGCACATTGATACAACCTAAATCCTTTTCTAGTTCATTTTTTCATTACCTTTTATTTTTTTTTTACCACACACGCCTTAATTAAACCATTTTTCGTCAAAAATTTCTACTATTAGTTTTTATTGAAGTGAAATAGCTCTAATTTCTTTACATTAGAACATTTTATAGTATTTTTGCAAACAGAAGACGTACAAACTTACACAATATCTAGTGCTAGTAGAATTAACAAAAGAAATGGACGGCAGCCTGGTAAATCTCAAATTTATATTGATTCTCCAGAAAAAAAGTATTATCGATATGAGAAATGTTAAGTAAGAGAAACAAGCTGCAGAACAGTACAGGATAATTATATTATAAACATAATTTTTAATATAATTATCCCTTATTTTCTGTGCGTAAACTGATTTATAAACAGAAAACCTGGTAATTCTTTCACCTTTCCTAAGAAAGAAGATAATTCTGGGGTTAAAGTGCCAGATATGACAAAGTTACCACAGCCAACACACAGACAAGGAACTGCCAGAACATCAGAATACATTTCATTTTGATTGCTTTAATATCGCTTACAAATAAATTTTGTGAGATTTTAATGTCTATAAATATATATAAAATGGTTTGCTAACTATTTTTCTATGAAAAATATGCATTGGTGTTATTTTGTCTCCATTTTTCCAAGACGTGTCAAAGTGTATCAATCTGCCCCGGGGGTGGGGCACATTGATATAAGTTACTTTTTTTGATTTTTTTAAAATTACATGTAAAAATAATATATAAAAGAACAATTGTGCATTTTTATAACACACTACACAGGTTTTGCTGACATCGCATAGAAAAATAACTTGAAATTTCTGCTTTCTAGACATCAAAATATTTTTTTGAAAAAAGCTGTATCAATGTCCCCCAGTTCCCCCCCTATATATATATATATATATATATATATATGTATATATATATATATATATATATATATATATATATATATATATATATATATATATATATATATATATATATATATATATATATATATACACTTTTGATATTTATAAAGTATTTCTTTTGAATCGAGCTGTTTTTAACTGTGGTGAGATAAATTTTCTGCATTCTCTAAACACAAGCTAACCCTCTGCGATTCAATTACAAACACTTGATTAAGTCTGGCATGAAATTAATATTTATTTTAATTAAGTAAGTAAAAAGTGAGATTAATTATGTCATGTTTTCGAACTTATTATATGAATGTGATTTATTTTTTCACCACCGATAATTAACGTATACTGGTTATATAATTATTCATAAATTTCCCTCAGCATCCAAAATATGTTCTGAAAAGTATAATTAGTTCATAAAATTTTAAATTTCACGATGATACCTTTACAAAATATTAATTAAAACTGATTCTATGAAGCATTTTAGCAATATCTAATATTATGTCCTTTGTATAAAATTGAAACTGGTGTTATACACAATTGAAATGAAAAAAAAACTTCTTTAAACACCATAAAATAAGTTAACTGCGCAAGGCCTTTCGAAAGAACTTAGTCTTTCTTCGTCAGGCGCAAAAAAGACGTGCGTCCACAATGAATGTAGCAGCACGACTGAAGGGGAATGCGGGAGGGAGAGGGAGCAAGCAGAAGGAACAGCCAATAGGAAAGAAGAAGGCAACAGCCAATCACGGAAGAGCATAAACAAAACTAGATAGACAATGAAGGAGAGGAAAGGAAGAAGGGGGGAAGGGAAATGGGAAAAAAGCGGGGTAAATTAAAAAATTAACTAAAAGGAGAGATTAAAATGAAATAAAATATACGCAAAAAATATATAAATTAGTAATTAAAAAAAATAAATAAAAAATAAATAAATAAATAAATAAATAAATAAATAAAATAAAATAAAGTAAAATAAAAATACATAAAAATAAAAAAAAATAAAAAATAGTTTACAATAATAAACACACATGAATATACCTGAAAAATAATATACATAATATCTAATACATAATAAATAATATACATAATAATATACATAATATATTATGTATATTATTTTTCAGGTACATTCATGTGTGTTTATTATTGTAAACTATTTTTTATTTTTATGTATTTTTATTTTATTTTATTTTATTTATTTATTTATTTTTATTTATTTTTATTTTTATTTATTTATTTATTTTTTTTTAATTACTAATTTATATATTTTTTGCGTATATTTTATTTCATTTTAATCTCTCTTTTTAGTTAATTTTTTAATTTACCCCGCTTTTTTCCCATTTCCCTTCCCCCCTTCTTCCTTTCCTCTCCTTCATTGTCTATCTAGTTTTGTTTATGCTCTTCCGTGATTGGCTGTTGCCTTCTTCTTTCCTATTGGCTGTTCCTTCTGCTTGCTCCCTCTCCCTCCCGCATTCCCCTTCAGTCGTGCCGCTACATTCATTGTGGACGCACGTCTTTTTTGCGCCTGACGAAGAAAGACTAAGTTCTTTCGAAAGGCCTTGCGCAGTTAACTTATTTTATGGTGTTTAAAGAAGTTTTTATTTCATTTCATTATGTCCTTTATTTTACCAAAACACACGATGCCCTTTAATGCAAAATTAAAACATAATTTTAATTAACCGTCTTAATGCTCTAAAATTATTTAATATCCGCTTTTTATACATAATCAAGAAAGTCAAATAAATGATTTATTCTCAATATGTTATTTTAAAAGTCTTCTTTACATATTGACTTAAATTAACTAAATAAAATGCAATCGAAAAGTTGTAATAACTTAGTTAATTTTTCAAAAAAGGATCAAAACGTTTGTTTCATTGCTTTATAGACTTTTAAAAAGATTTTCTATCATAAATTAATTAAAATAAAACTAATTTTACCTTTATGCATGAATACAGTAATTGTTCATTTAACCTTTTTTTAAAATTATTTTTTTAAATAAAATTTAGAGTAAAGTTCTCATCAAATATTTAATAATGATTTGACCAAGTGTTAAAAATATCAGCGTTTTAAATATAACCCGTATTTTATAATCAGTAAAAAAGACGACATGATTTTTAGTAGTATTAAATTTTAACATGTCAGTTTTAAATACTTCAAATGCAGCCAGTTCTTATTGTATATTCTTACTATCTTATCAGTATGAATGACATACTTTAGTGTAATATTTTTTATTGCAATCTACTAAAAGTATTAGTATATCCTAAAGATGTTCAATTATATCAAGTGTACAAATATTTAAATTCTTAAAATCTCATTTAATAATAAATAAATCATCATGTCTGTAGATTGATGATTCATTCTTGTAATAACTTACAATAATTTTCAATAATTTTCATTTTGTTAGAAAGTATTGTAACAGAATATCGTAGAAAAAAAGTTAAAAACGCCAGAATAAGCAAATTTTAAGTAGATGGCTTTAGTATACCGTCCTGTGTGCAAAGAGTAATGGGACTTTACTCAATTACATACAAGAGAAGGGGATTTAAGTAAGAAGTTCATGGACCAATTCGAGAATAGGAAAAATGCGGCAACTAGCCAATAGGGAAAATCCAGCTAATAGTCAATTGGTTCACATGTTTCAACTGGTTGTGGTAACATCTTCCAATACTCCACTGACGGGTAATCTTTAAACGGAACAAATTTGTAGAGCCTGAGGGGTCCAGTCGAGAGATGGCTAGAGCAAACCATCCTAGTTTAGAAAACTAAACGTTTGCACCTATAAATTTAGCAGAGAAAAAAATATATACATTTAATTATAAACAAACAAGGAGAGAAAAAAATGAAAATTCGGAAATAAGAAGTTGGAAAATACTTTTCACATTACTTCTATCAATGATTTGTACTATTGTTTTAATACTTTACATTTATAAAATCAAAAAAAAAAAAAAAAAAAAAAAAAAAAAAAAAAAAAAAAAAAAAAAGTAGAAGATACTAAGATAAGAAATTCATTTATTCAGCATAATTTTACTAAAATTAAATGTAAAAGTTTTTATTAAAGCAAATATTATAATCAATTAACTCATAAATGTATTTATAGGACTTGTCAAATTAAGACATCTTATTTAAATTTAATCATATAATTTTAACTTTACGAATTGCCATTTTTTCGAGAAAAATAAATTTTTGTCGTTGAGATACAAATTTCATGAAAAATAAAAACATTTTAGTATGTAATCGAATTCATGAAATTTTAATTACATGAATAATTTTAATATTGAATAAAAAGAAAACTAAATGACATATTTTAAAATATCAATTTAGTATTTCATTCAGGATTTCTGAGATGTCTAAGCATACATTTGATTTGATCGATTTCTTGATGCGTACCAAATTAATAATACGATACTTAATTCATTATTTTTCACTTAACATCAGTTTTAAATTGAAACATTAATTACAATCATTCCGTGCAAAAAGAAATTTACACAAAATTTAATTAAAATGGATTATTATGAAATATTTCCAGAGCATAATTGAAAAATAATGTATACTCAAAATTCAAAATAAAAATAAATTTTTTTTATACGAATATATTTGGAAAGTATCGAATGTACGAATGTATTTTGAAATAGCCGCGAATGTTTCTAACTTTTTACATAATCATTAAATATTAAATTTAGAATTATGAGATACTAGCATGTTCTAACCCTCACAAAACTTACTAATCGTCTGTTATAGGAGGATCAAACTGACAGTTTTAAGATAAGGATATATGATATTGTTTGATATCACATATATTATTCGTTATTGATAATTGATGTTACCCTTATATTATTAAAATTTAATATTAACTATCTAGATGAATATGTTATTTTTATTTATTTATTTTTTGTATTAAGTGTTAAATTAATCTATTCCTTTTTTTGTCTACCTTTACTGTTCCCAAATAAATCACTCTACCCTTTTTTCCAAGAAAAGAAAATAATAAAAAGAAGAATGCACAGACATTTCATTCAAAAGATTCTTTTTTGCATTGCATCTGCCTATGCAAATTCTCTCCGTCAGATTTTTACTTCGAAGCTTTTCTAAGAGATAATCAAAACTTTGGTTAAACCAGCGGTTAAATGATAATATCCGGATATGCTTTTAAATTTATATTGCTTTTGATTTAACGCACCCGTTCGAATGCTATCGGCAACCTTCAAATTATTTACTTTCTCACTTACCAACACTTGGCTGTTTATCGTCTGTAAACTTTTCAGATAAACTTAAATTGTCACATCCATTCCAATCTAACGGTCATTCCTTTTCAAGATCTGTGTCCTAGCTAATATCTCTGTATCGCCAAAACTTTTACAAAATGAAAAACGTAAAATATATTATATTTTGCCAGCTATTCATGATGTAATGATACAGTTTTAAATTTGTATGTCAGTAGGGTCACCCCCAAGACACATGTGTGTCTACTCATTTTTTAATTTAAAATCTATTCTCAGGTGCAAGTATTATTTTTAATTTCCTCTATATCACGGAAAGCCTCAGTTTTAATTAAAGAAATGCAAAAAAAAAAAAAAAAAAAAAAAAAAAAAAAAAAAAAAAAAAAAACTTTTTTTCTTGTTTATCCAAATTTTCAGAAAGTAAAACATAAAAACAAAGAAATATTCTGTCACAAGTACCGATCTGTTTTCTGGGTAAATATTACAAGTCAAATTTATAAACTATTAGGACTGTTTTAAGTAATTCCCTTCAAGGTCAACATTCTTTTGTAGGTAAATTTTTCCAAAATTGAATGCTTCAAACGATTCATATCTTGTAATAGATGAAAAATACATTTACATAGTCTCGTTGACTTAATCTCCGCAATTACAACGACACATATGTCATTTCTTACATAAAAAATTGCTAAAACTTACACAAAGCAAAATTTAAAAATTACTGTGGATTTTCCATCAATTTGATGTTTTTTTTTGTTTAAGAAATTTAACTCTAATCCTTGCTGAATGAGAAGATGCATTGTCTTGGTATAGTATAGTAAATTGTAATTCTCTTTAAATATCACTCAAAAGAACTTTATAAATAAGGCTTTAAGCTATATTAACTGAGAATAAGAGTAAAACAATAGAAGAGTTCAGACGTCTGATTAAAGATATTTCTTTATCGGAAATCGATATAAAGCATTTGTAAGTGATGCTGAAATGGAAGCAATTATTCAAAATGTCAAATGTGAAAAGTCCCAAACTTATTTTTAAAGTGTTTGTTGCTTGTGAATTTTGCATCTTTAATGGAACGATGAAAAGAACTATGCATATTTGCAGATACTATATATAATTTCACATTTATTGCAGAAACATTTCTTAAATATACATAATTAAAATCTTCAATACTATTACATCAATTTTAAATATTTCTTAGACTTTTTATACATATGTTTTATGCATCACAATAGAACTTAAAACTAAGTGTGATATATTAAAATATATTTGATGATAAATTTTAATCGATTAATCTTACTACAAAATCAAATCTTATGCTTTTAAATTGATTTAAAAGTTTGAGACTTCACGTGCGCGTGTGTTTGAGTGGAACAAACAATTTCGAGAAGGTCTAATGTTATTGAAAAACAGTAGTCGGCCAGGACAGGCTCATCTTGTCATTACCCCTTCTATTATTGCTGCAAGGGATGCTGCCATCAGAAATGACCGCTGGCGATCGTATTTGAAGAAAGAATTACTAACAAGGAAGATCTCCATACGGGCATAAAACAATTACAAAATGCTCCTTTCATGAGTTATATACGTTTATAAAAGAAATTTCGGAGGAACTTTTATGCAGCGTCCGTAAAAATTAATGAAAATTTCGTTATTTGTCGAATTGGCGATGGATTACAATTTCAAAAACTACTATTTATGTTAAATATATAAGGAACATATATGAGTTATTTCATCAATAAATGGCATAAGTTTGTTTATATCTTCATTATTATATGAGTTATTAAACATCAAAATGGGTCCGGAACTCTATAAACACCCTGTACTTTGATGGGAAAAAAAGTTTCTTGTTGAAATTGTTTAGATAAATTTAATTTAAATAATTTTAGTTTTGTCAGTTTTAGTTTGTTTTTGATATAATTTTGTATATCGATATTTATATGTATTTATATTCAAAATTAACTTTTAAAATTTGCGATTTAAAACGAAATTAATAATTTAAATTAATTAAAACTGTTTCAATTTCAAAGCCCAATTGAGTATTGTCGTATCTATTTTCTTGTTATGGAAAACGTGACTTTTATTTTTGAATGCGCTTAAATGTATGAAAATGATTTCTCCTAATGTGAATTTTTTTTATTTATTAAAATATTTTTCTCCAGTGCTAAAATAAATAACTACAGCAACAAGCAAAATATACATGCGATACACTTTATATATATGCATATAATATATTAAAATCTTTCATTGTATCGGTTTAAATTAATAAGATTCCATTTACACGCATTCTAAAAATCCAATATTAAAATCGTTTGCTTGTGGCAAGGAAAATTGCTGCTCACCAAATCACGTGACATTTTCTTTTTTTTTTCACGCCATATTTTAGAAAGTATTTCATTTTTTACACACTGTCTACTGTAATTCTGCTGCTAATTTTGTCTGATCCTTTATTACATAATAAATAGTTTAATTAGTATTTTTTTTCAAAAAATTCTGAGTCTGCCCAGTATTGAAACCCTCCTTGTAAGTACGTGGCTATTGATTCGCTTCGTTCGGACGCAGATGTGCAAGCCTGGGTACAATTATGGTTCAGCAGCAACCACAAACATTTTTACATGACGGGACTGATCGTCTTGTTTCATAGCGAGATAAATGTATTGACAATGATGGGCGATTACTTTTAAAATAATAAATAGCTTACTTACTTTTTTCCATTTGTCTCACCCAAGGTCTACTCTACTAAAATGAATGAAAGTTTTATTAAAATATACAAATTTATAAAGAATGTCAGATAGGCTGTTGGCAAATGTTTTTCAACAATGAAAGGTTTCAGGTTTTCCTTCCGTAAAATTGTTAATGAATATTCTTCATTTTTAACAACAAATAGGGAAAAATGAATACATGAGAAATATAATAAATTGATAATCTTACAAGGAGAGGATACGAGGCTTGTGTCACCGAATCCAGCGATCCTTTGGGTATTTATAGAGTATAGTTAGTATATAAACATATCAGAAGGATAAAGTGCAATATTCAGGGGGGGGGGCTTAAAAACAACCCCCAAAGTTCACCCATTATTGACGCAAAACATATCATATATATTATAAAGCAGAAGTTCTGAAACTTCCAAACGAGTGTTTTCAAAAACTACCCGATGGATTTTTTTGCCGATTGTATCATTCGATAGGAAATATTTTTCCGAAGGTTTATGATTCAAATTTAAAGGGATAACTCTGATTTTTCGTAGTAAATTTCTTATTTTTCGGTTATTTTTGACAAAAGGGTTGCCAGTAGCTGTTTTTGGCGAAAATTATAATTGCTAAAAGAATTAAAATGGCTATATCTATTAGAAATATTACAAATATCTTGCAAATAATAGCAGAAAATAACTACTGACAATATTAATAATAATAAAGAAAGACCGCTTAAATGAGGCGTAAAATTATAAAAATATATTTATCTTAAAAATGAAAAAAATATTTGTAATGCTTAAAAAATAAATTAACGCGAAATATAACAATTGGTTCAACTTTTGGCGACTTATCTCTGGTGTTGGAATAAAAACATGAATTTCAGAAATTGATTAAATGAATTTTGAATGATAGTTATTTCCCTTTTTATTATTTTCTTTCTCTTTTTTATCGAATTTCCGTATAATATAACTTACAGCAGAAAAAAGCAGATCTGATTGTAAAAGACACTATAAGTTGTGAGTTACTATTCGTTTCTACACAATTTTCATCTTGCTTTTGTCGCTAAAGAATGTGTTTTTAAGTCGAAAATGCACTACTGACTTAATGCCTGACTTAGGTTCTTAATGGTCGCAATAATGTTGTTTTTTTCAAGTGAAGATAATTTTTAGAGTATATTTTAATATTCAATCGTAAATTATATAGATATGAATATAACTCTTTTATTTATTTTTGCAAATGTTTTCATTGTTAATTTAATTTTTCTTGCACCATTTCGTCAATTTCACTTACAGGAAAAATTTCAGTTTTAAAATTTAAAAACTGAAGAGGGAAAGATTATCCCATAGATTAAAAATCTACCGCCAAATTCCAAGATTAAATGTCAACAATGGATGATCGTAAATGTCACATATTCACTTGACATTAAGCATAATATAAATATTAATTATGTCATCAAGTGATTTTAATTCGATATTTTATTTCTACTTTTATATATGTTCTGCTAATTTGTTTTTCGTTATTTAAATGAAAATTTATGCTAATCTATATAATCTATTAATAGTTTGGCGATTTGTATAATTTGGCGAAATTGGTCGACGGGTATAACCAAGTAGTACTGAAGGAAAAATTTTGCAATTCAAAGTAAATTTATGCAATTATGCGTTATTATTATAGATAAATTCAACATTTTGAAATGAAAAATTCCCGCTGAATAAAATTTACAAGTCTTTTTTAATTGACCTCTTCAATATATTTCTTCAATCAAACTTTCGCTATTCTCTTTCGCGCAGGCTAACAAAAATGTATTTTAAATATTTTATTAGGTAAAACGTAAATAACATTTATCTATTTTTTTAAAAAATTATTTTTTAAATCTAATTCTACCATTATGTGTCTTACAGGACAAAATAGCAGAATTACTTTTAAAAATGGTTTTATCTGTTAATTGTATGTTATTTGTTTATTTGGGTATTTGAATTTACTTTTGTCATCAAACAATGCGATTTTATACCAAGAAGGCATAAGCCGGAGCGATGTTCACAATTACTAAATTCTCTTACTCTCTTTTAAATGTGTGAGTGCATTTTTAGGATTTTTTTTATGTTTAATTGCAAATATATAAATAGCAGTTATAGCAAAAAAAAAAAAAAAAAAAAAAAAAAAAAAAAAAAAAAAAAAAAATGCGTATAATGTTTAAATATTAGTACAAATGTCTTCCTCATCCAAACTGTAAAATAATTTAATTGCAACTTTTTAAAGTTTTGGCGCAGATGTCATATACGCACCACATTCGCACAATCGCAACAAAATGGCGATTTTATGCCTCACATGGTAAACCGACTATGGTTGTTTATTTATTAATAAACTATTTATTAACTTTCATTTTGTTTTTTAAAATAATATAAATCATTTTGTTCTGTAGCTATTAATTAAACTTTTTTATTTATTATTTTTTTCAAATAATACAAAATAATTAAAAAATATTTATGAAATTGGTAATTAAAAGCCAAGTTCTCCAAATTGGCGCCAGAAAAAAATTGCGCCAATGTGGTGCATACATGATATCTGTGTCAAAGTTTTTTCTTATACATAAGTAGGGAAAATGCAGTATAAATACCGATTAAAGTTTTTTCCAAATGGAAATTTTGTCACGGATTTGGTCATATACTCATCGAGGTATCTCACTGGCGCCAAAATGGCATTATTTGCCTCATATGGTAACCCAGCTATAGTTGTTTATCTGATGATAAGTTGTTTATTTACTTTCATTTTTTTTCTTTTTTGAAATGATGTTTGTTGTTTTGTTCTACAGTAAATTTTTTATTAATTGTTAATTGCTGTTTAAAATGATAGAAAATAATAAAATATACATAAATTTCTTTGGTATTCTAAAACGAGGATTTTGCCACATTGTAGTTGCAAGATAATCGTGCTAAACCTATTGCGTATATGATGTCTGTGTAGGAATCTTTTGTGAAATATGAAAAGTGTAAATTGGCTACTACTTGATTATCACGTCAATCAATTTCGCCAAATCGTTCGCAAAATTATACAAATTTACATAATTTTTTCTTAAATAACTAAAGATAAAAGGCTTAAATACGAAAGAGCAAATATTTTTTTTTTCTTTTTTCAGGAGAAAATTTTGCAATAATGAAGTAATTGTTGTAGTGATAATTTTAATGTGTATTTTTTTTTTTTTATCGTTGGCAACTTGCTGTAACGAAAAATGTTTTTTTTGTTTTGTTTTGTAAAGCTGGTTTTGTCAAAGCCATGTTAAGATGGTATTCAAAATTTTGAACCCTTCCCAATTACCACCCCCTTGGGTCGATTTTGCTCAATTGCAATTCCCACTGAGATTAACCATCTCAATGTACTTGACGAGTTTGAAGATGATTCTTGCATAATTGTGTCTTTTATCGGGCGGATAAAATTTAATATATGTATATATAAACTTTTTAGGTGGGAGTAGCTTTGGGTTCCTGGCTCCACATAATGAAAAGTTGTGAAGAAATTTTTCAGAAGTTGTACCATGATAACGACTGTAATAATTAATATTTCTTCAGATAAGGGAAAATTTTAAATCCTGTTGCCATAATGGTCTCATTTCGCTTCCAAATGTGCGCTGTTAGTAATAAACTAAAATAGTTACTTCTAAATAGCTGGTTTTTGCGCAACATTTAAGATAATTTAATATCACAATGGTGTCTAAATCGTTTTTAGCAATGAGCAAGGTGCTGCTGGAGGTCCAAATTATTTAAAATACAAATTTAAATTCACCAGTTCGTTTCATCCACGGTTGATTTTGAAATATTGACCAGCGCAGCGGGCATAGCCTGCTAGTAATTAAATAAACTGAACTCCTTTCCGAGGGCTGGATTGTACGGTTGGTAAGATGCCAGACATTTATTTTTTGCACTTTTCTGCTGTCAGGGGGTTCAAATCCCGCCCAGGCTCTTTTTTTCATAGATAAAATTAGGATTAAATATTTTCGGACTACAATGTATGATTATTTATATGTATGACAAATATTAATAAAAACATATTTCTGCACTCATGTACACACATACACATATATACATGTACACACACACATATACTTATTTATTTACAGAAAGATTGCAGTTTTATGGATTGAATGAAAAACAGTCGGCAACATTTTAATTTTATTCATTCTTATATATAAATATTTCTACGAATATAACACTGCTCTTTGCAGCGGAGTAAATTAAAATACACTATATAAACTTAAAATATGCTATTTCATTTTTGTCTTATCTAATATCTATCAATTTAAAATGCATAATTTTTCGATTTTTTTATTTTGAAAATGTAATTGTTTTTTTTATATCGACTCTCATGTTTTGATTAAGAATAGCTGTTTTCGGTTAAAACCATTTTCGAGAACATTTTATCACATAATTTTGCAGGTGGTTGGTAAGCAAAACAAGCTTGTTAGTACACTATAGAAAATAAACAGCGAGGGTTTATAATGTTTATTTTTCAGCAGTCACCTGCTGCAGAGCGAATATGTCCGGTAATTTGTTTTAAAAGTTTTTCGGTGATTAGACGTTGTTCTTTATTAATTAAAATGAAAAAAGTTATTCTGTACAAAAATTCCTCTTGAAGAAGCTTCAGAACGTCTCTTGTAAAAGCACGCACTTAATTTTTAAATACATAGTATTGAATTGAATGTAAATAATGTAAAATAGCTGTACGTAATTTTAAAATACATGTAAGTTACTGTAAAATAAATATAAATAATTTACAGAAATCTAAAGATGTCGAATGTAAAATAAATACGTGTATATAGCATAAGTTTTTTTTAAAATTTTTTATATATCCGTAGCGTTTCAATGAAACTCTGTTACCCTTTGTAAATAAATAAATGTGTATTAATGAGTTTAGGAACATATTCTTATTTATATCTGTCATGCTTATAAATAATCAGATATTGTAGTCCGGAAATAACTAATACTAATTTTGTCTGCGAAAAAAATGGCCTGGGCGGGATTTGAACCCGCTGACAGCAGAAAAGTGCGAAGAGTAAATGTCTGGCGTCTTACCAACCGTACAATCCAGTCCTCGGAAAGGAGTTCAGTTTATTTAATTATATGTTTTGCGTCAATAATGGGTGAAATTTGGGGGTCGTTTTTTAAGGCCCCTCTGAATATTGCACTTTATCCTTGTGATATGTTTATATACTAACTATACTCTATAAATACCCAAAAGCTCGCTGCATTCGGTGACACAAGCCTCGTATCCTCTCCTTGTTAGAATGAATCCATTAAAACTGTTGATTTCATAATAATTTAAAACTGGTTATAGCATAAAAAGATGGGGTACCTTTTTTATCCAAGAGTTCATTTGTAGCTTTATATTTTTGAAACGATTCAGAAATTCGCTCGTGAGTAAATTATATTGATTAGAAATATATTAAAACAGTAACTTTACTTTTCAACCAATAGAATCTTTGATACAGAGTAATATGAAGTTTAATTATGAGATAAACCATGCATAAATAATTATTAATAAGATATGATTTCAGTTAATATTCCTATCAAGAATTCATTATGATCCTTTTAATCGTTGAGCGTTTATTCAAGTACGTAATTTGCTTTAATTACCTTTTTTTCTTTTAGAAGAATTGAATGACTGTTAAATTTGTATTTTTTTTTTTTACTTTTCATATCTTGGAAAACACATGCTTTTAAACTATATATATATACTGATAATGAAATTATTAAGTAGGACGTTTTTATTGAATAAAGAATGAAAAAAAATATTGTGTGTTAATAGAAAAATAGTAACTTCTGTCAGAAAAAAATTACGTATAACCATGCGAAAGTGGTAGTTTAAAAATTTTTTATATTTATAGAAAAAATGGATTTTTTTTTAAATTATATTTCAAATATTTTAGCATATTTTAAAGCCAAATTTGTTTCTATTTTACCATTACGTGTTACTCGTTGTACATTTAATATTTTTATATTTTTTCCTTTTTTTGTATATTGTTTTTCAAGTTCGAATATCTGTGCATAAAAAAATTCATGGATAAAATGGTGTATACACATATACATTTATGTTCGGTCTGTAATCTATAAGGTAAAAAATATAAAGTAGTTTCAGATGTTCTCAATAATGTACTTTAATCACTCAGCAACATAAAAATTTTCGACGCATTTTCTGACACATTTTCAAACATAAAAGCACGATACTTGCAGGTATGATTAATGAAGTAATACGTAATCACTTTTTTGTGATAAATAAATTATAACTCATGTTTTTAGCATCTGTTGTATCAGAATGACATTTTTTACGCTTTCGGTTCAAAACGAACACTTTGACAGCAACATCTAAAATGCTTCTATTTGTAACAAAAAAATGGAATGAGCAGTTAGACTGCATAGTTTCTTAACAAATGCATTTATTAATTTGATATGTTTGGAAACAAAAATGTATTTAAAATAAATAGAAGGTACGGCAGTTTGGATTTGAAAACATTCTTAAGAGCTGTCTTTCGTATAATAATATTAATTCTAATAAAAACTCATCTTTAAATAAAAATATTTTGAAATATATTTTAAATTGCCGTTTCTATTGTTAACTGTAGGCTTGTCCAAATTATGAGTAAGCAGGAGCATACCTCAACTGGTTGCAAACTATGTGCAATGATAAAGAACTACAAATCATACGTTCGTAAAGGTTATGAGCACTTTCGAATACATTAAAAATAATATTACAGAAATTCTTATATTAATATGTGTTTTGTATTGTCAAACTCTAAAAATGCTACACTAATTTTTTTAAAATGATAGCACATGCATTTCTTTTTAACCAGCGAATAAAAGTTCAGACCCTATCGCAATACATTTGCAATTTAAAAATGGACGTCACTCTACGCAGAAAATGCACATTTTTTATATATTAAAATGAATATACACACATATATACGTTGCGCCTTTTTTCTAATTAAAGCATCTGTTTTAATACAAGCATTTAAAAAAAAAAAAAAAAAAAAAAAAAAAACAATTTACGAAAAAAAAGGGGGGGAGGTGCTACATATGACGTTACATTCTATCAAACCTTTCCAATGTGTAGTCAAACAGAATTTAAATAAATAAATTTTATATTTTATTTACTGTTTCGATTGTATTACAACCACAGCTTAGTGTTCATTTATTTGGATGCAGCGGTAACATTTTCTGCTATTTTATATTAAAAAGAGAACAGTTCTTTCACTTTTTAAACAAACATTATAATTGATGTCACGACTAAAAATTCCTGGAAAATTATGAAACATTCATCGTATCCTTGTACATTTATTTTCTATCAATAACAAATTTAAGATTAGATTTAAGAATGGTGTTTTATAAAAAGTGGAACACTCTTTACCTAATCCACTAATTAAAGCGTATTTACACGTATAAAGTGACGGCTTGAATTTAAGCAACGACAAATAAAATTTCAGTAAATGCTACTTCATATGGATATATCTATTGCATTTTCCTACCGTATTGTAAGAGAAATTGTGTATTTTTGTACACGTGATCATGTGCTCATATGGCAATTGTTGATCATGAAAACGTAATAGGAATTGAGAAAGGAATAGCATTCAAAAAACTGGTATTTTGATTTGAAAAGGCTGATTAATTCATTATCAAAAGATTCGCAAACGTGTTTGAAAATCAATGGCAGCAAATGAAACTTAAAAAAAATGAAATGGTTCTTTAAATCGTGAAAAAACAGTGGTTTCTGAGGTTTTTTATAAATAGTTAACGCTTTTAGAGATGTTGGTCATACGAAGAGGTTAATTTATTTTGTGGTTATGTAATAATTTCGCAGATTTAGATACATCTCTCTTTCTTTTCTTTTCACGGTTGTACACTGTTAAAAATCTACAGCATTTTATCCAGTCATTTGACCGTTTTCTACAAAAAAAAGTAAAACAACCGTCTTTTTACGTTATTCTGAACTTTTTATTACCAATTTCATGGTCCGAATAGAGTTAAATTACGGTTATGTTACTGGTTTTTCAGAAAACGGTGAAATGACTGTACAAAATGCTGCAAGATTGTTAACAGTGTAAGGTGTCATTATTCGCATGACGGAAAACATCCAACAATATTATTTATTTATAATAACATTAACGATACATAATTCTTATTCGACACTATACACATATATCTTATACAGTGGTAGCCATAATGTTTATTTGATTCAGGAACTCATTTAAAAATAAAGTGTAGAGAAAGCGTATAAATCGCAGTAAGTTTAGAATGCCATTTTCTCTGATAGAAAATACACTGTAAAAATTGTAAGTTTACGGTACTTTACCGTGAATTATCCAGTAAATTTACGGAATCTGCCAATTTTTTCACATAAAGGGTCAATTTCCGTATTTTTTGTGTTTTAATTATATAACGGACAAAAACCGTTAATCTAATGTTAAAGCCCGTTGATGTAGGAATAAAGTCCGTTTTTTTACGGACATTGCCTGGAATCTCTGATGCAGATTTTTTACAGTGTATATCTGAAAAACATTGTAGGGGGAAGAAATCAGAAACATTAGTCGCGTTATGATAAAAGAACATTCAAATATTATTGATTTTAAAGAAAGTGTTCTTCAAAACGGAAGTTTATTTATTCTTTTAGAAAAGTAATAACAAAAAACATTTAAAAAGGCAGCCAAAAAAAAAAAAAAAAAAAAAAAAAAACTTTTAAGGTCATCATTGTCTTTGCGGGTTTCGCGTTGGTCAATCCCTGATTTACTTCATACAATTTTAGTTATAACATGCGTGATAGTAGGAAAGTTTTTATGCATTATTTTTAAATACTCATAAAAATTAACAGTTCACTTTTTATAAATGGAATTTTGATTGCATGCTTTTTAAGCTTTTTTTCAATAGATATTATATAGAATGAAATACTGTTCTACTGATACTTCTAAAATTGTTTTGTGGTATCCATGTAAAAGAAAAAAAAATCTTGTGCAACATTCAAATCAATTCGCTCGCTAATGAAGCTGATGAGAATTCTCATTTTCATGATGGCGATAAGTGTCATACATATGTGTCGTTTACGGTATTCTTAAAATTGAAAACCACTTTTTCGAACTGCAATTTCTACTTTATCGTATGACATAATTTCAGCGTTTAAATAAGGAAAAGTGTTATTAAATGGAACGTTAAAAAAAGCAGGATAGGAAGTTATTGTAGGAAGTTGATTATAGGAAGTTCATTCTGAATGGCTAGACAAGATTCACGAATCTAGTGGTATTTTTTGAAAACTTTAAAACATTTTCTTTTACATGATCTTCGTATGTTTCACATCTGGATATCATTAAGATGATGGCAGTGAGAATCATTCTATTTATAATTACTGTCTGCACCGATTTGAAACAAAATTATAAAAAAAAAATTACTTAAAATCATTTAAAAATATTTCAAAGATTCTAATGAATTTATAGAATTGTTCACCTGCATGTATTTTTTAATGATGGAAATACTTTTTTTAAAGTAAAAAATCTTACACAGAACTGTATTAGCTTCGTAATTTCCTTACTGAAAAATCTCCCAACTATTTTTTTAAGTAAAAAATTAAAAAAAAAGAAAACCTTGTACAGTAGCTGAGTATTTTAAATCTTTTACAAATCCACCACTTTACGTAAAAATTGATGAATTAAACATCATGTAAAATGCACTTTTTCTTGGCTGTCTTGGAATCGATGTTACATTTTTTAGATTTAAGAATTTGAGTTTTTAAAATTTGATCCTTTTTTAAAGAGAGATTTTTTTCTCGTTTAACACAAAATGGTATTACGCATGTGAAGCATTTATTCCTCATGAGATTTTTTTTATTCGAATACATTTTTTTTTGTCACAAATAAAATAAAATAAAATAAATTACTGTAAATGTACGGTTATTATTATGAGTAACATTAGAAGTAAAAACAAAATTTTTTTCTTTTATTTTTATTTTTTCTTTTTATTTATTTATTTTTTTTTACGATAGTTTAAACTAGCATCCGTTAGGCCGAAATGTTGGATCATGGAGTGGCATAAACTTAAAAGTTAATATTTAAAATATATTTATTTTTTATGTTTACCGTTTAGTATAAAATTAAGTATTTTAATAAAAACTTTTGAAACTTTTTTTTTAAGTGCTTATTCAATAGGGTGGGCCGAAAAAAACTTTTTTTCGATTTTCGATGATGGAGGGGCGGAAAAGTGGTCACTGGTAGCATTCAGTTCACATAAAAAATTCGAGATTTTTTGGACTTTTCCATACCCTGCAGCAAATGACTTGAAAATTTGCAAAAATACTGATTTTTGAATTTTTTTAGCTAAAAAGTTAATAATGTTAAATTGTATTTATTTTGGTTGTCTTTACTTGAAAAGGCATCTTTAACGTACCAAATGCTTAAATAAGTTATGATAATACATTATTTAATTGCTAAGTGTATTTTAAATTAGCCGATTTTGATAGCTTTTTCACGTATAACAGGCAAAATTTGTATTGGTTTGAATCGTTTGTTAATTTCTCTCTTATTTATGTTCCTTGGTTTTTTAATTTTTCCTATGCGTCAAAGGTCATATGTTTAGGCAACGGACAGCAGTATAAATCAAAAACAAATCTGGAAGGTGAGAAGGCGGTGAAACAGGACTCTAAGCGTGTGCAATGCCTCATCGTAATGTTGAGAGGGTGAAGGAGGATATAAAAGAGAAGAGACAATTGCGATAAGGGATTTTTATTATTTTACTATGCTCAAAACCTGCGATATTTATTCAGTGTGGACGTGAAACCTTTTGAGTACTTTTTGGATTGTTTGTTCCTGTTTGCATTACAGGGTTTTGTGCGTTTTATTACGACGAGCTTAGATATGGCTAGTATGAAGGTCCATGGGAATGTAAAAGACACGCGACAGCATGAAAAGCATCCTTTTTGAGGCACCATGCTTATTGAAAGAATTGCAACTGCCAACTTATACTGTTATCATGCGTCACTACTACTGGTTGCGAAGCGATATGGGAGAAAATCAAGAAATCCAATATAGTAAATGAAAAAGTTACCGAAATCTGACTAAAAGCTTGCATACCAGTGTTTTCCCAACTATCGATTTACAAAAAGATTAAAAATTACTAAAAGATCATTGGAGAAATCCTGTAATCGTATGGGCTTGAAAGTAACCCGGAAAGAATTTGTATGAATTGCGGAAACCTCTCTGTTTGACATTGCAGCTTGTAAGATTTAAACAATTGTAGCTGCGACATCCGTATCGAGAGGCGAACTTCTTGTATGATTAAACTGATAGAAAAATGTTCATCGGAAATATTGATTTAAAACAAACAAAACTCTTGAAAATAAAATATCGCGGAAAATGAAAATGGATACAATTTTATCGAGAGATAGCTGTCTTTCAAGAAGTCCATCTCTTGTTTCGGCACTTTACGCCTGATATCGCGTATGATTGTTCAAACACTTACAAGATGCAATGACAAACAGGTAGGTTTCACCATTTCGTACGAATTCTTCTCGGGTTGACTTTACTTTCTAGCCCATGCGATTACAGGATTTCTCCAATAATATTTAATAGTTTTTAATCTTTTTGTAATTTGATCGTTGGGAAAACACTGGTATGGAAGCTTTTATTCAGATTTCGGTAACTTTTTACCTACCATTTTAATAACATCATCTATTGACTAATATTGGATTTCTCGATTTTTTCCCATATCGCTTCGGAACCAGTCGTAGGTGCACATGATATCAGTATAAGTTGGCAGTTCCAATTCTTTCAATAAGCATGGTGACAAAAAAAGGACACTTTTCATGTTGTCGCGTGTCTTTTATATTGCCACGGACCTTCATGCTAGCCATTTCTAAGCAATAAAACGCATAAAACACTGTAATGGTACATTAAACGATCCAAAAAGTACTTAATCTCTCTAGGAAAAAGTTTCACGTCCACACTGAACAAATGTCGCAGGTTTTGAGCATGATAAAGTAAAAACAATCCCTTATCGCAATTTTCTATTCTCTTTTATATCCTCCTTCACTCCCTCAACATTACGATGAGGCATTGCCCATACTTAGAGTCTTGCTTCACCTTTTTCTCATCTTCCAGATTTGTTTTTGAGTTATACTGCTGTCCGTTGCTTAAATATATGACCTTTGGCGCATAGGAAAAATTTAAAGACCAAAGAATATAAATAAGAGAGAAATTAACGAACGATTCAAACCAATACAAATTTTGCCTGTTATACGTGAAAAAGCTATCAAAATCGGCTAATTTAAAGTACACTTAGAAATTAAATAATGCATTATCATAACTTATTTAAGCATTTAGTACGTTAAAGATCCTTTTCAAGTAAATACAACAAAAATAAATTTAATTTAAAATTTTTATCTTTTTAGCTAAAAAAGTTCAAAAATCAGTATTTTTGCAAATTTTAAAGCCGTTTGCGGCAGGGTGAGGAAAACTCTAAAAGATCTGAATTTTTTTGTGTGAACTGAGTGCCACCAGTGGCCACTTTTCCGCACCCGCCATCATCGAAAATCGAAAAAAAGTTTTTTTCGGCCCACCCTATTTTTCAATCATCATTTACTTCAGCTAATTATAAAATGCTAATCTATCAGCAAATGCACCCATTTTTAAAATTTGATTGAGTCTATACTTTGAAACAGATGATTTAATTAAAATTTTATCTAAGTGACAAACTGTAATAAAAGCAACATAGTTTACTCCAAGCAACAACTCCTTTGGACCACTATCTACAGCAGTTTTTGGCAAGGTTAAACCCTGGGATTTGTGTATATTGAAAGTGTATGCAATAGTTACAGTCAATTCATTTCGTCAGTCCATTTCTTTGTTTCAAAGATTTAGAAGTAGGATAAAGAAAAATCTTTTAGTTAGATACAGTCAATGATTATCATCAAAATGAGCCGTTACAGTCTGTGGATGAATAGATATGTCATATAGATATATGTCATATGCCATATACAGGGTGATTCCGAATTTTTTTTACGATAAAAGAGGGGTGATAGTACACATCAAGACAAACAATATTAAATCGGCGACCAAGGGTCCAAAACGTTTTCCTAAGGAAATAGCCGCCATTAAAGTTTAGGGGCCAAAATTTCAAATAAACATAAAAAACGTAAAAATCGGTCGATTGATTTGCGGTTTTCACTAAAATTATTCTTTATGTTGGCATTTTCTTGAAATTAAATTATAAAGATAAATTTCAAAAAATGCCGATAGAGGGCGCTTTAGACTTTGGAGTAACGAACAACTATTTTTTGCCGGTATTTTTTGCATCTCATTAAATGTTTTCGTAAGCTTAGACTCAAACTTAAATTTTGAGCTCAAAATCTGTACTTGGGAGTGGTCAAGTAACACAAACTGAGCTGTGTTCAGAGGGTTCAAATTTCAAATGATTATAAAAAACGGAAAAATTGGTTGATTGATTTGCGGTTTTCACTAAAACTATTCTTTATTTAGGTATTTTCGTGAAAATAAATTATAAAGATAAATTTCAAAAAATGCCGATAGAGGGCGCTTTAGACTTTGGAGTAACGAAACACTCTTTTTTGCGTTATTTTTTGCATCTTATTAAATGCTTTCGTAAGCTTAGACTTGAACTTAAATTTTGAGCTCAAAATTTGAATAGCTAGGAATGGTTAAGTAGAGAAAATTAGCTGTGTTTAGAGGGTTCAAATTTCAAATAATTGTAAAAAACGGAAAAATTGGTCGATTCGTTTGCGGTTTTTGCTAAAACCAATTTTTAAATCAGCAGTTTTCTTGATCAATCAGTATTTTCTTGAAAATAATTTTTAAAGGTAAATTTCACAAAATGCCGATAGAGGGCGCCTTAGACTTTGGAGTAGCGTACAACTATTTTTAACTGCTATTTTTTTAAATCTCATTAAATGCTTTCAAATGCATAGACTTAAATTTTGGGCTGAAATTCTGAATCGTTAGGAGTGTTTAAGTAGCGAAAAATTGAATTGTGCTCGAGGAGGAAAAAGGGTTAAATTTCAATTCCTGAACACACTTCAGTTTGCGCATCCTAACTCTTCATAACGATTCAGGATTTGAGCTCAAAATTTAAATTTAAATCTAAGCTTCCGAGAACATTGAAAATGCTTTTGCAAGCATTTAATTAGAACCAAAAAATAACGGTTAAAATGAATTGTTGGTTACTCTGAAGTTTAAGGCGACCTTTGACGGAATGTTTTGAGATTTATCTTTAAAAATTATTTTCAAGAAGATACTGACTTAAAGAATAGTTTTATTTTAAACCGCAAACGAATCGACCAATTTTTCCATTTTCTATAATTACTTTAAATTCAAACCTCCCCCCCCAACCTCCCCCCCCCCCTTGAACACAGTTCAGTTTGTGCTACTTAACCACTCCCTACTATTCAGATTTTCAGCTCAAAATTTAAGTTTAAGTCTAACCTTCCTAAATCATTTAAAGGGATTCAAACAATAACGGCAAAAAATAGTTGTTCGTTACTCCAAAGTCTAAAGCGCCCTCTATCGGCATTTTTTGAAATTCATCTTTATAATTTATTTTCACGAAAATACCTAAATAAAGAATAGTTTTAGTGAAAACCGAAAATTAATCCACCAATTTTTCCGTTTTTTTTTAATCATTTGAAATTTGAACCCTCTGAAAACAGCTCAGTTTGTGTTACTTAACCACTCCCAACTACAGATTTTGAGCTCAAAATTTCAGTTTGAGTGTAAACTTACGAAAACATTTAATGAGATGCAAAACATACCGGCAAAAAATAGTTGTTCGTTACTCCAAAGTCTAAAGCGCCCTCTATCGGCATTTTTTGAAATTTATCTTTATAATTGAATTTCAAGAAAATGCCGACTTAAAGAATAATTTTAGTGAAAACCGCAAATCAATCGACCGATTTTTCCGTTTTTTATGTTTATTTGAAATTTTGGTCCCTAAACTTTAATGGCGGCTATTTCCTTAGGAAAACGTTTTGGACCCTTGGTCTCCTATTTAATATTGTTTGTCTTGATGTGTACTATCACCCCTCTTTTATTGTAAAAAAAATTTGGAATCACCCTGTATACAGGGTGTCCCTAAACAAATGGTATATACGCTAGAGTGTGATAGAACACATCAAGACGAGCAATAGTAAATAGGATACCAAGGGTCCCAAACGTTTTCCAAAGGAGATAGCCGCCATTAAATTTTGGGGTCCAAAATTTCAAATACACATAAAAAACGGAAAAAATTGGTCGATTGATTTGCGGTTTTCACTAAAATTATTCTTTATGTTAGTAGTTTCTTGAAAAAAAAATTATAAAGATAAATTTCGAAAAATGCCGATAGAGGGCGCTTTAGACTTTGAAGTGATGAAAAACTATTTTTGCCGTGATATTTTGCATCTCATTAAATGGTTTCGTAAGCTTAGACTTAAACTTAAATTTTGAGCTCAAAATCTGAATAGTTGGAAGCGGTTAAGTAGCACAAACTTAACTGTGTTCAGAGGGTTTAAATTTCAAATGACTATAAAAAACGGAAAAATTGGTCGATTGATTTGCGGTTTTCACTAAAACTATTCTTTATGTCGGTGTTGTATTGAAAATGAATTATAAAGATAAATTTTTTAAAATGCCGATAGAGGGCGCTTTAAATTTTTTAGTAACAAACAACTACTTTTTACATTATTTTTTGCATCTGGTTAAATGTTTTTGTAAACTTAGACTTAAATTTTGAGCTCAAAATCTGAATAGTTGGGAGTGGTTAAGTAGCACAAACTGAACTGTGTTCAGAGGGTTCAAATTTCAAATGATAATAAAAAACGGAAAAATTGGTCGATTCGTTTGCGGTTTAAAATAAAACTATTCTTTAAGTCAGTATCTTCTTGAAAATGAATTTTAAAGATAAATTTCAAAAACTTCCGTTAGAGGGCGCCTTAAACTTCAGAGTAACCAACAACAAATTTTAACCGTTATTTTTTGTATCTAATTAAATGCTTTCCAAAACTTGTTAAATGTTTTCGAAATCTTAGATTTAAACTTAAAGTTTGAACTCAAATTCTGAATCGTTGGGAGGGGTTAAGAAGCGCAAACTGAAGTGTGTTCAGGAGTTGAAATTTAACCCCCCCCCCCCTCGAACACAGTTCACTTTTGCGCTATTTAAACACTCTCAACGACTCAGAATTTGATCTCAAAATTTAAAACTAAACATTTGAAAGCATTTAATGAGATTTAAAAAAATAACGGTTAAAAATAGTTGTACGCTACTCCAATGTAAAAGGCGCCCTCTATCGGCATTTTGTGAAATTTATCTTTAAAATTTATTTTCAAGAAAACACTGATTTAAAGAGTAGTTTTAGCAAAAACCGCAAACGAATCGACTATTTTTTCCGTTTTTTTTATAGTTTTCCGTTTCGTTTGAAATTTAAACCCTCTGAACACAGTTCAGTTTGTGCCACTTAACCACTCCCAACTACTCAGATTTTGAGCTCAAAATTTAAGTTTAAACCTAAGCCTACAAAACCATTTAATAAGATGCAAAAAAAAAAAAAAAAAAGTGTTAGGATGGATTAATTCGTTAATTCAAAGTCTAAAGCGCCCTCTATCGGCATTTTTTGAAATTTATCTTTATAATTCATTTTCAATAAAATACCGACATAAAGAATAGTTTTAGTGAAAACCGCATATCAATCGACCAATTTTTCCGTTTTTTATAACCATTTGAAATTTAAACCCTCTGAACACAGTTAAGTTTGTGCTACTTAACCGCTTCCAACTATTCAGATTTTGAGCCCAAAATTTAAGTTTAAGTCTAAGCTTACGAAACCATTTAATGAGATGCAAAATATCACGGCAAAAATAGTTTTTCATTACTTCAAAGTCTAAAGCGCCCTCTATCGGCATTTTTCGAAATTTAACTTTATAATTTTTTTTCAAGAAAATACCAACATAAAGAATAATTTTAGTGAAAACCGCAAATCAATCGATCAATTTTTCCGTTTTATATGTGTATTTGAAATTTTGGACCCCAAACTTTAATGGCGGCTATCTCCTTTGGAAAACGTTTGGGACCCTTGGTTACCCATTTACTATTACTCGTCCTGATGTGTTCTATCACCCCCTAGCGTATATACCATTTGTTTAGGGACACCCTGTAGATGTCATAGATAATATTTTTTACCGTTCCATGTGCACCGTTTACCAATCCACCTTTCTGTCCATCAAGTTATCCGTAGCATAATTCTCCGTCCAATTGTCAAGAAAACTTTTGTCTGAAGTCTATATGCGTCATCTTCACCGATATTGCTATTTGATTATTTTGATCTGCTAATATTCTTGATAGGGGCAATTTTGATTTGCGAAGTATTCCTTAATTATTCAGTAATTTTGTGGGACAAAGGCTTATGTCATCCTAAAATCATTCCATTTCAGCCGGAAGCGATAAAACTTTGCGCCTTTGCATTAAAAGGCTGAATGCTATCTGACTTACCTTTTTTACACAAGCTGTAAAAATAATCGTCGATAGAATAAGCTCAAAATTCGTTATTCCCAAAATAAAGCAAAAAGATGAGGGGTTGAATCCAAATATAGTAGTATGTGGAATGATGTGAATGGTATACTGATACTAATCAATAGCCTTCTTTAGAAAGAAAAGCTTTTAAACTTTCGGACTGCCGAGCGAAAAAGAGGAATCAAAATGTTGTTTTCTGCTTAATTTTTTAAAAGGTCTAAAAAAATGATTTCACTAACATGATATAAAAATTTAATTAACTAATAGAATGTAACCTTTGACCGTATTAATAATGCCAAAAATAATTTGAAAACTGAATTATATTTGTGGAATTATATTAGTTTAAATAATTTTTTTACACAACACTATATTATACAGCACTATACACGACTATTTTACAGAAAAATAAGTAATATGCTTTTATTGATTTATATATGATAAGCATAATACACATGAATAAATATGCGCTGATAAAAATTGAAAAAAAAAACGCCCAAATATCACTAACTTATATAAACTACCACTTAATTAATCTAAAATTAATGATTTGAAAAATTTAGAAAACATTCTTTATGTTCTGCTTCTAAAATTTAATAAGCATAAATATTTGCTGAAAAAAATATATATTTACATAGTTAGGTTTCAACGAAAGTAAGTATTGACAT
This sequence comes from Maratus speculifer, assembly GCA_964019185.1. NCBI lineage: Eukaryota > Metazoa > Arthropoda > Arachnida > Araneae > Salticidae > Maratus > Maratus speculifer. Next base: position 295,701,253 of record OZ025292.1, read on the forward strand.
CTCTGAAACTTTTTTCTGGAAATAATAAGTTTTCATTATTATTTGTAACAAATGTTTTTTATTGAATTTGATATGATAAGCATAATGCGCTTTGCTTAGCATGCGCTAACTGAAATGGAATAAATATCGAAATATCAAAAAATTAAATATTAGTTTTAATAAACATTCAGATTTTTAAAATGCTAAAACTAATTGTCTAAAAGAGTTAGAAGCTATTGCATACGTTGCTTATTTCATAGCGTTCTTTGAACTCAAATTTCAACAACCGTTAAAGAACAATATGGCACAAAACATTTTTTTAAATTTAACACTTTCCATAATTTAACACTTGGCATGTAATTTTCCTGTGAAATATGATATTTTCCGCTAAGGTTTCGATAAATTAGTCTCTAAAATTTCATTTAAGTATAGATATCAGCTGAGGTGAAATTTGCTGATTAGTCATTAATATTTAATCGAAAATTAACATGAAAAAATCGTAAAAAAATAACTTGTATCACTAAATGTAATCTAGGCTATCGATGATCAAATGCATCGCATAAAATTTAAAGACAGTTTTAGATAAAATTAATAAAAAATAATAAAAATACATTAAGAATATTATCACTATTAACAGGTATCGAAAAGCAATGCGAACAAGTCATTTGCCATTACTATTTCAGAATGCGCGAATCTTAGAATTATTCAATGGATACTAAAAATTGTGGCGACATACGCACTACAACGCCATTTCTTCATCTCTATTTTAATAATTTTCTTAAATGCTTCTTGATAAAAACAGACTTCACAGCTAGCTTAACGACAATAACGTTCCAGCTGTCAACTATTGTAATAATAACAGATATAAATTTTCCATTTTTTCCAAGCTATGGAAATCCAAAAAATGGAAAATTGACATCTGTTATAATTAATTTACCGATTGATTAATCGTGTTAAAAATCAATCTATTATAATAATATTAATATGGCGTGTTTATAAATGAACATCGGTGTTTTAACGCTAGGTAGTATGTATTACATAAAACATAAATTATAATTAATGCATAAAATAATAGAGTAACTCAAGCAGTTTTACCTATAAGCTTACAAGTGTTCAATGAACATTCGTCACACGGCACACATCAAGTCGATAGCTCAGTTATTCCCAAAAAGTTGATTACCAAAGAAGTTCGGTTCAGACGTTTAGCCGATGAAACGCAATGTGATTTCTACCTGTGGGGGTTCATAAAGATCGTGTGTATGTGTTTCCACTACAAACTGGTCATTGCATCTGTTACAACAATGACTTCATAAACACTAATCAACGTTTGGGAAGAACTGAGGTATCGATTTCATGTCTGTCGTTTGACGAAAGGTGCTCACATTGAACACTTGTAAGCTTGTAGGTAAAACTGTTTTAGTTGCTCTTTTATTGTATGTATTAACTATAATTATAATTTTTTTTTGTAATAAATACTACCAAGCTTTAAAACCCCAATATTCATTTAGAAACAACCCGTATGAACTGCATTATTATTTTATTAATTTTATCCATGGCAGGCTTTCAATTTTACTATATGAATTCAATAATCGATATCCTAGTATTACACTTAGTGATACTACTTGCTTTTTACGATTAATTTATTGTAATTTAGGATTAAATATTAAGGACTGTGACTAAGCTGTTAAGCGTTATTTTTCGAAGTTTCAGAGATTACAGTATTTAATAACTTTTTGAAACCTTACTATGCAAATATTTATTTCAAAGGAAATTTTCGTTGTAGGAATTGTGGAAAGTCATGAATTAATGATTAATGGGAACGGAACATACGCAATATTATTAATTTTTTTTTCAAACCATGAGTTTTATCTTACTAAAGTGCTGAAATGTTATTAAAACTAATATTTAATTTATTGATGTTTCGATTCTGAATCATTCAGAAAATTCTAAACTGTTTTAAACATCTAAACGAGTATCGGAATCCGAAAAAGAAATCTCTCAAATAATGGCCATCTTTTCAGCAGCAGTATACTTGTTCAACAATAATTATCTTCGAGAACAATAGTTTTTTTTGTTTTGTTTTGCTGAAGATAATGTCTTTTTTCAAAATCTGTGTAGCTCTATATGACCATGAGGTGAGTGCGCAGACAATTACTCCATCGAGTTGGCTGCTGAAATTTTGGGATACAGAAACTTGATTAACCTACTTAAAGTGTAGCTAGTCAGGCAAGTCATATCTTTCTGGAAACCCCCTTCAGACCCGATTTTAGTGGTAGACTCGTAGATTCATCATTATATTTTCCTGCACCAAAAGGTATAAAAACATGGAAGACTGACAGATGGAAATCACAATAGTAAGTCTACGAATCTACCACTAAATTGGGTTTTTATCCGTTTTCCACCAAGACATGACATTGATGAATGATCACATTTTAATATGTGAATCTTGTTTTAGCTAATTCTGGAATTTCGGTCTCCAGCTTGATGAGGTGATTATTTATGCTACTGCCTTTGGTCTGGGTGGGTCGGATAAACAGTTTTTATAGTCAATTACACTCTAAAACACGTTACACATATTTTAGTCTCTTTTTTATACCTTTTTTATATTGAAAAATTCTCTTATGAGTACGGCCCGGGACACTTATCTCCAATATTCTATTACTATAAGGCATTTTCCGTTTTTGCCCAAAAAGGCTAGAAAAATGGGTAACTATAATTTAAAAAAAATCTAAGTTGCTTTAAACATCCAAATATGTACTGGGATCTAAAAAAAAGTTTCTCGACTAATGGCCGTCTGTTCAGTAGTAGTGTCCTGTTCAACTAATTTAATTTAGGGTAAAAAAAAAGTGGCTTTTGTTTTGCTAAAGATAATGTCATTAAGAAATATCTGTATACTTCTGGCTCTGATACACAGTCTTTTGAAACAATACAATCTAAAACACGTTTTATTTCTTATTAGAAGTTTTTAATATTTTAAAAAAGTCTCTTGTGAATTAGGCTTGGGTCATCTACCATCAATATCCTGTTGTCATGAATCACGCTATCGCGACGTTAAATTTTTTTGTTTACGAATGCTTGAAAAACTAATACCTATAACTTCCAGAAACTTCTAAACAGCTTCAAACATCTAAACATGTACCGAGATCCAAAAAGAAATCACTCGACTATTGACCGTCTATTCGATTGTACCGTACCTATTTCTTAAATTAAGTTAAATTTGATTACTTAAAACCGAAATAAGAAGTTATTTTGAAAGATGCGTTGGAATAAAAATGTCAAAAACCTTCTTTGATAAACAACATTAAACGTATACGACTTATTAAACAAAACGCAATTATTAAACGTATGCGTGACAAGCATGGCATGCATTCCCTAACACCTTACTTATTGCATTAGAACAGACAAAGAGCCATCCGTACATTTAACTCTAGTTCCAATGAACTTTCAGAATGTATTAAGCAGAAATTAATGGTATGAAAGAAGGACGAAATATCTCATTTATTCTGTTTCTATAATTTAATACCTGTTATAAAAACGTTTGTCATAAAATTTATCGTAAAATAAATTTGCGCAGTGACGATTCAGTAAATTACTAAAACTGCGATATTCGTGATCATTCATTAAACAACGGGTATCGGTAAAGGAGAAATTTTAGTATTAGATCATTAATATTTCATTCTAAATTGGGATAAAATGTCGGCACAAGGAAATCAATATCATAAGCGATGTTTTATCATTAATTGTAATCAAGGACAGAATTTATTAGGCATATTTTGTAAATATAAAACGTACACAAAGGTTCTGTAAAATCTTTTAGAAGTGTAGTGTATACTGCAACAAACAACTTTTGTATATAGAAAAGTCTGGCTATCCATTTTAGACTGAGAGGTGGCAACACAAGCAATTAGACCGGAAAGCGACAGCACGAACAGTCACCTCATCGAGTTCACGGCTGAACTTCTAGGATTGGTTAAAGTTCGATTCGCGTATTAAAACGCAGTTGATCTGACAAGTCATATCTTGATGAAAAACACCTCAAAACTCGATTTTAGTCACTAAACATATTTTTATCATTGTGTTTTCCTGCTCCCACTCCTCAATGTTTTTACAGTTTTGGGTGCAAAAAAGTACAATGATAAACTTATGAGTCATGTGCTAAAATGGGTTTTCAACATTGATATGAGTTTGCAGACAGATTGCATTTTAATATTCGAATTGAGATTTAACTAATCCAAGAATTTCATCCATGACTTCGATGAGGTGATTGTTTGTGCTGCCACTTTCGTTGATTTGAAGGCTAAAATTCTAGATTTAGCTCAAACTCGATTAGCATATAAAAATGGAACTGATCTGTTGAGAAATATCTTAGTGGAAAATACTTGCATACCCAAATTTAGTGCAAAATCCTAGAACACTTTTACTATTTTATTTTCCAGCTCCCAGTTCTTCATATTTTCATGCTTTTTGGTGCAGAAAAACACAATGATAAACTTACAAATAAATCACTAATATCAGATCTGCAGATGTTTTGCAACAAGATAAGATTTTGCAGATTTACTGCATTTTAATAGGCTAATCAAGATCTGTCTCATCCAGGAATTTCAGCTTTCAAATCTATAAGCTGATCGTATGTGCAGCCGACTCCCAGCCTATTTACTCAAAGTCAAATATAGTATTGGGTTGGGGAAAAAGTAAGTCCTTTTTTCGTGTTTTTCAAAGTGAATTTATTTATATAAATTTAAAAAACTAATCAAAATTTATGTGCTATTTTGTTCGATGACCTTTTGCCATTTTTCTGGTAAAACAATAATTCCGTCACTGTAGAATTTCTGAGAGTTCTGGGCAAAAAACTAAACAAGGTGATTTTCACAAGACTTTTTTGAAGCCAGCTTAACACATTCAAGAGAGCACCGCATACGGCGGAACAAATGGTAATCCGTCGGATGTAGGTCCGGACTATACGGTGGGTTCATCAAAACTTCCCAACAAAGTTTTTCAGTTTTTGCCGAGTGACTAAAGATGCGTGTGGTTTAGCGTTGTCGTGATGGAAGACAGCGCCTTTCCTTTCGATCAATTTTGACCACTTTCGTAGGCATCAATCCGGGCTTTGCCACCGTTTGTGAAGCTTCGATCACGATTTTTTTAGCACATTGTTGTTATACGTAATTCCCTTTTCATCACCCGTAATGATTTGTTTCAAAAACGGCTCGATTTCATACCGTTTCAGTAGCAATTCACAAATGAAAACTCTGTCCATCAAATTTTTCACTGTAAGTTTATGGGAAACCCCAGTATCGAGTTTCTTTTGGTTTCTAATTTTATGTAAATAGTTCAAAAGTGGTTTATAGTTGATGTTTATTTCCGAAGCAATGTCGTGGGAAGAAATATGTCAGTGTACCTGGATTATTTTTAAAATTTCATCGAATTGTTCAAGGATTGGCCGGCGAGGGAAAGGTTCATCTTTAACATCGAAAATTTCGGAAGGAAAACGAGCAAACCGATTCTGACTTTGGCGTTTACTTAAGCACTGATCACCATAAATGCCACACAAGTTTCGATGAGCCTGCGATTTTTCCCTTTTTGTAAGTAAAAAACTAAAATGTGACGAAAATGATCTTCTGAAATCTCTATTTTTAAAACGCAATAACTTTTGACTGGATAAACAGATGACGTTACCTTTATATCTAGAATGTTTCAGAGACTGTTACCTTTCAAACGCTGTATAGTATGACTTAATTGAGTAAATATTACTCGAGATATGCGACTTTAAAGCTATCTATTGAGAAAAAACGAATTTACTTTTTCCCCAACCCGATATATCGCAGTGAAGCACGGTTTTTTAATCACAATTTATAAACTATGAGGTAAGTTTATAAAAATATTAAGTAGAATAACATTACTGTGTATGAAATGCGTATCTAAAATGCCCTTTAAAAATGGAATAATTTCATATGTGTATTCTAAGCTAGATTCTAATGAAATAAAATCCTATTTCGAGATTTAGAGTCGTGAATGAAAAATGAAAAGTATTTAAATATATCTTTATAAATAAATACATAATTAGGGGCCGTCCACAAATGATGTTACACTTGGAGGAGGGGGGATGTAGGCTTATGAAATTATGACAGTTTGTGTCAAGGGGGTGAAAGGAGGTAAGAAAAAATGTGTGATCACACACTTGATTAAAATAAGAATATGAAAAATCAGCAGATTAAATGTTGAAGTTATTTTGAATTTAAAGTATTTCGAGTTCATAAAGTAAAGGTAAGATTTGAGTCTAAATATATAAAATTCGTATTCAAATTCCAATGTACTATTCTTTTCAGTTGTCCTTTCATAATAATATTTTATTACTATTGTATATTAATTATGTTTTTTGATGTAAACCTTTATAAAATATCAAACAAGAACAAGAAACGTTTACATTGTTCTCCTTACAAATGTCAGTAAAACACATAATGTTTAAAATTTGAAGTATAATCTATAACGTAGTGATTGTTTCTCAATTGCAAATATATATTAATGTAATATAGCATGATTTTTGACAAGAGGAAGGGGGAGAGTATGGTGAAATATGAACTTTTTGACAAAAAAAGGGGAGGAGGGTCAAACATATTTTTTAAAAATGTGACATCATTTATGGACAGCCCCATTACATGCATCATTCATCAAAAGTCGAGCAACAATAAATCTTGGTTTAGAATACTCTTAAAGAAAATATTTAATAAGAATAATATAATTACAATTATCTTAAATATTTACGAGTATTAAAATCATAATACTAGGGAACTTAATGCTCAATTTTAATTTTTCAATATTGGCGAAAAACGTCATATCTTTTATCATTACAAAATCTATCTAAAAGCAACGTTCAGTCGTATTTTTATTCAAAACACAAAGGGCTCTAAGAGTGAATGTGAACGTAGAAGTACATAACGCACAATGCCAATTTAAATGCAATTCCTTTTTCTATTCTGAACTTCGGACAGTCTTCATCTATGTTCTTTAAAGCTGATTGGAACGATTTTCAATAGCGTTCCGAAAGAAACACCTGTAAAAAGTTTTTTTTTGTGAAATTACAGAAAATCTACGGTTAATCTATTATCACGAATCTTATGTAAAATTACAGAGATTAGAAAGACCGAGATCCTTTTAAATAACAGATAAAGATTTTAGATAAATGTGAAACAGACACTATAAATTAATATCGTCAAAAATAACCAAAACTCTGTAAATTTACTTTTAACTAACTAATCTTTCCGGCGTTGCCCGGGTCCGTGATAACTATGATTAATAAAAAAAAACCCTTTAATATTATAAAAATGAAAAAAAAAATCGATTCTAAAAGCACAAAAAATCGAAAAACCGTTAAAAATTATTTCAAAAATGGCAATGAAAATCGCATTAAAAATCGATGGAATTCAAAAATCGTAGCAACAAAATTTCGTAAATGGACTAAAATTTTTAAACAATTTTCTTTTTATCAAGTCAAAAAATATCCGCAAAATTAAAAAAAAATACTAAAAATCGCATTAAAAAATCCTTTAAAAAATCAAAAATCGCTGCACCAATTCCGAATAAGCTTTACTGAAAAGCGAATAAATTTACTATGTTGGGTCAAAAGAATGAAACCGTATTCTTTTCATTAATGTGGAAAATTCGCCTCCAAACATAAAAAGAACGCTAAAAATCGCCTGAAAATTTAAATAAAAATATTCTAATCAAAAAAATGAAAATCGGGCTTCAAGGTGCAAAACTTCATATATCTTCCCTTTTAATTTTGTAACTCTGAATGCAGCGGTATCTTATGAACAGCACTGACACATTCATAACTTCTATCTTTATTATTATAGAAGATTATAATTTAATTTATTTTTAGGTGCGTTCGTAATTATATAATACGTAGCACCTATAGTGGTCGTTCAATCCGTCCGTCTGTCCGTCCGTCTGTCCGTCCGCATATAACAACACAAAAACTACCCAACCGAATCGTTTGAAATTTAAAATACATAATTATTACATAATTTTGTCGAGTCATTTCAAATTTTATGAAAATCGGATGCATAGATCAATTACAGGGGCAATCAAAAGTATTCCATTACATTACGGTCAATGGGGAAAAAAGTTTCAAATGCATTTTAATCGTTTGAAATTTAAAATACGCAATTATTACATAATTCTGTCGAGTTATTTCAAATATTTTGATAATCGTGTGCATAGATCAATTGCAGGGGCAATCAAAAATATTCAATTACATTATGGTCAATGGGGAAAAAGTTTCAAATATATTCTATGCGTTTGAAATTTAAAATACATAATTATTACATAATTTTGTCGAGTTATTTCAAATTTTATGAAAATCGGATGCATAGATCAATTACAGGGACAATCAAAAGTATTCCGTTACATTACGGTCAATGGGACAAAATGTTTCAAATGCATTTTAATCGTGTTATACTCATGCAAACTTAATAAAATTTATATGCAACTATAAAGTACATATTATAATGCACATCTTACATAATTTGTGGCGCAAAGAACATTTGTTAGTGATTTACAAGGCCACACAAAAGTATTCCATTACATAATGGTATAGGGAGAACATTGCTTGATGAGCGTTTTAATTGTAGTAATTCACTATTTACAATTTTATGAGATTGATATATGAAAGTAATATTTTTAAAACTTCGTTATCGTACGAACGCACCTAATTTTCTACGCTTCACGTGCAATTTCCAACTTGTTTTTAAATGAGTACATAACTTAATCTTCAGTGAGCTTCAAAGAAATTGAATATTTACGAGTAAATTTGAATTGTTGCATCATTAAACTTTAAACAACTTGTTTCTAGCCATTCTGGTGTTTGAGCGGGAGAAGTTCCACTTATTGACTGAACTATAGGAGGTTGTGCAATTCAGCACAATATGTATCTTTTCTTTCTTTCTTTCTAACTGATGACCAGGCCCCTACCTGCCGAGTTATCTCAGCTTAACGGGTTAGGTATCTGGTATCGAGCGGGCGACCGCCTAATTGTAGCATAGCGGCAGTAAACCTGATTTCTTTGTTTCGCATGTCATCATTTTTGCAGTAGGGGGAAGTGGGGTACATTGATACTAGGGGCACATTGATATACCCCCTGTACAGCACACAGGGTCATTACACGAAGTTCACAACAGCTCCAAAAGGTGATACCAGTGTAATTAACAACATACAGAAAGTTTTGGAATGATTCAATAGTTTGATGAAATTGGATGGGTGATTAATTGTTTTTGTAGGTCAAAAGTAAATTTGAGTTGTACAATTGAAATGGTATTATACAACTGTTCCAGTATTTTCAACCGAAAAGAATACCCTCCCTGGCAAGTAACGCTAATCTTTATCAGTTCCTCATTTTTTATTGTTAGATAAATTATGATGTGTTGAGTTTGCGACTCATTTTGTTTAAAATGGCTGCATGGAGCACAATGATACAGTCTTTGTCGGGGCACATTGATACAACCTAAATCCATTTCTAGTTCATTTTATCATTACCTTTTATTTATTTTTTTACCATACACGCCTTAATGAAACCATTTGTCGTCAAAAATTTCTACTATTAGTTTTTATTGAAGTGAAATAGCTCTAATTTCTTTACTTTAGAACATTTTATAGTATTTTTGCAAACAGAAGACGTACAAACTTACACAATATCTAGTGCTAGTAGGATTAACAAAAGAAATGGACGGCAGCCTGACAAATCTCAAATTTATATCGATTCTCCAGAGAAAAAAGTATTATCGACATGAGAAATGTTAAGTAAGAGAAACAAGCTGCAGAACAGTACATGATAATTATATTATAAACATAATTTTAAATATAATTATACTTTATTTTCTGTTTTTAAACCAATTTATAAACAGAAAACCTGGTAATTCTTCCACCTTTCCTAAGAAAGAAGAGAATTCTGGGGTTAAAGTGCCAGATATGCCAAAGTTACCGCAGTCAACAAACAGACAAGGAACAGCCAGAACATCAGGTCATTATGCATTTCATTTTAATTGCTTTAATATCGCTTACAAATAAATTGTATGCGATTTTAATGTCTATAAATATATATAAAATGGTTTGCTAACTATTTTTCTGTGAAAAATATGCATTGATGTTATTTTGTCTTCATTTTTCCCAGACGTTTCAAAGTGTATCAATCTGCCTCGGGGATGGGGCACTTTGATACAAATTACTTTTTTTTGATTTTTTAAAAATTACATGCAAAAATAATGTATAAAACAACGATTGTACATTTTTGTAACACACAACACAGGTTTTGCTGACATCACATAGAAAAATAACTTGACATTTCTGCTTTCTAGACACCAAAAATTTTTTTTTGAAAAAAGCTGTATCAATTTCCCCCAGTTCCCCCTACTTGTTTCTCGTTGAGCATACTTTGTTTCGCCTGTTACTTAACGTTGAATCCTGTTGTTTGAACTGCAAATGGCTACTCAAGTTGTTTTTGTAATTTAGTACCTTGATCAGATGACGATACCTTCAGCTGGCAAGTCACCTTCAGAGGTAAAATTCACATAAGGAAAAAAAATGTATCTTTTATGATTCAACAGGGAATAATCCCCACTAAATCTGATGAGGCTATTTTTTCATTTCTAAATTATTCTATGTTATATATATATATATATACACATAAACAATCTTTAATCTAAATTTTTCTTTAATATTTCTAATAAAATTGCAAAATATTTTTAAAAGTTCGTATTCTGATTTACAAAATTTAACAAACATAAAAATATTTTAAAATAAAGATAAAGAAATCCCTACAGGAAATTCGGTATAAATAAGGGAAATGTGTGTAAAACGATGAGCGATAAACGTAATCAAATGCATTTAATCGATAACTTGTGTAAATTTACTGAAAGTTTCGCTTTTTTTCGCATTTTTACAGAAATTTTTAACAGTGTATCCACCCCCCTAAAGAATTATATAAATCTGTGTAAAATACCATTATAATATTTTTATTATTTTTAAAGTTATAATATTCTAAAAGTTTTTATCTTTCTTTAGATATCTTTTTCAAATCTGGATACCTTATCGCATGATCTTAAGCTATATACTAATCAATATATTGCAAGATTATGAATTACCTGAACAGTAACAAAATCACGTCTTCTAATCAGCGGAGATTTTTTATGAGAAAATACTTGTGTGGGTGAACTTACTGGTCTGAAAAATTCCAGGAGACGTACCAAAACTGTGAAGAAAATGTTTCTACATCATCATCGTGGTCACAGTTTTGTGATATTATCACAATTCAGACCATCTCACAATTTTTACTTTCTTCTATCTTTACAATAATAAAGTATTGGACTTATGAAAATTTTCGAAATCTGGTTTTCCACGGAGTCACACGTTTTAGAAGTCAAAGAAACCGAAAAAACGTGTTTTTACAAAATGTCTGTCTGTGAGTATGTGACAAACATTTTGTGGGCACACTACCTCAAGAACTAATGCACGGAATTTCACAAAATTTTATATTCTGTTAGATCTTGATATAAACTAGATCTGATCTAGTGTATATCTCTTTACAGGTAGCACTGCTATGCTGTATTATTCACAATTTCCGCAATACCCATATTTCAAGAACTAGTTCATGGATTTTTATAAATCTTAAGATTTAGTTAATATTTGATATAACATAGTGCTGATTACGTTTTGATGCAAATCGCTCAACAGGTGGTGCTTTATTCATGGGCTATAGTGCTTTATTCCTGATTATTAAAACAGCTGTATCTGAAGAACGAATATATAAATTTTTCTAAAGCTTCAGATTTAGTTAGTCACTGAAATAGATTAGTGTTGTTTAATTTTTGGTGTAAATATCGCCGAACAGATGGCATTGCTATGCTGCTTTTTTCACAATCTCGTAATAAATACATCTCAAGAATTAACACATTGATTTTCATTAAATTTCATATTCAATTAGAACCTGATAAAAAATTGCTTCTGATTAGTTTTTGGTATACATCCCCAAGCATGTAGAGGTGTTATGAAGATTCTGCAATAGCTCTATCTCAAAAACTGATGCTCTGATTTTCATAAAACTTTGGACATAATCTGTTGCTGAATAGATTTTAGTTTGAATCACCTAAATGGTGGCACTGCTATGCTGTATTTTTTAGGAAATATTGACATGCATAAGATTGGAATTGTCACATCTGACTAGTTATTTAACTTTGATTAATACATTCTAGTTCGACTACTTTGTTCCATTGTTTTTGATCAAAACTCTGCCATATGTCAGAGTAATTGTCTCTTAACTACATTTTTATAGTTTATCTTTGATTGTCAACCATTTATAACTTAAAATGACTCTAAACATTTGTGTATAAGGTTACGGATAGACAATTATTATTTTTGACTTGAATTAAATCTTCTTTATCTTACAGATTGATTAATCAAGCAGTCATATCTAAATCTGTTGTATGTCTATAATTTTTGCTTTCTATTTATTAGTTTTAATGTAGTTTAGAGTTAATTATTTAATTAAAAACCCACTGGTTTACACTTATTTTCGATATATTTAGTTATTATTATTCTTTACAGCTTAGATAAGAGTTTAAGTGTAAGAGATTAGTTTTTAAAGTGTAGTTGCATCATATATACTACTAACTCAGCTGGCTTGGATCTTTAAATCTTTAGAATGAGATAATTTGTATTCATGACTGAATAAGTGGATGGTGACCCTAATCAGACATAAAGATTTTATTTCATTGTCCTTTGTTATTTAACTACCAATAAAAACAGAAACTTCCTATCAAATTTAAGTATTTCTCGTTATAGAAAATTTACCAATCGAAAGAAATCGTCATCGTAAAAAACACAATTGATGCACATCGATCAAAACACAGCCATCGATTACTTCCGGGAATCAACATTCGAGATAATCTACAATCGTTTATAAAAATATTGGTTTTTACATACTTATGTAGTCGATTTTAGTAAATGCATGGAAATTAACCCCCCCCCAAGTCCCCAGTTGTATAAAGTAGGAAATGTCCGAATATAAAATAAAAGGATAAAATAAGTATAAAAGGATAAGGGAGTTTAAGTATCAAAAGTTAGCATTTTGGGCTATTAGTAGAAAAATAGCCAAAGAAATAAGAATTAAAAGCACCCCTTGCAACAAAAACAGGAAATTAAATGATGAATGAAATTAATATTTTTATTGATTTTTTCTATGTCACTTAAGATCAGTTCCACATTTTTTTCATTATAAGAAGATTTTTTACTGGAATATGTTACACGTACCCCCCAAATAGAGGTAAAAATGGAGGAGGGGCAAGAAAAGTGCATAATATGAATAAGTGGTCACAGGACTTACCAACGATATGTTACACCAAGGGAGTCTTCTAAAATTTGGAAAATGCCCCCACTACGGGAGAAAAGTGTTGGGAAGGCCTCGAGAGGTTCATAACATGAATTAATGTTCATAGAGCTTTCCAATTATATGCCATAGGAAAGTTATCGGTAAAAGTTGAAAAAATTCACCTCAGGTTCCAACTATCGTTACCCCTCTTGGACAACATCCCCCCCCCGTCTCTCTTTTAAAAATTTTCATATATTATAAATAATATTTTTCGAAGACCTTCGCAAATAAATCCTATTTGAAAGACAAAAACTACGATTTCAAAAAAGGTCAAAAATTGCCCGTCTGGGGCAGCCAAACTGTGGAGGTAGGAATAAAGGCCCATAATCTGAAAGATTATAAGGGCTTTAAGATTAAATATCACATGACGGGTCCAAAATACGTTTTGGGTTTTTTTTACCCCCAGTTTACCCCGCCTGTCTCAGAGTTGGAAATTTTAAACAAGCTGAAACACATGGTTAATTAACTTTTAGATTTATTTTTTTTAAATTTCACGCTCCAACCTAAAACTGCTGCTGAGATGTGCCAAATGTTCTAAATTTTTTTATTCCTTTTGAGCCCCCTTACGAGTGGAACTTGTAAAATTTCTAAAATATGTGTTTCATTTATTTAGTAGGTTTATGTTCTGGAGTTTCATTTCCTTATCTATAACGGCTGCTAAGATATAACAAGATGTTCTATAATTTTCGATTCCTCATTTAACCTCTAGGGGGGATTTCAAAAATCCCGTCTTAGTGCACGCTTACATTACAAGTAGTATGTTTTTGCCCAATTTTCATGCTTCTAGATTCAGTAGTTGGGCTATGCATTGATTATCAGTGGGTCAGGGCAAACTATTGACATGTACAGATTAACACTTTAACACGGATAGTCACTTTTCACTTCTTGAAGGGAGGTGGGAAATAATATATTCCATGTAAGTTTGATTAAAATCTGAATCAGAAACTTTTAATTAAATCTTACTTTTTTTTAATATGAGGGAAAAAAGTGGAAAAATATATTTTCTTTATTTTGAAATATTTTATTTCTTCAAAATTCCGATGGAAATTGAACATTATAAAAACAAAATTGGTCACTCCTCAAAGGTTTAAAACGAGACACGGATAAAACTGAATCTCATTTCATTTTTTACTAAGAATGCATAACATTGTAAAAGTGCACAGAAATTTTGCGTATTCCATAAGCATTTCACGTATTTAAAATGAGTTAAACATAAATAATCGATAAATAAATTGCACACAGAAAACAGTTATCTACATTTCTATTAAAATGAAATCATTAGTACATTGGAAACAAACGTATATAAAAATAAACAAGTCATAACAGCCTAAATAATCAGGTCTTCTGATTGAGCTAATCGTTAAGATGAAATATTTCTTTAATCACACAACTTTAAAATTCTGTTCACGTCGTTTCTTCAAAGGATTAGGTTTTATTGCTTGCAGAAATATTTCTGATGTTTCTATTTATGGGATGCATTTTTATTTTTATGTGCGGAAATATATACTGAAATACATATAGGATATAAAGGTAAAGCATTGCTGGTTTTATATGCTCGTTCTTTTTAGTAGCGGTATAAATATTGTTCAAAAACTCTAAAAATTTCACTTGTTATTTAGGTCAAAGTTTACTATGTGTACGTCTATGTAGCGCATATATATCATTGTATAAATCACCTCTTTTTAGTCTATCTATAATTACATAAAATAACCAGTTTATGCGCATTTTAATTCATAAGCGAAACATTTTTACAACGCACAATACCACGACGTACACACACACACACACAAAAAGAATCACATTCTATCGTTTTGGTGTTTTTTGGTTTCTTATCAATCGGTGTGAAAAAAATACAAAATAAATAAATAAATGAAGAAAAGACCAAAATTATGTTTGAAGGTAGGAATGTGACAATTCTAAATTAGCTAAATTAGCAAAAGAATCAGAGAAGACCTCATCAGAATGATCTTATATCTAAATTTTGAACGAAAACTTATAATTCTGCATAAAAAACCCATTTATGTAAATTAAGGGAAGGGGTATTAGCCTCTTATACTTATCGAATGAACTCACAAGACTAATCAGGGAAGCGGCTTATCATAATATAACTATATCCAAAATGTCAAGTGAATCAGATATTCTTATCATGAGTTATTGTGTTACGTACATACATACAAAATGGGCAGGCACATAAGCTCTCAAGCTTTGATAGACTGTGAGCTAAAAACGCATATTACAATAAAAAACAAGTTTCCAGCAATTATTTTTCATTGATAGTAAAATAGCCGAATTGTATTGCATGTTCCTGTAAGTAAACGTAAATGTAATGTACTATATATTTTAAACTAAAAATCTTTTAGGGCACCTCAGAGATGTATATGAGATATAATATCATATGAGATATGATATGTTTAAAATAGCATATCATCTCAAAAATAAACTACAAATCACTTTTCTAGATGAATCTTAATAAAACGAATTACCTGTGAATGAGTTCTAAGCGAACTATTGATGTTAGGCACTTAATTTTGATAACGGATCTTGTAATGGTAAATCTCAATAACATATGAGGACCCCAGAAGCCAAGGGGTATAAAGACAAAATTGAAAAAAATGAGTTAAGTGCACGGGCTATCTGGAAATAAGTCTATTTATTTGTAGGTAAAGAGTTATGAGTGATTTTTTAATTATGCACTGAGTTTTAGGAGTCAGTTACTTAGCCTCTTTCCCGAAACTCTGAAACGCGTCGAGGCCAAAGGGTATAAGTGCAATTGTATCTGTTGACGTATATATAGCTGAAGCGCGACCAACGACATACAAGACCAGTTCATGACTCTGAAAAAGCCCCAGGAATTTGATCATTTTTAAATGGCGATTGGTACAAAAAGGTGATCGCATACCAATTTGTACCAATTACAGTTTAAAAATTATTTACTCTGTGTGACGTTTTAAACCTTATGAACTGGAGTTGTATGTCGTTTTTCAAAATATTATTCGTTCAGTTTTTTTTTTAGAATTTGCTTTTTAATGCATTAAATATTACATTAAATAAATGCAAACTGTTAACAAGTAAGAAAAATTAAAGATAAGCATAGATTGTGAAACACTTTCCAACATTTTTTGAAATCTTCAACAAAATTTCGCTATTTAGGATAATAAAGTGTTATTGTCCGTAGTCAAATATGTATTTTAATACTTTTGAACAACCTTGTGTTTGATTTGTCGGTTAATATATATACCGGGTGATCCAGAAGTTCCGGGAGTTTTGAAATGCTAATAATTAACAAACTATAAACAATAGAAATATGCGGTTTTCACAGAAATGCTTAGAAACTTGTGGGATTTTTTTTTGGATGAAACAAACATATAATGTTAGTTACACTTTTTGCCAACAGGTGGCGCTAATATTGATAGTATTATTTTTATGGTTTGATACAGATCCCTAAAAAGAAAGAATTGGTGTCTAAGGGTTACAAATTTCCATTATGACGCTCATAGCGTAAAAGTACCGCCGTGAGCCGATGTAAAACAACGTGCACAGCATCTTCAGAACAAAAGAAATTCTATCAGAAATTTCAGTTCATCGTGAAATTACAAATGTACTGCACTCACCAAGAGCTGATGATTTCCATTGACTATTGGCATCGAATTCTATCTCATTTACGATTGCAAGAGACGTTTGGGGTTTCCTGCTTTTATCACGATCTTCCTATGAGCCCTTTTCTCAAACCTTGTCTACAATAGCTTTCACGCATGTAATGGCCATGGAATATTTTACAGTTTTAACTTCACGTATTGTACGATAAGAACACAACTCGACATGCGAAGAAAGCTTGTCTTAACATAGCAGTTACCACCAGACAGCAGCGCCACCTGTTGCTGAAAATTTTAACTATATATATTTCGAAAAATTCATTCTAAACAAAAGTTCCACATGTTTCTGATCATGTATCTGAAAACCGGACCTTTGTATTGTACATAGTTTCCTAATTATTAACATTTCAAAACTCCCGAAACTTCTGGATCACCCGGTACTGTATAATGGAAAATTTTAATTTAGGAAGAAAACGCGTAACACTTTGAAATTTCTCTTTCAGCAGTTTATACTAAGAGATGGAAACATACTTGTTTGAGTTTTTCATCTTTGAAGTTTGCCTAGAACCTTTATTTTACGCCAGTATTTAGCTAAAATTTAGTTCAAACTAAAACTCTCTTAAGACTACTGAAATCACATTTCAAGAAATTATCATCCATAGATGACCATATACCCGATTCTGTGTGTTGCACTGTGCATCATTTTATCTATATTCTACAAACATTTCTGAGTAAACTGAATAAAATTCAGCATAAAAATACATAACTTATTTAAAACAAATCTTTAAGTAAATTACATTAATATTCAGTAACCTTTACTAGATCGTTTGTGTCGCCCTGTATATCAATTATAGCATTTATATGTACCATGTAATATGAATAAATTTAGTGAAACTTAAAAGCGCTAATCATAATTAATAAGGCATTTCATCCATCCATCAACCATATCTATAATATACAGTATTTGGGATTGAATATACTATTTCAAGTCTTTTGTGTGTCCCTGTAAATGCTGTGCACTTCATACTATGCACGAAATAACTTGTATTAAATCTCATCGACGTATATCAATTTTATTATACATGAAAAGTTTAATAGACTTAAAATATGTCGCAAACAATTTCCACTCTACTATTATGCAATTGAATTCTTTTGTTTGGCCCTGTAAATGAATAATAGCTAATCTTTTCACCACATATTTTACAGAATGCATGCTTTAATGAACTTCGTAGATGTATATAAATTTTAATATGTTTGACAGGGTGTAACACCTTTAAAGTTCATTTTAAAGGCTTTTCCCCATAGTCCGTAATGAATCTCAAAACTTTTGATTGTCTTGTAAGTAAACTAAGAGAGAACTACTGCTAGAAACCTTATTTGAAATAGGGTTCATGCTATGATAAGCGTAAATAATCTCAAAAAATTTCAGGGGAATCCTAGTATATTTACGAAAGTTAGAGTGGGGACAGACGGCCAGATGGCCAGACAGACAGACGAACAGACAAATTGATATTATATTAACTTTTCACCTTTTGGACAGTGTTAGAAAATTTTGAGTTTTAAAAACTTATAAAATTTTAAATCTTATGTTAAAATAAAAGTTTGTTCTTTCATTCATTCGTATCAACATTGATCTTAAATTTTTCGTATATTCATTTTTATTTCATATTTTTTTAATTTTTAGAATTTTAATTAAAAAAATTTCGTCCTTTCATTTATTTATATAAACATTATTCTTATTTTTTTTAAATTTATCTTTAATTTTAATTTTTAGAATTTTAATTAAAAAAATTTCGTCCTTTCATTTATTTATATAAACATTATTCTTATTTTTTTTAAATTTATCTTTAATTTTAATCTAATTCTTTAATCTTTAAATTTATCCATATTTTTTCATTTCTTGTGCTCATTCGGCACTTATAACCTTTGGCTTCCATAAGCAGTTTTCATTACTGCTTGGAAGCCAAAGGGTACAAGTGCCGAATGATGATAAATATTGCTTAGTTATAAATTTAAAACAAATTTTGCTCCACTTTTTTTCTAAACAGTTATTGAAATAAGAGTTCAAAGATCATTAAGAAATAAGCAAAAGTTTTATATCTCAATTCATTCAATTACAATTGATGTTTAACTTTGAACTCAATTTACTCGAAATCTAAATTTCGTCACTTGTACCCCTTGGCTTCTGAGGTCCTCCTATATTAATTACTTGGAAATCCAATTGCATAGGCACTGTTGCCAGATGGACTACTTTTTTAAAATTCAGATTCTTGAATGGCACCACTTTTTTACAAATGATAAAATGTGCCTTATTCAACGACATGATAAACCCTCTGACAGTCTTGCAAAAGGGCAAAATTGTAATGTTGTTTTCTCAGCATTTTGTTTTAATTGCTAAAAAAATATGATTCTTTCAAAATTATAGAAAAATCTTATTTACGAATATGAATGTTATCCTTGAGTATGTTAATCATTGCACAATGCATTAAAAATCCATTAAATCAACTGAGTTATATCATTTTAATTATTGCTTGCATTGCAGTGAAACCTGGAGCTTAGGGAACGTCTATAGACGGGCTTGTCAGTGAGAGGGTTAAAGCGAAAACAAAAGGTAATTTACCGTTTCAAAAAAATGGTGCCAATCAAGAAATCTGAATTTTAAAAAGTAGCCCACTGGCAACACTGTGTATAGGTACCCGAGTCAGACCACTGCCAGACTGACATGAGACAAACAGGAGGCCAAGTAAATCGAATTCATGAAAACTTTTTTTATTATGTTTTATTATTTTAAACAAAAACATACTGATTGGTAAAGATATTATATGAATTGTGTTTTTCGAACAGGCTAGGGAAGATCCCTTAGAGTCATTTCTGGATTTCGATTAGATTGGCATCTTGCTAAAACTCTTTTTACAGGAATCAAGAAATGTTCTGGGACGATACTGTTTAATGCATTTGTCCCCGAGATATGGAACATTTTTGATGCGGATAAAATAAATAAAAAAGGAAAACCGCCTAATATTGCTTCAAAAGCTATCAGAGACATAGATTGGGAGAGGACTGCAGAGACAATCACCTTCTCTAGTTGGAAGCTGATATGCCAGCGTTAAGACCAAACTCAATTAGCCTATTAAAACGCAATTGGCCACATGGGTTTGTGGAAATCATTTGGAGGCTCGATTTAATGAATTATCGATAGTTTTGCCTACTATTGAATTTTTCTGTATAAAATGTATGAAATCACGGAAGACTGGGAGCAGAAAAACACAATCTTAAACCTACGGGTCAACGATTAAAATCGGAGTTTAGGTGGTTTTCCCCAAGATATGACTTCGCAAACCAGTCAAATTTTAATAGTTTAATCGAATTTTTACTAATTTAAATTTCAACTCTATAACGGGTTAATCTGCTCTGCCACATTTCAGCCTAACAGGAATATTTTTTTATGACTGGTAGGCTCTGCCCCCTAAAACCTATACTCTTTGACTGCGTTCAGACACTAAAAATCTGCTTTAAAAATATTAATTATAATAATTGATTGAATTGTAATTAAAAAGCCAGTGGTGCCCTCCCTGTAAACAGTTTTCCATGTCTTTTTACTCAGGAATTTTAGGGCCGAATCAGCTGCTGTTAATTGCTCTTTTTGTGATATATTAAAGAAGATTAGTTACACTTGAAAATTTGTTAATGAAAAATGAACTAAATCAATACAGTCTTCTATTCCAGGTATTTTTCGACAAGTCTGTAGGACAATAATTTTGTTTAAGAGATTTTAAATATAATGTTTTAAATATGACATAATTTTCATCAACATTTTCTTTATCAATGTAATATTTACTTGAATATATTTTTTTTTCTTAGGAAGATAATATTATTGTTTGCACTGCCTTAGAATTGGCAACAATAGCTAAAATGATCTTCTCGATATTTCAAATAACTCTCTCATATAAATATACTTTTAAATTTAAACTAGTTGGCCGTATTATTACGTGATCATTTTGAATGTGGCGTAATTTCCTTCATTTATGAATTGTGACGCATATTAATGAATTCATTATTTAAAAAAATTCTTTCTTTTTTAATATTCACGTATAAATATAGTTTTTATGATGTATTTTTAATATTTTCCTGGTTTTAATACATAATCATTTAATTCTTATTTGTTTTTTAAAGATCAGTACTTAATGAAAATTGAATCATGTAGATATATTTTTTATTTAAACTGTTTGGCATTGTTATTTGGACAGTTGAAATAATACGTCATTTCCCTCATTTATTGCTCTTAATAGGTATTATGCTTGTGTAAAAACAGTTTGTATGATGTAATGTTTTTTTGCTTTTAACCTGATATCATTTAATTTTAGTTTAAAAGAGGAATTTTCTAAAAAGAGGAATTAACTATATTTTTAATTTAAAAGAAATATTATTCTTTGCGCTGTTTCAACAACTGAATGAAATTTAAAATAATATTCTTCTCTATAATATGCAAAACAAATCTCTTGAAATGTTGAAAATTTCAATTTAAAATTGAACTAAACCCTCAAAAAATAAGGCGAATAATAAGAAAATGCAGTTTCACACCTCGAGTTTCTATTGAATGTTTTAAAAATGATTAAATTTCTCTGTGTAGTTTTTGCCCCTGTAAAACTTTATTAATGGAATGATTTTGTAATATTTAAGATTAAATATCTCATAAAATAAATATTTTCTCCATATCTGGCTCACAAATGTGTTCATTTAATTGATTGCAGGTGCAAAATTTCGTGAACTAATCAGATTCTCTCAGTTACATAATATTTGTTTGATATACAGAGCAATTATATAAATACAAAAATGAAATAGTTGACAAAAAATGACCATTTGAAGTTCAAACAAAAAATAATATCCATCACTAAAAATGTTTTCTTTATCACCTAACGCAAACTATGAATTAACACGAATACGAATTTGTTACATATTATATGTAATATTAATATTAAAAATGCTATTTTTCAAAATAGAATGCTGTTTTTGTTAATGATAGTGCTTTCCTTTTGTGAGATGTCGAATCATGCTCTCGAAACAGAAATTGAAAGTAGTCCATCATTGCAGTATCCCAGCTTAATGATTCTATAGTACGATTGTCTTGATAAAAATATTTACCCTGATCATCACTCACGGCACTCAACGTTTCTAAAACAAAATTTAGATGGAAATGTTAAAAATGAATTTTTAGTGATATTTCATAGCTCATGTTCTTGTAGTTACTCAGTTACTATGAAGCATATCTATCATCTTTTTAACTACCCAAAAAGCCGTGAACAATTTTTTGAAATATAGATAAGTAGCTAGCTTGAGGTTTATGATGAGCATCGTGCATTTGGTTTTTAAAAAAATCAGCTTTCTCACCACACAAATATACACTCTTCTATCGTTGTCTTACTTAATTTTCAAAATTCCCGCAACAGTTTCCGCACTCCATGTAACCATTTTTATGAATATTTTCAAAATTTTTTCATCAATATCATTTTTTTATGTACAGAAGCAAAAATCCTTTCAACTGGCTGTACAGTGTGTATTTTTGACATTATTCTGTCCAAGAACGTCCGATTTCCTCATAGATCATTGTTTGACTTGGTAGTGGTTATTTGTATCCCGGATGTCCCATGGCCACAAAAAACAGTGAATTTTGTAAATCCACCTGTAAAGTTAATAACATTGCAACTAATTTAAAAACAAATCCAATCTGCCATTCATGATATTTAAAGTCCATTGCCGCGAGCAATTAAGACTTATTTTTATAAGTATTCTTTAACCTCACTTCATAAATGAAAAGTGTTAATGTTAATTCGCTGCCATTTTGCAAAAGCACATCTTTTAACTAGCTCTCAAAATGATTCGATTCATTGAAATTATACTGAATACCGAACTAAATTAATAAATCATTTACATTCATATGTGTACACACATTGAGTTTTTAATTGCAAAACATATACATAAAAATGTATAGTATATCTTTTTATAAATTGAAATCTTTCTTTAAACCTTAAACTGATAGATTCTATTATTGTAACTTAGAGGCTGGCAATTATATTTGATATTTGGAATGTTTTAAGTCAAGTACTTGATCGTTGAATACCTTCAGTTGAATAAGGTGAGGCAATTTTTTGTTTGATTCTAGACGATATTTTTCCACAGACTGCACATATTCTGGCCTACTTTCCTCTGATGTCGATCCTGCATCAGCATTTTTCATGAGGATTCGGACGTTGTAGCAACAATAAGCCACAAAGTTGGAACATGTGCACTTTAGTTTGTATCTGCTCAAAATGCAAAACAGAGAGAAAGATTGATGTAATGTCAGTTGGACTTATTATTTGGAATAAAATTTGTCATAAATCATTCTCGGTCCACTGTTGAAAAAATATGTATGATAATTGAAATTAAAAAAAATATATATAAATTAAATGTACGTTTTGTCGCATATAAGTGTTCTTTTAACTACGAAATTTGCATGTTTAAATATGTAATGAAAAGTAAAGAAATAAATTATATAAACGAATAAAAAATAGAAATATTTATGTCTATAAATCAGAATATTTTTGTTGTTATTTAAAACTATTTATAGTTATTTCAATGTTTAGTCTACTATTTTTAGCAGAGAAATAATTTATCGTTATTAAAAATAAGTACTAGCGGAATTTGAACTCACATAGAAAAATCGCTAATCCTCTATGCTGTCCATGCTACAGAGCCACTTGCGAAAGAAGGAAAATTATTAGATTATAAAATGTATTGCTTTATATTCGATCTCAAATTCCGAGCAGACGACACCATAACTCAAAGACGCATGCACAAACTTTGTGGCTCTCAGCTGCTGCGACGACCGTTTCCCTTTTTCAGGTTGTAAGTGTCAGGAATAGGTAACACTTTCTCATGAGGCCCTGTTTCTGTACACAAGGCCTGTCAGGGTGTTTTGATAGTCAAATATTAATTTTTTTTCGTAAGATTTTGAAAGTTATTTTTACAACAATATTCGTCAAAAAGAAAAAAAAATATTTAACGTTCATAGCTATTTATTTCATATTTGGCCATACATTTGAAACGTAACTTATAATTTTTATTTTATCAAATATTTTATCATGTATGTAAAAATTAAATTCTAAAATTTTGGAAAATTCTTATGTGATTAAAAAAAATCTCATAGCAGATTCGGATATAAAAAATACATAAAAAATGTTTATTCCAAGTCAGGTAGTAAATGGGCTATTAAGTAATGACCAATGATGGTGTTTTCTACGTAAATGTCCAAAACACAAGTGTTTTCAATATCAGGCATAAGCGATTTAATGCACTATTTTTTTTTATAGATTTAGCGCAGACTTGTTGAGTAATAGTTGGACCATGCATATTCCACTGATCGAAAGACTAAATTAAAGCTTTTGGAAAGCATATTGACGCATTGCATCCATAGTAATTGCAGATAACTGGATGTAGGCCAAGTGATGTACTTTTAGTGTGCTTTCTACAGAAGTAGTACACTATATGGCCATTGATGACCGCCCACTTGTGATTTTAGACATTTTATTAAATATCTTGAAAAATACATGAGGAATTATCCTGAAATTCTAAGTGTATAAACATAATAGTACAGGTCATATATTTCCGTGAAGTTTTTTCCCGAAACTTTATAGGGGACCGTCAACAAATTAAAAAAGTATGAATATCTTTTGGAGACCCCTGCCAAAACTAATGTAGCAAAAGTGCTCAAACTGTAGATTATGATTGAGAGGCTTATTGTAATAAACTGTGTTCATTTTTATGTGGATAGCATGTATATTCGTAGAAAAATTAAGGTTTTTATAAAAACAGTCCCAATTTTTTCCAAGATTTTTCTTATAATTTGCAGAGTTCTTAATGTAAAATAATATTCTTTTCTCAAAATATGACAAAAAACATTGCACATAATACTCCGCAATCAGAATAAAAAATAATTAAAAATGGATGAAAAATGAGTAGGTTTACTAAATAATATTTCACTGCGCATGCGTTAACGATGTCAAAATTTTAATTACATATTATGTTAGCTAAACGTATAGAGCAACTTTTATGAAAGTCGCAAAATCATAGCTTGAAAATTCTGAAAATAATCATCATTAGAATAAGTTGAGAATCCGTTATTCCCAAACTGAAGCAAAAACAAGAAAGTTTATATCCATATATTCATTGATTAGTGTCAATATAGAATACACAATATGTTGACAACAATGAACTGACGAACCCTATCTCATGAACAATTGGATTGAAGAGTACAATTCTTGTTGATTTCTTTAATCTCATGGAAACAGCTTTCAAACGATAGCACTCTCATCAAAATCCAGAATTGATAGTTGGGGATATTTGGTAGTGGGTGAAATAATAGCCAGGATGAGAGTATTTCACGGTTTTGAAATGTTCCTGCTAGTTATTGGTCAGACAGTTCAATAGGACCATTTAAGTCAAAAGAATATATTTACCTAAAAATTATGTTTCTAAATTACTATGGATTACTTTTTTATGAAATAAAAACTTTTGAAAAGAATTAATTAATTACACATATTAAATAATTTTTGACAATGAATTTGAGTTCCCAGTTGAAAATGGGATATTCCCCCCAAAGTGTCATGTGTAATAGCATTTAACGTGTGGATTTTCTCAAATTTTGCAGCTTAATTGAATAATTCAAGAATATTATTTAACGAAATTCAATAGCGAGATATGGGTAGACAGGTGTTTGTATAAAAGTTCGTAGAAAGTCGATTGATTGTATTGATGTTGGCCAATTATTTACACTATGGGATATAGGCCCTATGTGGTGGGATGCCCTCCGTTGGAGGGTCTTTCTAAAAGAACCTAACCCGTATTTAAGTAAGGTTCGAAGAAAACCACGGAAAACTCCGAACGGTTAGGCCGACGGTCGCGATTGGGTTCGAACCCAGCACCTACGGTCTACCAGTTTGGAGGTCTTAACCTCGCGGCCACTGGTAGAAAGTCGTAGAAAGTCGAACTGAATTTGGCGATGTAATAGCGAGTTTTTGTGTTTTCTGAGTCACTTCAAAATGCATGACATTAGGATAGAATTGAATCAATCTTGATATGCATTTTTTCTCACTATGGTCGCCAGATCTCAGTTGAAATTAGGGATATTTTTCGCCAAAGTAGGAGAAGCTGTGATCAAGATTTTTGAAAGATAATTCGCCGTTTAAATAAAGCATTTAAGACTATTTTTGACGAAAACTTATACTTAAAATGTTTATTCAATAGTAAATATATCATACGAAATAATTTATTTCGAAGGTATTAATAATTTAACTGAACGATTTTTATGTTCCTCTCCCAACCTAACTTTTTTTTTTTGAATAACTAAATAGTTTTTCGCTAGAAATGTCAATCCATAATTCGTTGATTCAACTTTCTAAAAATAAGACAAATTTCTTTCAAAACAAAATATTTAAAGCTGTAGAAATATTTGTAAAGCGATAATAAGTTTTTCTTCTTACATCTAACTGCATTTTCACATTAAAAAATGTAGAAAGAGGGTACCATCTACTCTTTTGATTTATTGAAATATTTAATTGATTTCCTCTTTACGAACAAATCGAATACTCATTCAATTTTATTAATAACAATTACTCGCATGGTTTGCTTATTAAATAAGCTTATCACATTATTTATACTCACAGAAATCATAATTGAAAGATTATTATTTTAATTTTTTTTTAAATTCTCACTTGATACTATTTACAAACTGTAAAAATTTCTCTCCAAAAGGATTCTTTCTTTTCGTTTGTTTTCTTTTTTCTTTCTTTCTTTCTTTTTTTTTTTTTTTTTTTTTTTTTTTATGTTAAATTAGCTTGCAAAATAGAATCTTAGCTTTGCAATTTTTGCTAATTTTTCAGTACAACAAATTTGTATTATTTTCAGATTAAATTTACAATAAGCCTGTTAATGTCAATTCATGTTTCTGACATACTTAAAAAAATCATGAATCGTTTCCTTTTTTAAAACTCTTTATCATTTTAATCAAAAAAGAAGTTAGTGTGAACTAAATTATTTCTTTTGTTGAAAAGTAATCTGAATTATATGCAATTTTTTTTGTATGTTAAAAGAAATATAAATTTAAGGCAAAGAAAATATATTAATAACACTATAAAATTAAAAAAATTCGCTAAGCCTTTTAAAAGATTCTGGTGCAAAGAAGACGCCTTATAATTTTGAAAGAAGGAGCTTATGGTGATATTAAATACGAATATTTTCGTAGTTCAATGTAACGTACTCAGTTGTTTATAATTTTAGTGTAAAGGAATATATTTCAAAAATAATAATAATAATAATTTGAATACACAAATACAATTAGAAAACACTATTGCAATGTACATGACTTCGCGAAGACTTAATCTCATATAAAAATGTATTTGTTTCCTAGAAACTTGACATTACACTGAGGTGACAAATGTCATTGGATACCCTGGCTTTTGCACGGCGAAGAGCAGCAAAACATCGTGTCATGGACTCCACAAGTCGTTGGAAGTTTCTGGAGAAATATTGAGCCATGCAGCCTCTAGACGTCCATAATTCCAAAAGTGTTGCTGGTGGAGGATTTTATGCATGAGCTGATCTTTTGATTAGGCCCATTAATGTTCGATGGGATTCATGTCGGGTGATCACGATAATCAAATCCTCAGCTGGAACTGTCCAGAATGTCCGTCAAATCACTCGCGAACAGTTATGGGCCGGTGACATGGAGCATTATTAGATTGGAAAATTGCATTGTGTTTGAGTACATGAAGTCCATGAATGATTGCAATGGTGTCCCAGTAGCTGAACGTAATCATTTCCAGTTAAGACGTAGAACTAGTCACAGAAAAAGACCCAGATGATAATGTAAAGTCTATGGGAGCGTTCTTTTCAAATATCTCGCTCAAATTTTAATATTTTTACATGATGTTTTTGCATAGGATAGCTGCGGACGATCCACAATCGGCCTAGTTTTTACTTTTTCAACTCTGGCTTCAGATGTATTTTTAAAAACACTTTAAATTTCAAAACCGCTTAAACTGGATCTGAAATTGAAACTATCATAATAAAAAAATATACAAGCAAAATCGAAAAAGTAAAAATTAGGCCAGTTCTAAATCATTCTCAGCTATCCGATGCAAAAAAATCATGCAAAAAAATTAAAATTTGAGCAAGATATTTGAAAAAAACTCATATTAGCATCCGGGTCTTTTTCAGTGACTGTTGTGGTATCTTAATGTTTCATTTTAACGAGCGGATTTAGTCCATTCAATGTAAACACAGCCCACACCATTATGTAGCCTTCACCAGCTTTCACAGTGCCTTGTTGACAACTTGAGTCCATGGTTTCATGCGGTCTGCGCCGCACCCGTGCCCTCCCATCAGATTTTACCAATTGAAATCGTGACTTTTCTGATCAAGCAACTTTTTTCCTGTTTTCTACGGTCCAACTGATATGGACAGTAGCCCAGGAGCACCACTGTTGGTGATGTTGTACTGTTATTAATGGCAACCGAGTCGGCCTTCTATTGCTATATCCCATGAAAGCCAAATTTCGCCAAACTGTCCTAATGGACACGCCCGTCAAACATCCCATATTCATTCCTGCGGTATTTCATGCAATATTGCTTGTGTGTTTATACTGACAAGTCAACGTAGACGTCGCTGGTTGCGGTCATTAAGTGCCGACGGTCGACCATTGCATTCTCCGTGATGGGAGGTTATACCTGAATTTAGGTATTTTCGGCACACTCCTGACACTGTGGATCTCGGAATGTTGAATGCCTAGCGATTTCGGAAATCGAACGTCCTGTGCCTCTAGCACCAATAAGCATACCGTATTAGAAATCCGTTAATTCTCGTCGTGTGGCCATAATCACATAATCAACCTTATTAGACAATTCATTTGACCACAAAGGAAACTCCTGCTAAGGAGCTGACCATTTATACAATTTTTAAGATATAATACTGCTATCTATATATTTGCATACTGCTATCTCATGACTTTTATCATCTCAATGTGTATTGCATATATATTTTAAACAACTATCGATTATCTATTACATTAAGATCTGAATGTATGCTTGCATTTCACTTTTATTCTTTAAAGAATGGGATGAATTGTTGATCGAGAAGGGCATATTATCCGCAAGGATCCAATAATACCATATTAACAATTACTGGCATACTAACAATTATATTAACAATTACCTAAGTGATTTCATTGTTGTGATATAAATGTTAGAAATTGATAAATTAAGTTATTCCAGTTTATTCACAGAAAATCGTTTGCATATTTGCAATTGTGATATTTAATTTATTTATAAGACGCGACTCGTTGCTATGGAAGCGAAGCTGTTTTTTCGTCTGCTTTGCTTTTTATATTTTTTATCTTACGAGATGAGTTAAAAGTTTAGATAAAAAAGTTGGCATCAATTTTTGATGGAATGTAAAAGAATTTTTTTTTTTTTAGAGAGAATGTTTATATTTTTTGTTTGTCGTGCGTGTCTTGAGTTTTATTGAAGAATTATGTTAATTTTATGAAAAGGCACGCAGAAATGCATAAAGGATCATCTTTCCAGTTTTTAGTATGATGATCAAAAATTATCAAGGTAAAAGCATTTATATTTTGTACATATTATACATTTTGTACATAGTATGTAAATAATTTGAATTCAATATTTCTTTATTCTATAATTCTAAGTATGTAATAAAATTTTTAAAAAGAAAATTCAAGAATATTTAGAAGATTTTTGAACCCAAATAAGTTTTGATTGTTTACAAAACAAATCTGGCGCCCGAACAGGGACATTTGAATAATACTGTTGAGATATTGAATTGTTTTTATAGCGTATAGTGTTTTCATAAGCTGTGCATTACTACTTAATTTTTCTAAGATGAATAAGCTAAAGAAAAAGCGTACACCACTACGTTCGTCATTTACCAGAACTTTAAATGTTTTGAATGAAGAAATTAACAGCGAGTCATTAGATAAGGGTAAAATTTCAGACGATTTTAGTAAATTAGAAAATTTGATTCATGAAATTAAAGCTATTGATGAAGCTATAATTGAACTCATGTTAGATGATGATAAATGCGATGAAGAGGCTATTGAAAATGAAGTAGTGGAAAATGAAAGTTATTCAGATCAATTTATTACCATTAAGCGTAAAGTTAGCGAAGCATTGGGTACAAATAAACGTAATCAAGATGATAGTGAAAAAAGCACAGATCACGGTTATTCCAAATCAAAGCATTATAAATTACCTAAACTAAATATTAAGCCATTCGATTCGCAGTTAATAAATTATCTTTCATTTTGGTCTCAGTTTCAGAAAATTCATGAAGACATAGATTTGGATAATAGTGACAAATTTCAGTATCTTATCCAATCGGTAGAACCTGGAACCAGTGCCAGGCGCTTGTTAGAGAGCTATCCAATGACCGCAGTTAATTACCCCAAAGCTGTCGAGGCATTTCAAGAGCGTTTTGGAAATAAAGATTTACTAATAGAAGTGTACGTTAGAGAATTCCTAAAATTGATTGTAGCTAATGTACAGGCGCACGGCAAAGATAAACTTCCCTTATCAGATTTATTCACGAAAGTCGAGGCATATTTAAGATCTTTAGAATCAATGGGTTTAAGTTTAGAAAGCAATTCGGCATGGCTCTATCCCATGATGGAATCTAGCTTATCGGAAGATGTATTAAAAGCATGGCAGCGATATAATATTTCAATTACATCAAACGTTGTTAGTAATAATAATGCATTGTCAACAAAAGCAAATATAGTAAGATTGATGGAATTTTTGAAACAAGAAGTTGCAAACGAGGAAAGATTAAAATTAGCCAAATCGAGTTTTATAGAGCTGGGCTCTAAAGACAAACCTAAAGAAAAGTTAAGAAAAGCAGAAAGTAAAATACCTACTGCAGCAGGGCTATTTAGCGCAAAAGAACGCCTTTGTTTATTTTGCAGTAAATCTCATGAAAGCAAGGACTGTGTTAGGGCTAGATCTCTTTCCTTTAATGAACGGAAGGCCAAAATTAAGAATAAGAATTGCTGTTTAAAATGTCTTCGTTTTGGTCATCACGCTAAAGTTTGCAAGGTTTTTATTCGTTGCCACGTTTGTTCTAAACCCCATACCGAGTTATTATGCCCTGAAATTTCAATGTGTAAAGAACCAGAAATAACAGCTAAGACCCCAGAAGTAATTCAAAGCACTATAGCAAATAAGCAGTGTTCTGCTGAAGTAGCCCTTATGACTTTGGAAATAGTTATTAAAGGTCGAATAACAAAGAACGTACGAGCATTACTTGATTGTGGGTCGCAAAAGAGCTATATTTTAAAAGGTACAGCTGAAGAGTTAGGTTTACATCCCATTTCTTCTGAAGCTATTGTACACACTTTGTTTGGTGGTACGCAAACAGAAGCTAAATCTCACAATAAATTCCAAGTTGAGTTAAGTTCTTCTGATAGACAGAAACAAACGAAAGAAGTCTTAGAACTTTTGGATCAAGATATAATTTGTAATAATATTCCTCGGATACCGAAAGAATCAGTAATTAAAGAGCTTAAACAAAATAAACTATGGATCACAGATTTAGGAGCAGGAAGTCCAAAAATTGAAATTTTGATTGGAAGCGATTACTACGGACAACTTCTTACAGGTCGAGTAAAACAGTTAAAGAGCGGTCTTACAGCAATAGAGACGAAGTTTGGATGGACACTTTGTGGTCGTTTAGAAAGTACATCACAGTCTTGTCTAAATTATGGAAATATGTTTATCACGAACCTAGCTTTAAAAGATATGAAGATTCCAGAATTATGGAAGTTAGAGACAATCGGTATAACAGATCCCTGTCAAACTTTGTCTAAAGCAGAAGAAGAAGAACTCGCTCATGATAATTTTATAAAAGAAGTTGATATAAATATAGAAGGTCGCTATATTGTAGGTCTTCCTTGGATTAACGGCAAACGTGAGATTCCCTCGAATAGACACATAGCTCAACGAAGATTGATAAATTCAACAAAGAAATTAAAATCAATGAAAATGTTTGAAGAATACGCTAAAGTTTTCTATGAATGGGAAGAAGAAGGCGTTATAAGTAAAGTACCAGATGAAACACTCAATATTCCAGGACATTTTTTACCTCATCATCCCGTCATCAAACCAGATAGTCTTACTACAAGTGTTCGACCAGTTTTTGATGCATCGTGTAAGATAGGGAGGTCTCCTTCTTTAAATGATTGTCTCTTTAAAGGACCAAACCTCATTGAACAAATTTCTGCAGTGTTAATAAGATTTCGTGAGAAAGCTATTGGGGTAGTAGCCGATATAAGAAGAGCATTTCTTCAAATTGAAGTCAAAGAATCAGATCGGCATTTCTTGCGATTTTTATGGTGGAAGAGTCCTGACGAATTTCAAGTTTATCAACACAATAGAGTAGTTTTTGGAGCAACTTGTAGCCCATTTTTGCTAGGTGCAGTTATAAGATATCATTTGAGTAATGTTGATGAAGAAAACAAACAGATAGCTGAGAAGCTTATGAAATCATACTATATAGATAACTGCGTTACTTCAGTCGACAATGTGCCTGAACTAGAAAATTTTATTTCAAAATCTACAGAAATCATGGCTGATGCGAAAATGGAATTAAGAATGTGGGTATTCGGACCAATTAAAAGTGAAGACAGCAGTTTCCTTAACGAAAAGAAGGTGCTCAGCAAAAATGTAACAACGATAGTTCCGGTTTTAGGGTTGAAGTGGGACACAATGGAAGATAGTTTGAAGATCGCTTATAAATTTAGTGATGAGATAGAAAATCTGTCGAAAAGAAAGATATTAGCTGTAACCCAAGGGATCTTCGATCCAATAGGATTTTTAGCCCCAGCATTGTTGCCAGCCAAACTGATAATTCAAGACGCCTGGTCGACGAAATTAGATTGGGATGCTCCACTTCCAGAAGAAATCCGGAATAATTTTCAAAAATGGTATAGCGAACTCAAGTATTTAAATGACGTGAAGATAAATAGACGTGTAGGATATGGTTGTAAAGAAAAATGGTCTATTCATACATTTTGTGATGCAAGTACCAGAGCTTATGCAACAGCAGTTTTCTTACGTTGTGAAGATAAAGACGCAGTCTTTGTACAACTTTTAGGAGCTAAGTCTCGTCTTGCACCAAAGAAAAATGTAACCATACCACGTTTAGAGCTTCTTGCTTGTATTTTAGGAATAAGGTTGACTAAATTTGTTTTGAAAGCCTTTAATTGTATTTCCATACCAGTAAAGTATTGGACCGACTCTTCGACAGTTCTCGCTTGGATTCGAAGAAATGATCAATGGGGAACGTTTGTAGGCAATAGAGTTAGAGAAATTTGTAAATTTTCCGAATCTCAACAATGGAACTTTGTACCTGGTCATCTCAACCCTGCTGATCTACCTTCTCGCGGATGTAGTCCTAAACAGCTGCTGAAGATGAGATGGTGGGAGGGACCAGAGTGGTTGAAGTTATCAGAAGAAAATTGGCCACATTCAGAAACAAGCCCCAACGAAGAATTAGTAATGATGGAAAAGAAGAAAACTGCAGTACCTACTCTTTTATGTTCTAATTCACTTGAATTTATGATATATAGTAGAATTTCAAAATTTGGTAGATTTATTAATGTCGTATGTTGGGTGAAGAGATTCATAATGAAGTGCAGAAATCGAAATATATGTTTTCCATCAGAATTGTCAATTGAAGAAAAAGAAGATGCGGAAAGGTCGCTCTGGTCAATAATACAATCTGAAAGTTTTGGTAATACTACTGATGCAATAAAAGGATTAAAGGTTATGAAAGATCAAGAAGGTTTGTTGAGAGTAAAAACAAAGATATTAGAGCGGGATGACGAGTTTTCTTTCAGATATCCAATTTTATTACCATCGAAACATCATGTAGTGAATTGTCTGATTCAAGAATGTCATTTAAAGAATTGTCATGCTGGACTTCAAACAGTTGGATCCATTTTGAGAGAAAAATATTGGATAATTTCTTCTAGACGCATCATTAGAAGTCAATTGTCTAAGTGTTACAAATGCAAAAGATACTCTGCAAAACCATATACTACACCTCCAATCCACCTACCTCTAGATCGAGTCAGAGATTCCAAAGTTTTTGAAGTTGTTGGAGCTGATCTTTTTGGCCCTCTTTTCGTAAAGCAAAGATCCAAAGTTTGGGTTGTACTTTTTACATGTGCAGTATATAGGGTAATACATTTGGAACTTGTATCCAGTCTCTAAACAGAAGGATTCATTCAGTCACTTCGAAGGTTTATATGCAAGAAAGGAAGGCCGACTACTATATACTCTGATAATGGCTCAAATTTTAGAGGAACCAACAACCTTTTAAAATCATTGGATTGGAAGGCAATAGTTTCTTCGAAAGAACTGTTTCCTATTAATTGAAAGAACTGTGTCCTATTAGTCATCCATCCAGCAGCAGCTTGGTGGGGTGGATGGTGAGAAACAGTACATCTAGAAGTGGCAGAGTAGTAAAGAGACTTTTGAACTGACTTTTTCTAGAACTCTGAAATGACTTTTCTAAAACTCTGAAATAACTTTTCTAGAACTCTAAACGTTTCATTATTATTTTATTATTGTTTAGTTATTATCTTTATTTATTTATATATTTTTTATTTTGAATTAGGGCTTAATTTGATCAAAAGTGATCTTAAGTTTAATTTGGCTTCCGCCTAAATTAAAGGTGGGAGTATGTTAGAAATTGATAAATTAAGTTATTCCAGTTTATTCACAGAAAATCGTTTGCATATTTGCAATTGTGATATTTAATTTATTTATAAGACGCGACTCGTTGCTATGGAAGCGAAGCTGTTTTTTCGTCTGCTTTGCTTTTTATATTTTTTATCTTACGAGATGAGTTAAAAGTTTAGATAAAAAAGTTGGCATCAATTTTTGATGGAATGTAAAAGAATTTTTTTTTTTTTTAGAGAGAATGTTTATATTTTTTGTTTGTCGTGCGTGTCTTGAGTTTTATTGAAGAATTATGTTAATTTTATGAAAAGGCACGCAGAAATGCATAAAGGATCATCTTTCCAGTTTTTAGTATGATGATCAAAAATTATCAAGGTAAAAGCATTTATATTTTGTACATATTATACATTTTGTACATAGTATGTAAATAATTTGAATTCAATATTTCTTTATTCTATAATTCTAAGTATGTAATAAAATTTTTAAAAAGAAAATTCAAGAATATTTAGAAGATTTTTGAACCCAAATAAGTTTTGATTGTTTACAAAACAATAAAGGAAGAAAAAAGTAAGTATTGTTATATTTTTATAAAAGACATTTGCTCATTAACATAAAAGAATTCATTTCCATAAATATTTAAATATATATATATATATCTTAATTAAATTACATTTTTCAAGATAATTCGAAGATATACACCAAAGAGCGAAAACATAATGATTTTTTGTACTTTTTGTAATATCCTGAATGACATGAAAGGTACATGATCAAATAGAAATGGTATTTAATCGTTGCTAAGGGGTCTAGAAAATTCCTTTAATCATTTTCAAACTTTAAGTCTTTATTTTTAAATATTTGAAACGGTTTATTCAGTTTTTAAAAATATATGTTGTCATTTTTACAGTCAAAATGAGTACGTGTGCACTGCTGCCAGTGGGCTACTTCTTAAAAATTCAGATTTCTTGATTCGCACCACTTTTTTGAATAGGCAAAATTCCGTTTGTTTTCGCCTTTATTAATATATCATTAAATAAGGCGCATTTTATTATTTCAAAAAAGTCGTGCCAGTCAAGAATCTGAATTTTAAATAAATAGCCCGTCTGGCAACACTGTACGTGTGTAAGCAAATCGAAATTTACCATTACTAGAAGTGCAATGGAATATCCTATATTTGGTGATTCTTTAAAACTAAATAAAGCTGTTTTGTCAACAATATCAGAATGATATAAAATATTATTATTATACAAGACAA
The DNA here is from genome assembly GCA_964019185.1 of Maratus speculifer. Lineage (NCBI taxonomy): Eukaryota > Metazoa > Arthropoda > Arachnida > Araneae > Salticidae > Maratus > Maratus speculifer. The sequence goes on from OZ025292.1 coordinate 295,737,283, forward strand.
TAAATAAAACATATCAGTAATTGTTAAGTTCCGCCAAAATCAGAGGTAAAAAAATCCCAAGAGAAAACATCGAAGGCATCAATTATTGTAGTTTTCCAAAGACGTATTGATCAAATGACAGACAACAATTTTTCAAATATCAGCTTATTTAATTCCCCAAAATCAAAGGAAATGATGAAAAATTGGAGATAGATTACATGAAAGAACTATAAATGCGAAACATATATGTCTGATTTAAAGAGTCAAATTCATTATATTTGGGACACATCACAGCATCCTTTGGACCTGGAAAGATCATTTCAGGAAGTGTTAAAATATTGCACTGAAAAAAAATTAAACCTTGATAAATATATGGCAAAAGGTTTTGACGGAACAACTGAACCAGTAAGATAAAAAATCATGCTAATAGCGTTTTGAAACTAAGATTTAGTCGTCCGTTGTAGGGGTTAATATGTCAGCTTTCTGTAAACGAATTGCTATTAAGTCAATGAACTTGATAAATAAAATAAAGGCTCACGACCTTTTTCTGTTTTAATTGGAAAGTCGTTGGATCAATGTGAACAATAGTCAGTTATGGAAATTAAAAAAATATCTGCTCCTATCACCGAGAAATGAACTCTGGAGAGTTAAGTGCAGACAAAAATTATTTTTATGACATGTATCAAACATTTGCATCTAGTTAATGCTCCCCAAATCTGGTAAATCGTAATCCGGCAAGAATATCGCACTCTAAATGATTGACAATTGTCAATTGACTATTTGGTTTGCAGATTGGAAGTTAGAATTCATCCCAAAATCTGAAGATTATGGCTGACTTTTTAATGAAAGTACATTAGTCCATGTTGTTTCACTTCAAGAAAGATTCTTCTTGCAAACATGGAGCTCAAAATGTTTTTTTCTAAACATTAAGTTGTTTTGTTATTTGAGGAAATATTTAAATAAAATTGTCGATCCCGTAATTCAACAAAACGTATTCTTCTGTCATTGAGTTAAAAATTTATTGGAACGATAGCTGATAAAAAAAATCATGATTGAAAATTTGTATACTGAAGAATATTAAATCATGATCGAAAATTTGTATTCCGAAGAATATTGAAGGTAAAAGATATTGTATGTTCTACAATAAGACAGTTTCATATTTCAATATTGAAATTCAGTGTTACAAACTATACAAACATTACTGACTGGCAAGAATGTGAAATCACCACACATTCTTAATACCAAGAGAGAAGCTGGAAATTCTCAGAAAAAGATCGGAAATCCCATCTTTTCATTTGAAAAATTTTCCTGTTGCGGTCTAACATTCGAAAGATGCGTAATTTTAGTTACTGAAGTGCCATTAGCAACTGTAGTAGTTGAAACAAGGAACGTATATATATGACCAAAAATCAAATCACGAAAGGTAATTAGGTAATTTTGATAACAAAGGCCACTATAAATTAGAGTGAAATGAAAGATCGTTTTACAATACATCGTATATATTCTTTTCATTGCATTACTATATATTCTGAAAACTGTATTTCCTTTATATTTAAAGAACTATCTTTCATGCGCATTCGAAAAATAAAAGTGAACGGCATGTCTAATTATTGTGCTTTATCTTTTCTGCGACATTACGATCCACATTTTAGTGTTATATTCGTGATTTAAAGATTTTAAACACAGAGATACTTAGATCATTCATAAGTAATACTTTAAGAAGTCATTTTTTGTGGGGAAAAAAAGAAAAAAAGAAAGAATTGAATAATTTACATAACATAGTGAAATCTTGGTTTTCACATGTAAAGGGCATAATCTTTAAGAGCTGGTTGGGAACTAAAGATGAATTCCAAATGAAATTGAAATTTTAACCTTATATTCAGTGTGCCAAAAAGCAACTTTTTAGATCTATCCAATGAAAAAATTCCGAAAACAAAATTTTTTTTGGTCATTTACACTACATATTAAAATCGTGGTTTTCACATGTAAAGAGTATAATCGTTAAGAGCTGGTAGGGAACTAAAGATAAATTCCAAATGAAATGAAATTTTAACTCATATTCAGTGTGCCAAAAGAAAAACTTTTTAGACCTATCCAAAGAAAAATTCCGAAAAAAAAATTTTTTTGGTCATTTTCACTTTTCACTACTGGACATCCACACCGTGCGAAAGAAAAAGGGCGTCGAGACTGACCTGCTTGTTACAGCGAAATCAACACCAGACAGTGGTTCAATTGACAGCCTAATTCAACGCAGGCCCTTGTACAATTGTTTCGGAGCACAAAGTTCAGCGCACACCGTTATATGCGGGGCTACGCAGAAGACTATCCACTCATCGTCCTCTGTTTACCAAGCGTCATCGCGCAGCTACAGCTACTGTGGGCTCAGAAACCGTGACTGGACCTTAGATCAGTGGGAGAGAGTTGCAAGGTAGGATGAATTACAATTCGTAATTTATTATATTGATGATTGGGTCTCGGTAAGCTGTTTTCTAGGCGAATTAATTAATTTCCTTAATGTACAACAGGTCCAGAAGCTGGTGGCGGCGGATTTCAGCTTTGCAAGATGTTTTCGTGAACGACTCTGGAACTTGTGTTTCTGGTAGAATTCATCATGAAAGATACAGGCAATCTAAATATCATTTAGGATCAGTTAATCTTTACATGCAGCCTGCTTATCCGTCTGGATATGGAATCTTTAAACTGCAAACACTCCATGTCACAAAGCTGGAATTGAGCTCAAGAGGTTCCATGAATATAATGCTGATTTCCAGTTAATGTTCTGGCCACATAGCTCACCGGATCTTAATCTAATAAATGCACATTGGTGGTGTCATGAAACGGCAGATTGGAACTCAAAAGCAACCATGTTCGAATATCCTGGATTTTTGTGACTGCTGCTTGAACTTAAGATACAATTTGTCTCCGGCTGTCTGATAAGGGACTATGTCAACCATGCTAATGCAGGTTGCTTCTGCATTCTACGCAAAAGGTGAGTCGAAGCTTTTTTAGATAGGTGGTCATGAAGTTTTAGATCTTATATATTTTTACGCATTCATGCTTCATATCAGTTTATTCAAGAGGACAAAAACTGTCTGTCAACAAATTGACGTCTATAAATAATTACTCTGAAAATTTTTTTAGTTTTATCTTCAAGAAATGAGCTGAAACAAGCTTTACGTGTTTGAAATTAACAAGACAGTTAATTCCTATATTAACAGACGTTGAATATAAAGAATGGATTTCCAAATAAATAGTTCAAACAAATAACAGTTTTTTTCAATTTATTTTATTTACAAAGACGTTAAAATGAAATAGTTTAGTGATAAAAATATATCTTTTAACATTAATTTTTTTATTTTAATTCTTAAAATGTCATTTTTACTCCGCCATCTTCGAAATTGCATTCCAAATCTTAGACATAAAAAAAATAGCTGATGTTATATAAATTAAAATATTGTTATTAAAATCTCAAATAGAATTTATTAAAACAAAGTACAGAAAGAATAAAGCATCGGCCAAAATAAATTTTAATTACTTACAACAATTGTTAACATAAACTTTTCTTTAAAAGAAAAGAGAATTTTACTTAAAAAAAAACAACTGTACAGTTTACATATAATTTCAATAGAAGTAATTTAATTAACGGGCAGACTGTTTATCAAGTGAAAACAAACGGAATTGACATATTAATAAATTAAATTGCTGTCTCTGTTGCAATATTATTTTTCAAGCTGTATTGAAATGTTACAAGGGTTTTTGTTTTTATAATTTAAGCAAATGTATTTTCTTTCTGGTTGGTCGAAAGTTGATCGAAATCTTTCCAAAAAAGGTTTGTTGGAGCAAAATCTGTACAGAAGAATTTAATTCTTTTTAGATCAATTTATTTATGAGAAATTCCCGGTGTGCAGAGTGCATTTTTTTTAAATTTGCCTAGTTGTTTGGCGCTTTATTTCCATTTATATTTAAATTTTCAGAATTTCGAGAGTACTTTTTCATATTAAAAAAAAAAGGTTATTATTTTAATTTGCAGCCAATATGTGAAAACATCGCAAAGAATAATATTTTTTCCAAATAAAACATTATTCACACGTAGCTGATATAAAAAGAAAAAACCCAAACAAATTAGAACTAAATGATAACATATTAAAAGCAAAAAAAAAAAAATATTATAATTACATCATTAAAACTATATTTACACGTGAGTTTAAAAAGAGAAAGAAAATAGTAAAGTAATAAATACATTAATATGTTCAAAGAGTCGTAAATGGAGAAAGTTACGTCATATGCTATATAATAAACTTGCCAAACATTCTAAATTTAAAAAATATACATTTATCTGAAACATTTATTTCACATTATTGGATAATCATTTAAAATATTTTGCCAATTTTAAGGCAGTGCAAATAAATATAATTCTTTTCTAGCAACAATTTTTTTTTCATATAGATTTTAAAAGAGAAATAAAATTTTAAAATAATGAAATAATTGTGCTTTAAAAGAAGCAAATGGGAGAAATACGTTAAATATAAAATAACCAAACAATAATATTGCAAAATAATTTTAATTTAAAATTATATCTACACGAGACATTTATTTCTGATTTTGTGATGGTCATTTTAAAAATTGTTCTGAGTTCAAGTGAAAATAATATTTTAATTCTAACAAGAAAAACATTTTTACGTGGATACTGAAAAAAAATGGGAATAATTACGTTAGATTTTAAACGATACATTTAAAATGTTTTATTTAAAATAGCTTTTTTTATAATCTGCTCAGAAAAAAAATAAACTGGGACACGAAGATTCTGTTTACTTATTTCATTCTACATTAGCTTATTTGAAAATGTTTGGCTGATCTTATTCAATCAAAGACGAAAAAAGCCACTGGATTTCTTAAATATAAAATAATTCAACATAAAAACTCCACAATCAAAGAGAAATTAATTAAAAACCGGTTACAAGAAGATCGCACTGTTTTTTTATTATTATAATTCGATCTTCTCTAATCTATTTAAAGCCAATAAAATTAGTATGTTAATAGAGTCTCCTGTGTCTGAACAGGGATTGACTAGGGCAAAGCCCTTTAGTTATCTAACAAATAGTAAATTTGAAAAAGTTCAATGTATACCACAATTAAATTCCGTTGACAATAATTATAATACAGGAATGGCCTGTACACTATATTGCCATTGATTATGGGACACTTGCGATTTTAGACATTTTACTAAATATCTAGAAAAATACACGAGGAATCATCTCGAAACTCTTAGTGTATAAATATAATAGTATACGCCATACATCTCCGTGAAGATTTTTTACCAAAACGCCATAGGGGACCGTCAACAAATTAAAAAAGAATGAATATCTTTTGAATAACCCTTTCAAAACTAATGTAGCAAAAGCGCTCAAACTCTAGATTATGATTGAATGCGTTATTGTAATATACTGTGTTCATTTTTATGCAAATAGCAGGGAACACTCGCAGAGTAATTAAGGTTTTTATAAAAATTGTCCCAAATTTGTCCAAGTTTTTCCATTATAATTTTCAGAGTTCTTAATATAAAATAATATTTTTTCAGAAAATATGACAAACAACATTGCACACAGTACCCTTTAATCAGAATTAAAAAATAATAAAAATTGTATGAAAAATGAGTAGGTTTACAATATAATTTTTTACTGCGCATGCGTCAAAGATATCAAAATTTCATTTGCATATTATGTTAGCTAAATGTATAGAGCAACTTTTGTAAAAGTCTCAAAATCATAGCTTGAAAATTCTGAAAGTAATCGTCTATAGAAAAAGGACAAAATCCGTTGTTTCCAAAATGAAGCAAAAAAAATGAGGGATTTTATCCAAATGCAGTAGTACATCCCATATTGTGTATTCTATATTGACACTAATCAATGAACATATGGATACAACCCCTCTTGTTTTTGCTTCATTTTGAGAATAACGGATTTTCGACTTATTCAATTGACGATTATTGTCAGAATTTTCAAGTTATGATTTTGTGACTTTCACAAAAGTTGCTCTATACATTTAGCTAACATAATATGCATATGAAATTTTGATATCGTTGACGCATGCGCAGTAAAAAATTATTTAGTAAACCAACTCATTTTTTATACAATTTTCATTATTTTTTAATTCTGATTACAGGGTACTGTGTGCAATGTTGTTTGTCATAGTTTCTGAAAAAAATAATATTTTATATTAAGAACTCTGGAAATTATAAGGAAAAAACTTGGAAAAATTTGGGATCATTTTTATAAAAACCTTAATTACTCTGCGAGTATGCATGCTATTTGCATAAAAATGAACAAGGCTTATTACAATAAGGCATTCAATCACAATCTAGAGTTTGAGCGCTTTTGCTATATTAGTTTTGACAGGGTTATTCAAAAGATATTCATTCTTTTTTAATTTGTTGACGGTCCCCTTTGGAGTTTCGGGAAAAAATCTTCACGGAGATGTATGACTTATACTATTATATTTATACACTAAAAGTTTCGAGATGATTCCTCATGTATTTTTCTAGATATTTAGTAAAATGTCTAAAATCGCAAGTGTCCCATAATCAATGGCAATATAGTGTATATATATATAAGACGAATGACAATGAAATAATTGTAAATATATTTAATTTTTTCTATTGAAGCATTTTTTATTTAATTGGAGAAGAAATGATTAGATTTTCTCCTTCATAGTTCCATGGTATATAATTAAAAAATATAATAAAAAAGTAATATAAAATGAAGAATTAAAATAACACTTTTTCAGTGCAAAATTCGTACAGGCCAACATGAATATATAAAAATACATACTTCACAATGCAGAAGACTAAAAATATAATCTATTTTCCGTTAGTGAGAAAATATGTTTATAATGCGATATAATTTTCAAAACAGATTACGTTGTATCATGTAAGAGTCGTGTGCTTAGGTTATAAATGGTTAAACCGAAAGTCTCGATAATGGCGACTATTACAACAAACATTGGACCCCTGTGCTTATAAAGCGCTAAAGCGACAATCACATTATGGGATCAGGTATTCTTTAAAATATCTAAAAATTAATTTTTCAAAAAATAGCTTATAATTAAATATGATTTCTTAGGAATATTTAAAAACAAACCGCATACAAAAACTCCATTATAAGATAAGTTATGTCTAAAACACTTTGAGTTTATCCTATATGATCAATGGGTGATTTAATATTTAAAGTCATTTTTCTTTAAACAGTGATTTTGATCATTGCGTGTACAATTTATGTAAAACGGTTGCCTAGAATTTTACAAAATTTTCTCTAAATGTATTAAACGTACAGAAGCACAAAATGACCTATTAAAATTATGTTTCTCGAGTTAGAATTTTAGATTTCACTACTTCTTTTCTATATAAAAAAAATCCCGATATTTCGAATTTTCTCTCTGGATCTATAAGTTCTATTAATTTTATTGTAGGTCCTTTTCAAAACACATTATTTCTCTACTCAATAAAAAACTCTTAATGTGTTTTAGCAATTCAAATGTAAAAAATCATGTGCGCAATGCATGCAAGAATAGTTTGTAACAATAGTATTACCTTTGAAAATAAATTAAACATTTTCATATATGTGTAGGGGAAGATAGGGATATTTTAGACACTTTTTAAATTTCAATTTTTTTACATTTTTTATAATTTCTTAGAACAAAATAAAATATTGAAAATGAAAATTTGATATTTTTTCTTCAACTGAAAATCACTTTCAATTAATTTTGAACTATTTTTCTATGTTTAATAAATTTTTACTTTTTGTTTCACGTCGTGGCTTGAGTATCCCCATGAGAGGGATACTTGAGTTATGGTGAAGGGATACTTGAGCCAGTACAGAAAAATACCTACAAAAGTATTATTTTTCGCTTTATTTTTGCACAAATATTTTACATAATGATAAATTAAGATGTATAAAGTCCTTCAAAACCAATTGTGAAAACAAAACTTGTAGCATGATCATATTTTGTAGTGATAATCGGTGGTTAAAAAACCATTTCAACTTTGATTTCATCGATGGTAGCAACATTTTCAGTTGGTGGCCATTTAAATTAAGAATCTCTAATTTTTTGAGCAAATTTCATGTTCACTCAGTAACAGAGGTTTGGATTTCAATATACAATATTTAATCTTAATATAATATATTAAAAATAAAATATTTTAATGTATTGGACATAATTAATTAAAATATTATAGATTATGACCTGTAAAACAGTTTAAAAAAGTTATTTTAATGTAATAGGTTAAAAGTTAAATTGAAAATTATGCCTACATTTATCTAAACAGGCTATTTTTTAGTCAAAATGAAAAATAAAATTGATATTTTCATTAAAAAAATATACATTTTTAAACATTTTTCTTCTAAGTCATTATTTTTTATAAGGAAAAAAATTCTCTCTTTTATACAGAAAAAAATGAGTGAATATGATAAGGACATAAATTTATCTTTTTTGTTTCACCCATGTCTAATTTCCGAGTAGGTATGGTTCAGCCATAGCTCACGTATTCCCAATCTCAGTGGCTCAAGTATCCACATTACCACGATTTTTATTTAACAGAGTTTTACTAAGTAAAGCAGGCAGCTATTTGAACTATTTTAGATTCAAAATACAATTGAAATTATACTTATTAAATATACCTATATTGTTGCAGCTTTCAACAAAACTTTAATTACAAAAAAGAAAAAAAGAAAAAAAAACATGCATCTAAATGTTTACTTTAGATAGGGAAAAAAGAATTATTAATCACCATATTTTCAAAGTTGTACCAAGGTTTGTGATTTCTTTTTTACGTGTTCAGAACTATAAATATGTTACCATGTTTCCTGCTTTAGAAACAAAAAATAATCAATTGTAGAGGTAATAGGGGTGGCACAAGTATCCCCACTCTCCCCTATACATTTTTAATAACTTTAATTGGTGAAATAAATCATTTTCAATACGTGTTTTCAATTTTATAATTAAAACTCAATGAGATATAAGGTGACTGCAATTCTTACAGAGGTCACTTTTTTACATATTTGTTTAGTTCAAAGAGTACGTGACCAGGGTTGTGCAAAATTTTAATTAGATTACCGATTGGAAACTAATGAATATTTTTTAAATTATAATTAAAGATTGACCGATTAAGTTTAGTTTCAATAGAACTCATAGACTAATGATCAGGGATTATTTTTATGTAATCAATGCTTTGATTAAGATTAAACCAATTCACTTCTACTCATGCACTAATGACCATTGATTGTTTTGATGTAGTAGCTAGTTTTATTAAGAATAAATCAATTCTCAAACAAATTAGGTAATCTACTTAAAGATTAGCAATCAATAACGTAATTATTGCTCCAGTTTTGTTCCACTTTCGAAAACTTTTAATTTTCGAATAATTTAGAAATTGCTCTTACACAGCATTTAAAAAATTAAATAACTACTATCATGCAAATATCAAGTTTCTCTCCCCATCAATGTCATAAAAATTTCAGTTTCAGAACTTTTTCACCTCTGCATCCGCTGAAGGTAGTGGCACCGACATAAAGTATATATAACTGAGCAGGGACTACCAAATGATTGATAATATTGCTGCTATTTTGCATAAAATAATTACAAAAGAACATTTCAGTTACATAAATTTGGCTTATAATTGGCCCTAATCCTCCCCCAAATGATTTAAACATATTGACCTCGGTTTATGTGAATAATTTTGTGTGACTTTCTATAATATCCAATAAAAAAATTTTAAAGTTACTCTTAATAAGAATTTCATAGAAGTAAAAGCGAATTTCAGAAAATATACAGTGTGACCATACTTAATATTCGCCTATATAATTAATGATTAAATTAATTAATCCAGATTGAATTAAATCAGTTTAATTATTCATAAGAAAATCGTAAACATAGTTAATGATACAATTATCCAGATTGAATTGAGTCAGAATAATTAATCTTAAGAAAATCTTCTATATAATTAATGATTATATTAATTAATCCAGATTGAATTAAATCAGATAAATTAATCATAATAAAAGAGCAATTACTTTTTCAATTTCAATCATGATAAATTGAATTAGGATAAAATTTTGCATGATTAAATATTTAATTGACTAATCAATCAGTCAATCAAGTAATCGATTAATACCAACGCTGTACCTGACACCTTATAGTGATGTTCATTTAAAACTCAACCAAGGAATTTTTGTAAAAACACACATTTTTTCCGGCAACTGTGCTGCAGTGGGTTTCCGTTTTTAAGAGAATTATTTTTTCAAACTATATACCTTTACTGGTCTAATATGAAAATAAGGAATTTTCGGACAGAAAGTTTTGAAAACAATGTACTAAAATTTCAAGTGTTACAAAGCAATATTTCAAAATATAAGAAAAAGGTATACAGTTATGTGCACAGAATTGTATACTGTATACAGATTCAATGCAGTTGGATGAGTAAAATATCACTCTCGATACTGTGCATCGAAATTATGGAAACGATGATTGATTTATTTAATTGTTATGATTTTTATTTTTGTTAAGTATATTTACAAAACTTTCTAAATACTATCAATTTTCAGCATTCTATTTTATAGATTACTATAATAAATACATTATTTTTTATGGTAAATTATTATTTTGCTTCTAAAATATTATATAAATGTTAAAACATTAAACATTAAAATAATTGAACTTCTTTTAAATCATCTTTTAATTCCCAATATTTTAAATGAATTTTTAATCAAAATACTTAGTGATAAATTTCGTTATGCAATTTCTTTTTCTTAAAACACTTCATGAACTTTCATGGAAATCTTTTAGTATTAAATGCCTAAAGGGTAAAATTTTCACAGTTGCTTAGCAACAGTCTATTCTCCAATTTAGAATAACATTAGAATTTAGTTTAAGTTTCTGAAAGCTGTTAACAATTTCTATTAGAACTATAAATATAATTTTTAGATAATATGTGCTTTAGATTTACGATAACTATTAAAGATGAATTTAAAATATAATATGTACAAAAATTATTACCAATTACCCTTTAGTAAGAAAATATTTCTGTTCTGCCAATGTTTTGTAGTATTTTCGTTCTGACAAATATCTTCAATAATGAAGAGCAATTGTCCCTACATTCGGATATTTAATTAGGTGTTAAGGTACATTCATCTGGGTATTTTGTTACATTGAAAAATATCATGTCATTTTATTGAGAGTATTTCTGATATATAACCAATACATCAGCTAGTATATTTTAATTTCTGAAGTATTTTTAATTTAGAAGTAATATTTCTGTAATAGTGGAATTTAACTGAAAAAATTGTCTCATTCTAAGGTCCATGCTGAAAAAATGTAGCTATTTCAATTATTATATTTCTGACGCATGCATTGTAGGTGCAAAATCTATTCTAATATAACCTGTATTTTTTTCTGGCGACATCTCAGATAAAGGAATTTGTCTACTGATTGCAAACAACGTCATCTACATACTTATCATAATCCAGTTTTTTTAATTATGTATGTTTGAAGCTAGAAAATTTGTTTAACTAAATGCATCTGTGATTAAATTTATTGGTCATTTGAAATCTAATTGTTTTCATTCATTAAATAAACTACCAGGGTACAATTTCTTAAAATAATAATAATAATAATAAAAAGGAAATTAGCAGGTATGCATATATATAATACAGGACTAGCCTAAATGATTCACCGGGTTCCTAATATCTGTGTAGAGCTATACCACCTACAAAGACGGATGTTACATGACGAAATGCACACAGATGCGAAATTAAAAGTTAGCACGCAGGAGCGCATCACTGCTACTGTGGTGGACGTTGTCAGAAACATGCTATTTAACGTATGGACGGAACATTATTATCGCTGAGATGTAACACCGGATAATTAAGGGTGAGTATATTGAACATCTGCAATATATTTTCCATAAACGTGGTGAGTGTATTTACCTTTTTAGGTATCACCCGTCTTTGCACGTCGTCTTTTGAATGCCGATGAATTAGTTAGACTTACCCTGTATAAAACTAAGTACAGATAAAAAAAGTTATAAGTAATCTAATAGGGATAAATACAATGCAGTTTAAAGATACGTATTAAACAAATGAATCCATTTATATTACCTTTTTACTCATATTAAATTTTGTATGCCTTAGAAGTGTAGAAGTTTCGAAATTTACATAGAAAGTAATTTTCTTTATGCATACTTCAAAGATTGCATATATTTTAAAGTTTAAATTATATATATATATATATATATATTGACAAAGAATTGTGAAATCTTTTATTCCCTGATAATAGCTTTATTTAATATGGAATAGCATCAAAACAGCATTCAAAATTTTGCGTTACAAGAAAAAATAATTTATTAAAAAATAAAAGATTTAACTATACCATGAACGGCATAAAAAATGTCCATTTTAAAAATTGCTTTTTTTTATATAGTACTTTTATGCTTGCGCATGCGAATACAGTTTCATGAGAATTGTTATACAGATTTTCATAAGATTTTAACAGTCTATATAGTGAAAGGAATGTGATACAATGTCCAAAAATTTAATTTTTTTAATGCTTTTAAAATACTGTTTAATCAAACATAATTCAAATCATGTTATAAAAAATCTTTCAAAATTAAGACATTTAAAGGAAAATTACATTCTGTTTCTGAAAAAGTAAAGTTCTGTACCAATAAGAGATAATTTTAATTAGAACCTATTAGTTTCTGCATTTGAAATGTTGTTCATATACTATTAAAATTAATTACGTGAATTCACAGTGAAACCACTGGCAGCAAACTTGCCGGAATTTTTCCGCTCCGTTGGAAAATAAACGAAAAAAAAAACTGCGTTTGAATTAGCGATAACTTTCCGTTATGAAGTTGGTAAAAGTTGGTATTATAAAGTTGTTTTACAGTTGGTGAGGAATATAATAGTCATTAATCTTAATGACAAAAATGCATTAAAGTTTCAATTCAGCAGCACGATACAAGTCTCACAAAAGAACCAGGATTCTTCCGTTGAGTTTTTTCCCCTTTCTATGCAGCAAAATATCAGTTTTCTAAACATTCAAAATAAATTTGCGGCAAATAAAAGAATATATCTGTTGTATCTTCATCTGTTCCATTATTTTCATGAAATATGATAGAATTTTCGATTTTTAACGGATAATGACCTTTTTGTGAAAGAACTTATAATATTTAGAAGAACTTAAAATGCTTATAAATCATCTAAAATCACTGAATAATAACACTGACTTTACTATTGAAATTGAACGTAAGTTTTCCATAACTTGATGTATCGTTAACTAAAACAGATGTCATTTAATTGAACAAATGTCAATGACAAGTGTATTTCAATCTCTCTACAGATTGGTTTTCAGAAAAGACATGGCAAACTAAGCTACCATACTAAATAAAATGTTCGTACTGCGTGCGAATTTTAATATATAAGTTAAACTTGAAACAACATTTTGATGCGCAAATATGTACGAACATAATCCCCCCAAAAAATTAGACACTGCAGTTTCAAGGACACTCTGGAGCGGAAAAAGAAACTGGGGAAGGGGAACACTGTATCGTTGAAACGGCCGTATGTGAATTTTATTATTATCATTATTATATATAAATATACTTTTTTTGGGGGGGGGAGGGGGTTGTTTGTACGTATTTGTGCTCAAAACAATGTTTAAAGTTTAACTTTTATGTATTAAAAGTAAGGTTGTTTAAATATATATATATTTTAGTTTATTCAGGTAGCTCAAATTATTTTATAGTGAGTTTTAAATCATTCAGTAACTTTTGATTCCTTAATATTGAAAACTAAATCACCAGTGAATGTAATTCATTTAAAGTTACATTTGTTGTACAATTAAAGGCCAAAGAAACCAACATAAACATAATAAACAAATTCCATCTTCTTGAATTTTTCTTTTACGAATGTAAGGTCATAAAATATTTAAGGCTTTCCGCAATTTCTTTTTATTTATTTTACTGATGTAACTTTACTTGATTTAGACAGTAGTATCGAAACATGTAATGTCTTTTTTATTACAAAAAGATAAAATCGAACGTATATACATATATGTGTGTGTGTGCGTGCAAGAAATGATGTATTGGAAACGTTTTATCGATTGAATATTAGTTGAGAAATTTAATTAAATTTTTTTTTTATTTTTAAATAAGGGAAAAAATGTTGAGATAAAACTTACAGAGTTAAACGCAAATACTTTAGGAAAATTGCATCTTCTTTCTAAAATCAACTTCAGAAAACTCAATGTCGGTTTATTTGATGATCAAACTTGTGTACTTCGGATAACATTGATAACATAAATTTTTATACTACGAGAACTTTTTGATTTGATTTTTTATAGCGGAGTAGATTATGTTCCTAATATAACCTGAATGCAAAATTTGGAAGTTGTGCTATTAGGAAGATAAGGCTTTGTGCAGTTTTTATGTGAAAGGTATTTACTTGGTTCGATTCCGTCAAAACAAAGATAAATAAATTAACTGTTTCAGTGGTTTTTTCTTCTGTTTTTAAGGCCAATTTTAATAATTAACCGTTTATCTTGGTAAAATTTATATCTTCCTTAATTTTGCTCAGCTGATTACATATCGTATAATCTTTTGTAAGAAAAAAACTTTTATGGAATCTTTATAAAGTAAAAGAAATTTAATTTTAGATGTCAGTAATATAGTTAGAAATAGTTTTATTATTTTAATTTTTTAATTTTTGATATCGAAATCGTGGATCTACGTAATGTATTCTATTTAATGAAGAATTTAATTCAATGAATTTAATTTATATGCATACTTTTAACTAAATAAATTTATTTCGAAAAAATGTAAAATTACGTTCACTAAGGACAATGATATTTTTTTCATGATATTATACTGTTTAAATACTTTTTATGTTTAGTAAAATAAGTGTACTGATGTTATAGCAAGTTTTAAATCATTCAGCAACTTTGACTCCTTAATATCAAAAACTAAATTAGCCGCTAATTTAAATCATTTAAGTTACATTTGTTGTACATTGCAACTTTAGCTAAAAAAACTGACATAAACAGAATAAATAAATTCCTTCTTTTTTATTTTTATTTTACGAAAATAAGATCATAAAATACTTAAGACTCTCAGCAATTCTTTTTTGTTTTACTAATGTAACTTTAGTTGATGGGAAGTGATTAAGGCAGTAGTATTGAAATATGTAATGTCTTTTTTGTCACAAAAAGTTAAAATAGAATATATATATATATATATATATATATATAGAATATATATATGTGTGTGTGTTCAAGAAATGATGTATAGGAAACGTCTTATCGATTGAACGGTTAAAAATCAGAAATTTAATTAAATTCTTCGTATTTTGTTTAAATAGGGGGGAGGGGTTATGGAGATATAACTTGAATCTTTAAACACAAATACTTCAAGAAAATTGTATCTTCTTTCTAAAACCATCCTCAGAAATCTTAATGTCTGTTTATTTGATGGTTAAAGTTGTGTATATTTCGGAAAAACATTGATAACTTAATTTTTTATTCTAGCGACATTTTTAATTTGGATTTTTTGTAGCCAAGTAGATGATGTTTTTATTATAAAACGGATGCAAAAAAGTGGAAGTTGTGCATGTAGAAGATGAGGATTTGTACACAAGGTGGCGAGTGGGCAGGGAAAAAGCAGTTCAAAAAAGCGTTAAATACCAGTATTTTGTAAAAGAAGGATTTGCCTTCTTTAATCCCTTAATATTATTTGAAGTATTTTCTATAATAAAATTGGTAGTTTCCTCATTTTTTACTGTTTTTTTTTCTATGACCACTTGCCACGCCGGTACAGTTTTTATGTGAAAGGTATTTGCTTGGTTCGATTCCGTCGAAAGAAAGAGTTATAAATTAACTGTTTCAATGGGGGTTTTTAGGTAGATTTCGTATGAAATACTACCTATTGCAATCGCACTAGTTTATATCTATCTATCTATCTATCTATCTATCTATCTATATATATATATATATATCTCACTTTTTTATGGACACGATAACTTCTATAATTCTTCACCAATCTCCACCAGACTGGTTCTATAAAATCAAAGGAGATAAAATCTCGGCTAAGTTCGTTAATGGGCAAATTCGGACCAAGGGGGTCGGAATAGGGGGCGTTTTTGTGAAAACCAAAAAACACCATAACTTCTTTATTAAAGTAGATATCGAATCGATTTAAAGTTTATATTACTTCTTAAAAATGGGCCAAAATTTTATGCATGATAGATTTTTGATAAATTTAGAAGTGGGCTCAAGGGGCGAAAAAAACAGGGGTTTATAGAGAAAAAAATTCATAATTTTGTCAATTTTCAAGATATCAAGTCCAACTAAATTTTTTGTAAATGATCTTAAAATTATCTAAAACTTTTGTATTTACAAGTTTTTGATAGGATCGACTTTTACCGATGAAAAAAAATTTAAAACGAAAAGAAAAAGGGCGGTGAAAAAAGAGAAAAATCCATAACTCCGTCAATTTTTAAGATATCAAATCTGATTAAATTTATTTTACATCTTCTCAAAAATATCTACAACTTTTATACTGACAAGTTTTTCATAGGACCAATTCGTATAGCAAAAAGAAATTAAACAAAAATCAGAGTTGGAGAAAAAAACCTCAAATCCAAACTGCTTATTTTCTGACTCATTTTTAAAATCATTTTTGATTTTAAACGCATCCAAATGGTAGATCCTCTTATTTAAAAACTGTATAACGTGACGCATTGTCAATTTTCTGATAAAGACAGAATATATTTCAAAAAAGGCTACCAAAAAAGGGTATTTTGAACAGAATTTCCCAAAGTCATTGGGACTCAAAATTTAAGGAAGTATTCAAATAAGAAATTGCGTTTTTTTCTGACTCGTTTTTAAATCCACTTTTGTTCTCAAACGCATCCAATTTACAAATCCTCTTATTTAGGAACTATATAACGTGATGCGTTGGTCAGTTTTTTGATAAAGACGGAATATATTTAAAAAAAGGCTACCAAAAAGGGTATTTTGAACAGAATTTTCCGAAATCATCGTGACTGAAAATTTAAGGAAGTGTTCAAATAAGAAATTGCGTTTTTTTCTGACTCGTTTTTAAATCCGTTTTTGCTCTCCAACGCATCCAATCTACAGATCCTCTTATTTAGGAACTATATAATGTGATGCATTGATCGGTTTTTTGATAAAGACAGAATATATTTTGAAAAAGGCTACCAAAAAGGGTATTTTGAACAGAATTTCCCGAAGTCTTCGCGATTTGAAAATTTAAGGAAGTTTTCACATAGCAAATTGCGTTTTCTATGACTCGTTTTAAAATCCATTTTCGCTCTCAAACGCATCCAATTTACAGATCCTCTTATTTAGGAACTATATACTGTGACGCATTGGCCAGTTTTTTGATAAAGATAGAATATATTTTTAAAAATTCTGGCAAAGTGAGTATTTCGCACAAAATTTTCTGAAGCAATCATGATTAAAGAATTAAGGATGTATTCAAACAACAAATCAGTTATTTTATGACTCATTTTTAAATTCAATTTTTTTCTCAAATGCATTCAACTGACAGTTTTTTGTTATTTAGGAACTGTATATAATGTGCTGTTTTGGTCGATTTTTTAATAAATTCAGAATTTATTTCAAAATATGTTGTCAAAATGGGCGTTTGAGCTGAATTTTTCTTAAAATGATTCTGATAAATCAGTTTTTGTAGAAAAATGAAATTAAAAATTTTTCATAAACGGCCAAATGAAGTTATTAAATTGGGTTTATCTCCAATCATATATATATATTTTGTTGAAATGAGCACTCTTCGAAATCTACCTCCGCCTATAGGCCCAGCCGACAGGGATTTTTTTCTTCTGTTTTTTAGGCAAATTTTAATAGTAAATTGTTTATCTTGGTAAAATTTATATCTTGCTCAATTTTGCTTAGCTGATTACTTATCGTATAATTTGTTATAAGAAAAAAACTTTTAAGGAATATTTATAACGCAAAAGAAATTTTATTTTAGACGTCAATAATCCAGTTAGCAATAGTTTTATTATTTAAAATTTTTTAATTTAGGATACCGAAATCGTGCATCAATGTAATCTGTTCTACTCAATAAAGTTCATTAAATTTAAACAAGTAAGAAAAATCATGTGTTAAGCATAGATTATGAAGCCCTTTCCAACACTCCTGGAAATCTTTAACAAAACTTCGTTAATTAGGGAAATAAGGGTATATAGCCAAATATGTATTTGAATACGTTACGAACAGCCCTGTAATTAATCTGTCAATTGATATACATACTATATAATATAAAAATTTAGTTTAGGATGACAAAAGCTTAAAATTTCTTTTTCAGCAATTTGTACTAATAAATGGAAAGATACTTGAAAACTTTTGTTCAGCTCTGTAGTTCACCTTGTACTTTTATTATACGACAGTAAGAAGCTAAAATTTATTTTAAACCCAAACACTCTTAAAACAACTGAAATCACATTGTTATAAATTATCATTCATAGGCGTCCAAGTACCCAATCCTCTGCATGGCCCTGTATATCATTTTATCTATATTCTGCAAACATTTCTTTGTAAATTGAATGCAGTTCAGCGTAAAAATGCATACCTTATATAAGAACCACCTTAAAGTAATTTACGCTCGTACTCAGTAACGTTGACGAGTTCTTTTGGGTATCCTTGTATATCAACAATAACATTTATAAATGCCATATAATGTACAAAGATTCAGTAAAAATTAAAAGCGTATAACATATTTAAAATGCATTATATCCATCCATCAGCCATCATCGGGCACACGTACAGTACATCGGAAAGAATATACTATTTAAAATCTTTTGTGTGTCCCTGTAAATGCAATGTACTTTATATTATGCAAGACAGTATCGTATAATTTATATTAAGCCCCAGTGACATATATCACTTTTGTTATACATGAAACTGTTTAATATATTTAAAAAATGTCGCACACTATTCCCTCCTTTACCATCATAAAATGGAATTCTTTTGTGTGGCTCTGTAAATGAATAATAGCAATATTTTCACCGCATATTTTATAGAATGCATATTTTAGAACACCTCTTAAATGCATATAAATTTTAATATGTTTGACAGGGTGTGACATCTTTAAAATGCCTTCGAAACGATTTTTCTCCATAGACCGTAATGTAATGGATAACTATTGACTCTCCCTGTAAATAAACTAATCATGGTAGAAAGTGCATTTTCAATAGGGTTCGTGCTAGAGTAAACTTCAATAACATACAGAAATTGCAGGTTAATTCGAGTGTAATTACTCGAGTTAGAGCGCGGCCAGACGGACAGACAAACCAAATGCATAAGCATTTTTAAACTTTTGGAAAGTGTTAACAACGTTAAAATTCACGTGAAACAATTTTTCCCAATAGGCCGTAATGTAATGGAAAACTTTTGACTGTCCCTGTAAATAAACTAATCATGGTAGAAACTTCATTTTCAATAAGGTTTGTGCTGGGATACACCTAAATAGCGTCCAAAAATTTCATGGCAATCCAAGTATATTTACGAGGGTTAGAGCGCGGACAGACGGCCAGACAGCCTGGCAAACCGAATGCATAAGCATTTTTCAACTTTGTTGGAAAGTAGGTTTAATTATTTTATACGAAATTTTAAATCATTCAGTAACTTTTGACTCCTTAATATTGAAAACTAAATCACCAGTGAATTTAAATCATTTTGCTAAACATTGCAATGAAAGACTAAAGAAAGCGAAATAAATAGAATAAACAAATTCCACCTTCTTGATCTTTTCTTTTACGAAAATAAGATCATAAAATATTTAAGATCTCCACAATTTTTTTTAATTCGTTTTACTGATGTAACTTTAGTTGATGAGAAGTGATTGAGACAGTAGTATCGAAACACGTAATGTCTGTTTTATCGCAAAATGATAAAATCGAATATATATATATGTTTGTGTGTAAGAAAGGATGTGTAGGGATCGATTGAACGTTAGGAATCAGAAATTTAATTAAATTCTTCTTATTTTTATTTTTAAACAAGTGGGGGGGAGGGATGTTGAGATAAAACTTGCAGCATTAAACACAAATACTTTAGGAAAATTGTATCTCCTTTCTAAAATCATCTTCAGGAAACTCACTGTCGGTTCATTTGATGATAAAAATTCTGTTTTTCTTTTCGGAAAACATTGATAAAATAAATGTTTATACGAGCGAACTTTTTGATTTGGTTTTTTGAAGCGGAGTAGATTGTGCTCTTATTATATATAATATGGATGCAAGAAAATGGAAGTTACGCTATTCAGAAGATAAGGCTTTCTGCAGTTTTTATGAGAAAGGTAATTATATAGTTCGATTCCGTCGAAACAAAGAGATATAGATTAACTGCTTCATGGGATTTTTTTCTGCCTTTTAGGCAAATTTTAATGGTAAACTGTTATCTTGGTAAAATGTATATTCCTCAATTTTGCTTATTAGTACGTATCGTATAATTCGTTATAAGTACAAAAATTTTATGAGATGTTTGTAAAAGTATGTAAAAAACGATGTAAAAGAAACTGAATTTTAGACATCAATAGTCCAGTTAGTAATAGTTTTATGTTTTTATAGTTTTAAGTTTTTGATATCGAAAACTTGCACTTCTCTAATGTATTCTATTTAATAAAGTTTATATGATTGCTTTTATTTATTTAATTTTTTTTCAAGTAAATCTGAGTTTCAGCACAATAAATATGTTTATAATTAATTGAAGAGCTCAAACGATAAATGTGATTTCAAAAATATGCATTAAAATATTTAATTGCTATAAAGGACGTTAAATACTAATAAAAACATTAAAAGATCTTAATAATTTTTACATGTTTCGATTGAATTTACTCAATCATCATCAGAAAAAGAAAATACAAATAAACACAAAGATGGAAAATGACAATAAACTATTACAAATGAAATTAAAATTTAAAAAAAAAAAATAAAAATCACGCGCGTTATATTTTAATTATGTATCACGTTGCTTAATTTTAAATTATTTAACAATTCAATCCAAATATTTGGGATTTGAAATGACAAGGAATCATTGCAGACCATTGAGCTTCTGATGTAAATTTCAATACTCTCTCTAATAAAAAGTTGCAAATAAAAATCTGACCTATAAATTAATCTACTTTCATTAAACAAAATATCTATGTTTTCTATTTGATTTAGCCTAGATAATGCGGTTTTACCTCTATTAAATTTTATGTCTGCAATGTGTTCTTTACATCTTACTTTGAGTTTTCTTTGAGTCATGCCAATTTTAACAACTAGAATTGACCTCATTGATAAATTTGACCGTTCAGGTGTTTACATCATTCCATTTCTTAAAGAAGGTGGTTATAAGAATTATTATATTGGCATGACTCAAAGAAAATTCAAAGTAAGATGTAAAGAACACATTGCAGACATAAAATTTAATAGAGGTAAAACAGCATTATGTAGGCTAAATCAAATAGAAAACATAGATATTTTGTTTATTGAAAGTAGATTAATTTATAGGTCAGATTTTTATTTGAAACTTTTTATTAGAGAGAGTATTGAAATTTACGTCAGAAGCTCAATGGTCTGCAATGATTCCTTGTCATTTCAAATCCCAAATATTTGGATTGAATTGTTAAATAATTTAAAATTAAGCAACGTGATACATAATTAAAATATAACGCGCGTGATTTTTATTTTTAAAAAATTTTTTAAATTTCATTTGTAATAGTTTATTGTCATTTTCCATCTTTGTGTTTATTTGTATTTTCTTTTCTGATGATGATTAAGTAAATGCAATCGAAACATGTAAAAATTATTAAGATTTTTTTTTATTTTTTATTTAGTATTTAACGTCCTTTATAGCAATTAAATATTTTAATGCATATTTTTGAAATGTTTTTAATGGAATTTACGTATATGACGTATGTTACGTATGTGAAAACTTCCATTTATAATTAATGATAAATGTGATATCAATTTATTCTAGAAACAGTAACTAATGCTTTCATCCCTGCAGTAAATAAATTTTTTTTGATCTAGAAGTCTAGGCCTGGGCCTTAAATAGATATAAAGCTTACATCGGAAATCGCGATTTAGTCAGTTTCTTAGATCTCTACATCGGAAATCGCGATTTAGCCATCGCATTACATCGCGATTTAGCCATCGCATTACATCGCGATCTAGCCATCGCCTTACATCGCGATTTAGCCATTACCTTACATAGCGATTTAGTCAGTCTTAAATCGTGATTTAACCATTAGTTTTAAAACGATTAAAACTAAAGTAAAGATTCAGAGCTAACAGCTAGTGTTAAATCGATTTAGTGATTTAAGCAAACTTTGCAAGCCTCAATGCTTTCCGATTTAGGAAAAAGGCGATGTAAGAAAATGATGATTTAGGGAAAACAGAGCAAGTTGTGTTAAATCGATTTATCAGGATCCGATTTAAACACACATCACAAGCCTCAACGTTTTCAGATTTAAGAAAAATGCGATTTTATCCCTTGTGGACGAACGACACGTATACGTGCTCCAAAAAAGGCTTCAGAACCCGTGTTTATCCCCACCAGTAAAATTTTACTGAAAAATTTGCCTTCTTTAATCGGAGCATTTTCTCGATTTAACAAAACACAAATTTCTGTTTTTAAAAACCGGTGAAAGAACATTAAAATTTTCGTAGAGGCTCCCGTCGCGAAGCGGTTAAGGAAAAGACAATTTAAGAAAAATATTGCAAGCTGGTGTTAAATTGATTTGGAAGGATTTGAAAACAATGAATTTGAATACAGGTGAAAATTAGCAGCGGTCACTTGCCATGTGGTTATTAAAGATGTAATAGTGGCAATTAAAAATCGGCCTCCGATCGCCACCCTAATTATCATTAGCCAAGTGGCGACTAAAAAATCTATTTTCTGTTGCCAAGTGAAATGCAGTTTTTTTCATAGAAACATGCATCACTACATTGATTACACTTGATTAGAAAAGTGATTATTTTTTACCCTACAGCATGCAAACCAATTTCTAGGACTTAGCTATATTTTCAATATTTCAGTTCTTTTCCATGTTATTTTTGTGTGTTCCCGTCAGATTATTTTTTCAAAAAATGGTTTTATTTTGCAAAACATATTTAGTCATCAGCTTTGATTTAACGTGCATTTCAAGCAGTTTATTCGCCATCAATCGCCACCCCAGTCATCACTCACCAAGTGGCGATTAAAAAATATATTTTCAATCGCCTAGTCAAATGCAGTTTTTTCATGAAAATATGCATCTCTACATTGATTACATCTAATTAGAAAAGTAGATATTTCTTTTTCCTAGTGAATGCAAACAGATTTCAATGACATAGCTGTATTTTCAATATTTTGGTTTTTTGCAGAGTTCTTTTATCTATTTCAGTTGCATTATTTTTTTCAAGAAATACAGTTTGCAAAATATATTGATCACCTTTGATTTCACATGCATTTCAAGTAATTTATTATTCATCGATCGCCACTCTAGTAACCACTCGCCAAGTGACGATTTAAAAAAAAATCTATTATTGATCGCCAAGTGAAATACAATTATACAATTTTTTCATCGAAATATGCATCTCTCCTTTGATTACGTCTAATTACGAACTGGTTAGTTCTTTTTCCTATTGGATGCAAACAGATTTCAATGACTTATTTGTACTTACAATACTTCGTTTTTTTTTTTTTTTTTTTTTTTTTTGGCCATGTTTTTTTAGTGCATTTAGTTTGATTATTTTTTCCAAGAAAGACAGCTTTACTTTGCAAAAAATATTCATCAGCTTTGATTCCACATGCATTTCAAATAACTTATTCCTTTTTTCACACTGGATGCAAATAGATTGCAAGGGCATTTCAGCACCTTCAATTTTGTACACCTGTTGCATACTCAGCAGTTGGATTATTTTCCCCCCAAAGAATATACTGTTTAATCATGCAATATTACATTCACCAGAAGTGGTGTGTTTAGGAGGTGAGCTGATGGGGCTACAGGTCTCCCCCTCTCCGAAATTTATTGAAAACATAAAGTTTAATTAGGAAATTTTATCAAAATGTAATGAAATCTGCTAAGATGGAATTTAGGAAAGACCAGAAAACTATTCCACTTTAGTCAGGTTTTCATTAAGAAAGTGTTTTTTGCAGAGACCACAAAATAACCATTTGAATCAAGTTTCGAATAGACGCAGCATTTCTATATACGCAATAAAAATTATACTAGTTATGATGAAAACTTGCTTAAAACGTACTTTTTTCTGTCCTTTGCGATTCCATCTTAGCAGGTTCGATTTATAATATGTGCGTAACCTGCTGTGATCAAAACCTATATTTAAAGCAAAAATGTTAACGTTTCTTGTGATACTCTCCCAGAAATTTAAGCTGCATCTCAGCCCTCTCCGAAATAAGTCTAGATACGCTACAGCTGGCATAGATGTCAACTGCATGTGAAGTGTGTAGTGTATCAATAACGCATTTATTTAGCCCCCCCGGATATTTTGTGTTTTTAATGGTCAAAAAGTGCAACTTCTCTCCCCCCGGAGCCACAGAAAGCCACAGAAACAAAAATCCCGGAGCCACAGTGTCTGAATTCAACACTGCATTTATTTATTAATTAAATTCCAAAAATCATTTTATTGTGTTTTATTTATTAATGATTCACTATTTATGCATGAGGGGGGAAGTAGTCTTAAAGTTAAAATTCAAATTCGCATATCCGAGACTTAAATTGATTTAATGCTTACATCGGATATCCGATTTAACTATTGGTCTTGAATAGATACATCGGACGTCGCGATTTAGCCAGTTTCTTAAATAACGATGTAGCGAGACGATGTAGCCTTGCCTCAATGCTTTTCCGATTTAAGAAAAAGACGATTTACGGAAAACAGAAGTCTAGATACGCTATTGCTAGCATAGATGTAAACTGCATCTGATGTGTTTACACTGTAAAAAAAAAAATTCAAGAGGTTACTAAAAATTTTTTAGTAAATTTGTATTCCACAGAATTTTTTAGTAACCATTACAAACTTTTTTTTTGCAAGCGAAACGAGCATTTCTTTTGTAAACTGAACAAAAGAATTTTTTGTATAACTAACTTAAAAATTTTTAGTATGAGCCACCAAGCAAATTTTAGTAATAGCTCCAAAATTATTTTTAATAACCATTACGTGGGCTCGAAGGGCAGGAGCTTCCTTTGAGTTGCATCCAGACTTCTGGAGCGGAAGATTTTTGGCAAAACCGCAATAGATGGCAGCACCAAACATTTCTACTGCTCCGTCAGGATATTCATAATCCTTTTATTAACGAGTACTTACACTGCATACATTGGGGGCGTATTTAGCAGTGGCCAGTATCGAACCCGGGACCTTTTAGCCTGGAGTCCGTTACTATAACCACTATGCTATCAAGGCCACACCAACTGAGTTTTAGTAATAGCTATTAAAAATATAAAATTATTAACTCTATTCGTTGCTAACTTTTTCTAGTAATTCTTACAGATTTTCTTGTAACCGACTAAGATTACTAAAAACTTTTTAGTAATTACAAGGATCACTAAAGTTTTTTTAGTAGATCGACACTTTTTTTTTTACAGTGTAGTATATTAGTAACACATTTATTCATGGGTTCCCCCCGACGGAGCCACAGAAATCCTTCCCGGAGAAAAGTGTCTGAATTCAACATTACATTTATTTATTAATTAAAATCCAAAAAAACATTTTATCGTGTTTTATTTATTAATGATTTACTATTTATGCTTGAGGGGGGGGGGGGGGGAGTAGTCTAAAAGTTAAAATTGTAATTTGCAGGTCTAAGCCTTAAATTGGTTTAATGCTTACACCAGAATTCCGATTAAACTATTGGTCTTTAATAGATACATCCGACGTCATGATTTAGCCAATTTCTTAAATAGAGATGTAGCGAGACGATGTAGCCTTGCCTTAATGCTTTCTGATTCAGGAAAAAGGCGATGTAAGTAAAAGATGATTTAGGGAAAACAGAGTAAGTTTGTGTTAAATCAATTTAGCGGGATCCTAAATAACACACATCGCAAACCTTAATGCTTTCCGATTTAAGAAAAAGGCGATTTAAGAAAAAGACGATTTAAGAAAAAGACGATTTAAGAAAAAGACGATTTAAGAAAAACATGATCTTAGGAAAAAATGGCAAACTGGTGTTAAATAGATTTAGCAGAATTTGATTTAATACAGATAAAAATTAGCGGCCGGCACTTGCCATGTGGCAATTAAAGATTCGAGGTGGAACCCGTTGAATTTCGACGAAAATTTTTCTTTAAAGAAAGAACTGTTTCATTGATTTATAATAAACCTACAAAATTAGCAAAAAATGCATCTTAGACTTCTGGAGCGGAAGATTTTCGGCAAAACCGCAATAGATGGCAGCACCAAAAATTTTTACTGCTCCGTCAGGATATTCATAATCCTTTTATTAACGAGTACTGCAGGTCTAACTAACTTAAGTTAAACTTCAGTTTAACTCTCAAATACGCATTACTTTAAGGTAAAAAAAGCTATTTCTATAAATCTTAGTTGTCTTAATTATTAAAATTAAACTTTAATCACATATGTAATCAATAAAGTATAACAAAGATCAGTTGTTATGATGAAATTATCAATTGAGGCTCTTATATTTGGTAGAAATGCGAATGAAAAAAAATTCCAAATTGACAGGATGATAGAATTTCATGTGAAATCTAAACCCATCATAATTTTCATCTTCTCAAAATTTACATACGTACTTTTCAGAGCATTTTAATTTGATCATTTTAAAATCACTTTCTTTATACTACCTCTGACAATAAAGTTGGGTGAATGAATTCAGAACGGCCGATCAGGCAACACTGGGGAAACAAAACGCTGCACATGCATAGAGGCAAGTGTAGACCATCTTCTCCCACCGTTGTTCATTTGAGCGTCGTTTATGTTCTGTGTAAAACGTGCTTTACTAAGGGCTTGTTCAGTGTGTTGGTTCTTAACTGAGAACAGGAAAATGAAGAATAAAAGATTAGTTTAAAGTTTGGTGTTAAGCTTTGCAAGACGCCGAAAGAATTTCATGAGGGATGGTGCAAATTGAACACCAACCAAACTCGCCAGATCTCAATCCTTCAGACATCTTCCTATTTTCACGACTCAAACTCTCTTTGAGAGAGATTTGACCATATTGCTAACATCCAACAAAATGTGAAGAAACTTTTGAACTTCATTCCAAAAAAGACTTCTTGCAATTTTTCCAGGACATGTATAGCAGATCTCAGCGGTGCACAGTTATAGTAAATGACTATTTTGAAGAGTGGTATGGTAACTTTCCTTAATATTTCATTTACATTAATGTTACAAAACTATTCACCGAACTTTATTGTCAGAGGTAGTATATATACATATATAAAGACGTTATTTGCATCCGCTAAAAGCATTCCACTTTTACGGATCCAGTGTTAAACAACATCTGTAGAAAAGTATGCATATGACGTCATTAGGACAGAATGTTATACAAACACAGCAAAAATTTTATTCAAGACACTGGGCAGAACAAATCGGATATCTGGTGGTTCATAAATCTTCACTTCTTGATTTATAAGAGCTCCATGTTTTATTAGAAATCATTCATTTGTATTTTCCTTTTTTTAAAAAAATTTGGAAAATATCATTACATACACACGGAAAAATAAAATTGCACAGTTTTAGCTTTCTGTTACGAATTGAATAAATACGACGAAGTCAATCGAGTATTATTTAAATTGCATTTTTGCAAAGAGAAAGTGTTCTATCATTTGTAAAGTTAGTTTGCAATAAAAATATTTACTTGATGAATAAAAACGCAATAAAACCGAAATTCAATGGATTGTATATCAGACGATTTTTTTTAAGATGGAATTTTTATTTCAGTTTCTATCAATTTTAGGAGAAAATGGCGTGTTTTTGTTGCCACAGTTACAAAATTCGTATTAAAAACTATAAAAAAATTAATATGTAAAAAATAAAATGAGATACAGTTTTCAAACAAATTGCATGTAGAAGTACATTTTTTTTCTCTATACAACGGTGTAAAAATTTAAAATGCGCGATGTTTAGAAATATACAATTTGTTGTGCTGAAAATTGCAAAACCGAATTGCGAATGAATGTATGTGAATGTGTTGCCATTCAGAAAATGACGTATGCGTTACGCACAGATACGTTTGGCCTTTAAAATATAGATGAAACTGGCTAGTAAAAAATCTGCCTTCGATTGCCACCCCCACCTAGTAATTAACCAAATGACCATTTAAAATCTTTTTTCGATTGCCAAGTGAAATACAGCTCTTTTCATGAAAATACGCATCTTTACATTGATTACATTTGATTAGAAAAGTGGTTATTTTTTTTCCGACTGGATGCAAGCAGATTTCAATGATTTAGCTCTATTTTCAATATTTCGTTTTTTTGCCAAGTTCTTTTAATGTGTTCAATTGGATTATTTTTCCAAGAAATAAAGTTTTATTTTGGAAAATATATTAATTCATCAGGTTTGATTTCACATGCATTTCATGTTAACTTATTGGACATTGATCGTCACCCTAGTCATTCACCAAGTTTGACAAGCGAAATGCGGTTTTTTTCATGGAAATATGCATCTCTACGTTGATTACATCTAATTAGAAAAGTAATTATTTCTTTTTCCTACTGGATGCAAACAGATTTCAATGACTTATTTGTATTTTCAATACTTCGTTTTTTTGCCATGTGCCTTTAGTGCATTCAGTTTGATTATTTTTTCAAGAAATACAGGTTTTTTTTGCAAAATATATTCATCAGCTTTGCATCGCATTTACAAGGACACTCAAAAGATTTGAAATAGTATATTCTTTCCAAAGTACTGTATATGTATCCGATTACGGCTGATGGATGGATGAAATGCTTTTTAATTATGACATGTGCATTTAAGTTTCACTAAATCTATGCACACTACATGGTGTGTTTAAATGCTATGTTGATATACAGGACTACCCTAAAGAGTTCGCGAACGTTAATGAATATGAACATAAATTACTTAAAAGTGGTTCTTAAATAAGTTATGCATTTTTACGTTGAACTGCATACAATTTACTAAGAAATGTTTGCAGAATATAGATAAAATGGTATACAGGGCCACGCAAAGAATTGGGTGCATGGACACCTGTGAATGATAATTT
Organism: Maratus speculifer; assembly: GCA_964019185.1. Classification (NCBI taxonomy): domain Eukaryota; kingdom Metazoa; phylum Arthropoda; class Arachnida; order Araneae; family Salticidae; genus Maratus; species Maratus speculifer. The sequence goes on from OZ025292.1 coordinate 295,766,518, forward strand.
CTGAAAATACACTGCTCAAAACAATTAAAGGATATTGCAGTTTTAGGTGGATTTTGTATCTGGGAAACTTTTTAGCTGATTGATACATGATCGACAGACATAGTAGGTTATATGAGAATGAATTACACATGTTTGGCAGAAAAAATGCATATTATTGTGCATTTGTGTACAAAAGGAAAAACGCACAATTTGACCATATGAAAAAAAAAAAGAATAAAAAAAGGTGTTTTCTTCAAAGAAAATCATTTTCAGTAGAGGGTATGGTTTCCACGAGCGGCCAGCAACGTTGAACACCTTTGAGGCATGGACTCAATGAGGCTATTAATGACGAGTTGAGGTATTCTTTCCCACTCTTCCAGAAGAGCTCTTTCCAGTTCTTGGAGAGTTTGTGGGGGTTATTGGTGGCCAGAAACTTGTCTTCCTAGAGCGTCCCAAAAGTGTTCGATTGGATTCATGTCTGGAGAACACGCTGGCCATTCCATTCGCACGATTCCTTCCTCGAAAAGGAAATTCTCCACCAGGTTTGCACGATGTAGCCTGCAGTTATCGTCCATTAAAATGAAGTTATCTCCGATTGCTGCAGCGTAAGGGACTACAATAGGTCTGAGGATCTCATTCCTATATCGGCGACCAGTCAGAGCTTCATCTCGAATGATGTAGAGGTCAGTGCGCCCGTCAATGGATATGCCACCATACACCAACCCTCCTCCACCGCTAAATCTGACACTTTCGTGCACGAACGCAGGATTATTCCTACTGCCACGGTCCCTCCAGATGAAAATACGCCTATTATCCGGAAGCACAGAAAAACGGGACTCGTCAGAAAACAGAATATTGCTCCATTCATTTCTCCTCCAGTTGACATGCTCGGTTGCCCACTCCCTGCGGTCGCGACGATGCCTTGATGTTGATTTATCACATACCATCGGTCGGCGAGCATACAGACCAACGGCATGGAGCCGGTTTCGGGCAGTCTGAGTTGAAATCGTGGTGCCTGTAGCCGACCGAAGGTGTTGTTGGAGAAGAGTAGCGTTCATGTTTCGGTGTCTCCGAGCTGTTAACGCTAAATACCGATCTTCATTGGGCGTTGTTGCCCGTCTACGACCTTGCCCTGGTCTTCGGCCTGCATATCCACTCTCCAAAAAACGGTTCCAGATCCTGGAACTGGATCCTGACACTTTGTGACACTCCAATGGCTTTCGCTACTTCGGCTTGAGTTTGGCCCCCTTCTAACCTACCAACAATTCTCCAAGCTTCTGAATCTGTCAAATGACTTCGCTGAGACATCGTACTCATCGAAACAAAGCAATCACAGAATGCCAATCATCCTTGTCTTCATTCTCTTTTATCCAGTTGAAAGTCAAATTTCATTCGCTGCCGCTGAAGCGACGTTTTTGACGTCGAACTCAAAATTTGCATACTCCACAGTTTGAAAACCAGAAAAATTTGCATTTGTGATTCTCTTCTTTTATTTTCGGCAAAAAAAAATTTCGTTTATATCTTTATTTTATATAAAACTTCAAATATCCTTTAATTGTTTTGAGCAGTGTATAATTGCAGCTGTTTTAAGAGTGTTTATTTAAAATGGATTTTAGCTTAATACTGACGTGTAATAAAGGTACAAGTTTAACTACAGGGCTGAACAAAAGTATTCAAGTATGTTTCGATCTGTTACTATAAATTGCTGAAAAAGAAATTTTAAGCTACTGGATACTTTTCTAGATAAACTAAATTCTCCCATTATATAGTATGTATGTCAACTGACAGATCAAATACACGGCTGTTCAAAAGTATTTGAATACAAATTTGGCTATAAACCCTTATTTACCTAAAGAACGAGGTGTTGTTAAATATTTCACGAAGTAATTTTCACATGTTTGAGTAATAAGTTCGTTTAGCTTTAATTAATTATTATGTAATTAATTCAAAATACTTTAGGAGGGTTCTGTAATGTTTCAGATAACTTGTTTTTTATAGGAAAAATAGGGAGCATTCAATGGATTTTTCTGAAGATTTGCTATTTTCTACTTTCTTTGTCATTTACTTATCATTAAGAGGAGAGAGATTTTAAGATTATGTTTTATTACTAATCTTACAGAAACCAACAATCTCGAAAAAATCAGCAACTTTGGTAATGTGGCTTTACAATCTTTCTCCATTCACTATATGAATGTCGGCATTTATATTAAACACATTTTATTATAATCTAAAAGTTAAAAAGAAACAAAATTGCACCCTTTTTCTCATATCCCCCCTTTCTTGTTATTATTAGCGCTTTCCAATAAAGTTGAAAAGTGCTTATGCATTCGGTTTGTCTGGCCGAGTGTCCGTCTGTCCGCGCTCTAACTCACGTAAATATACAGGGATTGCCATGAAATTTTAGGACGTAATTGACGTTTACCCTAGCACAGACTCTATTGAAAATGAAGTATCTACCATGATTAGTTTATCTACAGAGAGAATAAAAAGTTTCCCATTACATTACGGCCTATAGGGAAAAATCGTTTCAAAGGAATTTTCAAGGTGTTATATCCTGCCAAACACATTAAAATTTATATGAATTTACGAGGTGCATTAAAACATACATTCTATAAAATATGCGATGAAAATACAGCTATTATTCATTTACAGGGCCACACAAAAGAATTCCATTAGATAATGGGAAAAGGGGAATTGTGCGTGACATATTTTAAATATATTAAACTGATTCATGTATAATAAAATTGATGTATGTCACTGAGGCTTAATATAAAATATAGGATATTGTCTTGTCTAATATGAAGTACATAGTATTTACAGGGACACACAAAACATTTCAAATAGTACATTCTATCAGAAGTACTGTACAGGGTGAGTCATAAATATCGAAACAATAGGCTATCTCCTCAAATATTGCCCCTAGACCCATACTTCCAATTGCAAAAATACCTAAAAAAAAAGGTGAAATTTCTGATAAGATAAGTTGCAACTCCATGGGGGGTCTAATTGAAAAAATACGAAAATTACGTTTTTACATGGCCCCCGTAGGGAAAAATTCCCAATTAGGAAATTATTCTTTATCCATTCCTAAATTGAACAAAACAAATTTCATCACTGTATCTAAAAACCCCACACAGATATTAAATCTCAAAATCCTCAAATATTCCTGACTTACACCACTTTTCCCTGCCTCTTAACGGTGTTTTCTTCACTCAATTTCAACGCTAGTTAGTGAACATTCACAAATTGCAATTTTAATAAAAATCGGTTTAAGATAGCGCTTTTTCTTTGGACATAAAATAGCAGCGTATAGTTTTTACGTTAAATTTGTATACCAGACGTCTGCCTGGGTCAAAATATCTAGGTCAGGTCCCAAATTGATCCACAGGGGAAAAAGTTCGGCGTAGCCTGAAAAAAATGTCAACATCATAACTCGAACCGGTCTGGAAAATAGTTTAAATCATAGCTCGGTTCAGTCGCAAATTTCTACATCGTTTTTTTACTTCGGCATGGGAAAAAATTGTTTCATATGGAAGTGTTCTGACTAAAAAATTCTTTTATAGCTTTTCGTTTTTTATATTTATACTTTTTATTATAAAAGAAGCGCCAAAGGCTGTAATATATATATTTTATCAATGAATCTCTATTTATATGTAAATGTTTCACTTATATTTTAATATCGTTAATCCATATCCAATGCGTTGGAGACTTTGAAAAATTTTATGCAGTAAAACTTTTTAAGACGGAATCACATAGGAAAGAAAAAATACGTTATAGACAGATGCCCTCCCTAGAAGATGTAATTGAAGCTTATTTTTTTCTCAGGTACTATTGTATTTATTTTGCGTGGATCAACATATTTTCCGTTTAAGACAGAATTCCGTCATAGGCAGATTTTTTTTCACTGGTTTTATTGTATTTAATTTTTTTAGCTTTTGAATAATTTATTTAAGAAAAATTAATTTTAAAGTTTTTTTCTTTTTTTTCTTTTTCTTTTCTTTTTTCTTTCTTTTTCTTTTTTTTTTGTGATTTTAATAGGGATTTTGTCGAGACCGGGTTTGAAAATTTTATCCAGTGTGCACCTAAGTTGAAGGAAGCAGCCCCCTCCCTTATGAAAAGTACGCTAGGCCCGCCCTGGCGAGTCTTCAGAAAAAAAATAACATCTCGGTCTTGGCCCTACCTGGGCCCAGAATACAGATTTTTGAACATCCTCTGGAGGACGGTATAAAGCCTGAATTTGTCAGAGCTAAATTTAAAAAGAAAAAAAGGCTTAATCTGCATCTTAGAAAAAGCATTTTTAAAAATAACTGACGGACATTTAAACAATATACTTCGTTTTTCTGCGGTATGATTTTTCTCCTCTATTTCTTGCCTTTAAGTTATTAAATATTAAGAATTTTTAAAGGAAAAAGAACTTGAAACACGTCATTTTTCATTTTTCAACATTAGTTTTGTTTTGGAAAATTTGAAAAAATGTTTACTTTTCAAAAAATGTTTGCTTTTGAAAATATGATTTTTTTAAAAGTTTAATAGTTTTAAAATTAATATAAAAAAACCTTGGAACAAAACTATAATCAGATTATCATCTTTAATTAAATGGAAAGAAATTGAAATCCGATAAGTAATGTTACGATTTATAACGATTTTTGATTGTCCCATTGAAACCGGTACTAACCACATGAAACTTTTATAAATTGTATGAGAAATTTTAAGATGTGATTTTCTTAGTTAATTATAAGGCTAACCATCACAAAAAAGAAAAAAAATCAAAATTCTAACTCAAAAAATAGATTTTTTACGCGTTTCCTAGAACTGTTAAAGTAACATTGTTTTCTGAATTGCGCGCATTTCAATTTGTGTCTAATCCCTTAAAACCTGATGAATTTTTTAAACGGCTATAACTTTGCGAATTTTGGAGATATGAAAATACAACTTTTTGTGTTTTATTCAGGACTGAATAAGGAAAGTTTTCCTAATTGGAATTTTTGTCCTACGGGGTCCGTATAAAAATTTAATTTTCGTAACTTTTCAACTAGACTCCCCATGGAGTCGCAATTTGTCTTATCAAAAATTTCACATTTTTTTTAATGAATTTTTGCAATTGGAAGTATGGGTCTAAAAGCAATATTTAAGGAGATAGCCTATTGTTTCGATATTTATGACTCACCCTGTATATGTATCCGATGATGGTTGATGGATGAATGAAATGCATTTCAATTATAATATGCGCGTATAAGTTTCACATTATATGTTGTGTATAAATGCTATAGTTAATATACAGGGCTACCCAAAAGAGCTCGCCAACGTTACTGAATATGAGCGAAAATTATTTAAAGGTAATTCTTATATAAGCTATGCATTTTTTTATGCATAATTTATGAGAATGTGATTTCAGTTGTCTTAAGAGTGTTTTAGTTTAAAATAAATGTTATCTTAATACTGATGTGTAATAAAGGTTCCAGGTTAACTACAAGGCTGAACAAAGTATTCAAGTATGTTTCCATCTATTAATATAAATTGCTGAAAGAGAAATTTGAAGCTACTAGGTATTTTCTTGCTAAACTAAATTTTCTGATTATATATTATATATATTAGCTGACAGATCAAATACAGGGCTGTTCAATAGCACTGGAATACATATTTCGCTATATTTAGCTTTATACCCTCATTTCCCTAAATAACGAAGTTTTGTTACACATTTCATGAAGCGTTGGAAAGTGCTTCATAGTCTATGCTTATCGCATGATTTTTCTTACTTGTTTTATACTACTTTTCTTTTGATGGTAAATGAACACAGTGTTGAATTCAGGGGGTGGTCCGGGGGACACCCCCCAGAGCAATCAAATGTCCTCCCGGAAATTTTTAGATTTTACATTTTTAGTGGTTAAAAAATGGAATTTCCCCCCTGGAACTCCATAATATCCTCCCCCCCGGAGTCACAAATATCCCTCCCGGAGAAAAGTGTCTGAATTCAACACTGAATGAACAGCTAAATTTATCATTGAATCTGCTTCTGTCTTACTTCAATAAGTTTTTAACTCAGTGTCTATAAAAATAAGTGTATGCATGCAGTTAGCAATGATATGCTATTTGAGCATGTTAGGGGAACTTGCCCCCAGACTCCCCTACTCCTTAAGTAATTTAGATTGTAGCGTCCAAAAGAAATTACACAAAATGGAAAGAATCCTTTTTTTATTTTTATTTCTTAAAGGATGAGTTTATAAAAAATATTAAAATAAGTCATTAATAGTTATTTGACCAATTAAATGCTAAATTAATACAGGGAGATTTGCTCAAAGCCCGTATTTTGTTATTAAAAATTAAATGATAGGTTTATATTATAGAGAGTAAAATTAGTGTTAAATCGTGGTGTAGGACTAAATTGCGATATTAGATGGATGATAAATCCATTTAAGAAATCTCTACATCACCCAGTCCTACTAGGTTCTTTCCTCGCTAATATAAAAAAACTGCTGCATACACGAATATAAAAATTCGTAATATTATAGAGAAATGTTTGATAAACATGATGAAGCGCGACAATATTTAAATCAAAGAATTATTAAAAGAGCTATTTAATGTTAAATTTGGTAAAAATTCTTCCATTAAAAAAGTTTTATACAAGCAAAATTCAGATACAGGAATTAAAAAAAAATTTCTAATGGTATACATTAGAAGCTCCCTGTGTGCAGTCTGCATTTTTTTATAAATTTATTTATTTGCCTACTTTTTTTTCATTATAAGTTAAAATTTTCAGCATTTTGAGAAACATTTTAGAATATGTTATTACTCTAAAACGCTTCCAATTGTAAAAGCAGCGCAAATAATATTTTCTTGAAATTTAAAAATTATTTACGAGTGACTATTATAAACAGAAAAAAAAAATCAAATTAGAAATAAATGATTATATAATAAAAATGAGAAAATATTATAAATTACGTTATAAAAACTGCATTTACATGTGAATTTTAAAAGAAAAAATAAAATTAATAAATACATACTTATGCGTTAAAATCCGTAAATGGAGAGTATTACGTCATATCTAAAATGTTCAAATAATAATGTTGCCAAACAGTTTAAATTTAAAAGTACATTTCCACGAAACATTTATTTTATATTTCTAGATGACCTTTTAAACTGTTGATGCCAATTAATTTTAAGGCAGAGCAAAAAGAAAAAAAAATATTTTTAGAAACAAACTATTAAAATTCACGTGACTATTAAAAAATAGAAAGAAAATTTTGAACAAAGTTACCTCACATTTAAAACGATACGTTTAAAATATCTTATTTAAAAGAATTTTCGTATAGCGTTGTTAAAAAAAATATTATAAGAGGCAAAGATTCTGTTTATATTTCATTTTACAGTAGGGCTAAAAAAATATTTACCTGTGATTTTATTTAATCAAACATGAAAACAGAATCTTAAAATATCCCAATCAAGGGAAATGAAGCTATTTACAGGGAAATCCCCACAGTTTTAGATAACTTTCATTACAAAAAGTAAAAAGCTACTTATTGCAGCCTTCCAATAGAAAGAACTTTCGGAAAAGTTTAGTATAGTTTCACCTATCATGACCACAGACGCCAAAACCACTTTCCGTCCAAATTTTTATATACAGTGGATTCTCTCTATCTCAACACTGTCTAATCTGAACACCCCGGTATTATGAACGCATTTCGATGGTCCTGGCGAAACTCCATAGACTTAACATAAGATAAACTCTCTGTATTCTGAACACCCTCTATATTGATCACCCAGCCGAACGCTACTTTCAATCCCCATTTTTACCTTATCTCTCAATAAACTGAATATGTGTTTGGAATCGGAGTTGAGGAAATTACCGCATCATGGAAATTCAGCGAAACTTGTTGCAGAAGAATAAAAAGGTTTAACAAATTCAAATAAGTATAGAATTTTGGAACAGAAAACGGGAAACAAGAGCATAAACATTAATGTTCGGAAGATCTTTTTGCCAAATGAGAACAAAGAATCGGAGACTCGGAGACCACTGACCAGGCCCCCCTACATACCGAGATTTGACCCAGTTTAACGGGTTTGAGTTGCCTGGACAGCGGGGCGGAATGATTGCCGCATAGGGCGGTCTACCATGACAAGTGCTTGGGTCGGCTGATATGGCTTATGGCTGGTTGTCTAAGCATTTTACTGCCTGAAGTTTACTGCCTATGTTTTAGCGCCAAACATACCATAATGGACTTCTACTTCGGATTTTTCAGGGAAGCGGAAAATTGCAGAATTAATGGCATCGGAAGGATTGTTGAATCATTTCAGAATTTAACATAACATTAAATTGAAAATAATCAATTGTGAAGCTGCAGATGTAAATAACGACACTGTGGAGGAATAGAAAATAAAACTTCTGGACATAACGAAGGATTTCGATACAGCAAAAATGTTCAATGCTGACGAAACCAACCTGTTTTTCACAGCTCTTCCAAACAAAACTCAAGCAAAAAGTAGTAAAAATTGCATAGTTGGAAAAATGTCAAAAGAAAGATTTAAAATTATTCTTTGTACCAGTTTTATGGATGAGAAGCTCAAGTCACTTGTGATCGGAAAACGTTTAAAAAATGTGAAGATCGCATCATTGCCTACACACTATAAAATAATTTGGAAAGTGTAGATGATATTTAAAATTTTTTCATAGTAGTTCGAGAGAATTAACGAGATAATGAAGAGAGAAAGGGAGAAAAAAATTGTTGTTGTTGTTAATACCAGATCACTTACAAACATGCAACTGAGCAACATGACCTTGAAGTTCCTGTTACCAAACTGTACTTCTACAATCCAACCACTGGATCAAAGAGTAATCAACACAATTAAAACTTACTATCAAATCCATTTTCCGCAGAAATTGTCCCTGTTGATGGAGGCGGCAAATTCGGTAGAAGAAGGCCAACGTCATGGATGCTGTCTACTGGATATCAATGGTATAAAATGAAACAACTTCCTACACCATCCAAAGATGCTTCTATAAAGTTGGATTCCTATGTGAGAATGGGGAAACAAAAATAAAGGACCAAGAAGCAACAGCTGTGAGTAACTTGGGATCAATTCTTCAGAAGCTTCATACTGAAACAGAACTTGGAGTTTATCTCGATACTGATAAAATCCTCATGGTTTGCAAAAACAGCATTATTGAAGAGGAAGAGGAAAGTGAGGGAGAAGCAGAAACAGAAGAGACTGACGAAATAAGAAGAGCCATGATTACATTCAAGCAATGTGACTAAGAGATTTATTCAAGACCTGTTGAACTATGGATCTGAACATCACCTCAAAGCTTTTACACTTCTTAAACAGCCAGATAACATATACATTGCATGAGCACATACAATGCAAAAAGAGACTAAAATTATTCGCTTAAATACTATACTGATTATGTTTTCAAGACGTGTATTGTAATGTGTTTTTTTTTAAATTAATAAAAAAAAAGAGATAGTACAGTACAAAACTGACTAAATTTAGTTTGACATTGCACAATGGTATAACTAATTATGCTAACTATTTTATACCGATGTGCGTCAATTCACAGACTTCTTTGAGTGTATATATATAAATATAGTAAGCTTTGTAAAAATTTAGATCCAAAACTGAACTATCTTTTTGAATAATTGTTCTTTTTGCCCGTCCCTTTTAAATAAAGGATGAATGCTAAGCAGATTGAATTCTACTATCAGCCTCTTGTAGCCCACGTAAGTGATATATGTTACATATTTCAATTTGTTACAAATTACGAAACGTCATTAAATTCACTGCGAACAAATCCCTATCATAAATCGTAGTATGACGGAATTCTTTTGAATGCCCTTGTAAACAATCTATAACTACACCACACATTTAATTTCAATACCGAACATGTCATAGTAAAATGGAATAACATATATTTCAATTTCATGGTAGTCCCAATATATTTGCTCAAGTTAGAGCCAGGATTTGCAGAGAGACAAACCGAATTTATAAAAACTTTTGAATAATATTTGTTGGTAATACTCCCCAATAGTGTTGAATTCAAATGATAACAGTATGTCAAAGGATACATGGAATTTATTGGAATTCAAAAGGAATTTCAAAAAATGATATTTTTTATGAACGAATACATACAATTTGAATTTCAACATTTTACATTTTTTTAAGTAGTGGGGGAAAGGTAATTTTTCGATGTTAATACTGATATTTATCGATCTGAGAACTGGCGTTCCAACAACTAACGTTTTACTGCATTAATATTTCCAATAAAATAATTCTTTGTGGCTATAAATTTCATTTCAAAAGTAATGTAGTCAAATAATTTATAGATGAAAATTTATGTTTATAAGTTTCTTCTAATATTTCTAACTTTTTAAATTAGGAGATAAATCCACACAATAAGACAAGCTAAATTTATTACTTTACAGGCTCTTCTTTGTATTTTTGCCAAAAAAAAACCTTAATTCATAAATTGCTTTTTGAAAATATATGGATTTTCTTAATCTTCTCGCAGCACATCATTATTTATGATTAATGCGACCAAGTTGACTTTTCTCTGGCTAATAACTGAAAGTTATGTTATTTTAGGCGACATCATGACTGTTAAGGAAACTCTGTACTTTTTAAACTATTTCTTTTTCATTTTGAATAATGCTGTAATATTTGTGATTCCATTTCATTTAATAATAAAAAACAATTACATTAACAATTTACATTATACATTACATTACATTTAACAATTACAATATATATAAAATAATTGAATATAATTAAAATAATCCGCAAACAATTTCCCCCTATGCCATTATGTAACAGAAAACTTTTGTGCGGCCCTGTAAATTAACAAGAATTACTTTTGTCCCCATATATTCTACAAAATACATATTTTAGTGCACTTCGTAAACAGATATCAGTTTTATTATGTTTGAATTTCAGCCGAAAATTTCAGGACATTCCGTGTATATTTATGAGAGTTAGAGCACGGCCAGATATCTAGGCAAACCGAAGTCAAACACTTTTCAGCTTTGTTGGAAAATGTTTAAAAGATAATGATCCAGTTTTATTTTCTCTTAACGTAGAAATAAGAGGAAAAACAACACATAAATGATTTACAAAAATTTTTTGATTCCCCAAATTCACGGGAACTTTCCCAGAAAATGAAATTATTTTGAACAAAACTCTTGGCTAATAAATTCTAAAAAAATTTTTAAATTTATAAATTAATATATTTATAAAAAATTCTAAATATGAAAAGAATATATCTTAAAATTACGAAAATTGTAATTCAAAACTTAAAAAAAAAAAAAAAAAAAAAAAAAAAAAAAAAAAAAAAAAACTAAAGAAATTACTAAAATTTAAAAAGATTATAATAATTTCAATCTGCCCACATACATTTAGGAGTTTTATCACTAGCAAAAAAATAATGTAATTATTATACTAATAAGTATTTTTTTATTACAAAACTTTTTATTGCTACTATTTTAATAGTCTAATAATTGAAATATTTTAAAACTATTCTTTTAAATGCGTCAAGAATAATTTATTTGACTGCTGCCAGATATGTTTATTTGAATGTGAACCAAAAATTTCTTTGGAAAAGAGTTAAATATGTACAATAAATTAAATACATATGTTTTAAAACTTTAAATAAAAGTTCTGGTGTACATTTTAAAAATAAACTTGAGTGACATTTTTGGCTCCTCTAGTGTTACTATCTGTTTGCTTCAGGTTTCATCAAACACATCTGTATAAGGCTACCCTTTTTCATAGTTTTGTATTAAGAGCCCACAATAGTCACAGGAAAATTACAGAAAAAGACCCGGATGACCATGTAAAGTCTATGGGAGCGTTCTTTTCTAATATCTCGTTCAAATTTTAATATTTTGACATGATTTTTTTTGCATAAAATAGTTCAGGACGATCCACAACCGGGCTAGTTTTCACTTTTTCGATTTTGGTTATATATTTTTTATATTATGATAGTTTCAGTTTCAAAACCGGTTTAAACCGGTTTTGAAAATTAAAGTAATTTTTAAAAAAAAATCTAAAACCAAAATCGAAAAAGTAAAAACTAGCCCGGTTGTGGATCGTCCTGAACTATTTTATGCAAAAAAAATCATGTCAAAATATTAAAATTTGAACGAGATAATAGAAAAGAACGCTCCCATAGACTTTACATGGTCATCCGGGTCTTTTTGAGTAATTTTTCTGTGACTATTGTGGGCTCTTAAGAGCCCACAATAGTCACAGAAAAAGTACGCAAAAAGACCCGGATGATTATGTAAAGTCTATGGGAGCGTTCTTTTCTAATATCTCGCTCAAATTTTAATCTTTTTGCATGATTTTTTTGCACAAGATAGCTGAGGGCAATCCACAACCGGGCTAGTTTTTACTTTTTCGATTTTGGTTATATATTTTTTATATTACGATAGTTTCAGTTTCAGAACCGGTTTAAACCGGTTTCGAAAGATAAAGTAATTTTTTAAAGAAAATCAGAAACAAAAATTGAAAAAGTAAAAACTAGCCCGGTTGTGGATTGCCCTCAGCTATCTTGTGCAAAAAAATCATGCAAAAATATTAAAATTTGAGTGAGATATTAGAAAAGAACGCTCCCATAGACTTTACATGGTCATCCGGGTCTTTTCGAGTAATTTTTCTGTGACTATTGTGGGCTCTTAAGCGAAGAAAGACGTCTTAAGTCACACACACAATGAAAAAAAAATACGACAGCGAAGAAACCATTATAGTTACTTGTTTTAAAAACAGAAAGTGTGCGGCGCAAAATATTATTATCAATTACAACTTCTTTTGTGGTAATAATTATAATTATTTTTACTAAGGATGATTTAAAAATTAAACTTTTGATGATAATTTATTAATGGTTATGCATATTTTTATATAGTAAAGCTTTCACCTTTTTAAATTAAGAAGCATAATCTGATGTAAAGTAGACCACCTTTTCTCCATTAACTGAATAAAAACAAACTCTAGAACATTTAAAATAAATCATAAATAATGATGTGCCTCAAGATGATTAAGCGAGTCCATAAATTTAAAAAGAGTCACCTACAAATTAAGTGTTTTCAACAGTAATACATTGAAGCTATAGTAAATCAATAAATTTAAGTTATTTAACAATGTAAGTTCTGTATATTTTTAAGTAAAAAGTTGTTAATGGATTAATTATTTTAAATGTTTTAAATTTCTAATTAACTACATATTTTTATGATTATAAAACTATATTACATTGGTATATTTATTACAGTCTTGTACCACACTTTTTTAAATCAAAATATATTTTTTTGTAATGAAAAAGTTCTAGAGCATTCGAAAGTAGCAAATGCAAGAGTAGTATAGAAGTTTTCATGCCGCAGGGTATAAACGAGATTCAATTGAATGTTAAAACTGTTGTTAGCTTTCGTTTTTTCAAAACTAAAAACTAAAACAAAATCACTTCACCTTTTTCATTTACGTATAAAAACATTTCATATTTATTTACTTAGAACAGGTGTCACAAATAAAAAATTAAAAAGTTGACATGTTTCGGTTCATTCATAAGAACCGTATTCATAACACATAAAATCAGTAGAAAACTAAATGACACTGGATATAAATATAATTTAAAAACCCAAAACACAAAACATTGCGCCCCTTATGATCGTGAATAGCCATTGCCACCGCGGCATATAAATATAATAAATTTTGATCATATATTAAATTTAATATGTATAAAATTAGTATTAATAAAAATAGAAAAACTAAATGACACAGGATATAAAGGTAATTTAAATACCCAAAACACAGAATATTGCGCCCTCTATGATCATGAATAGCCAATGCCACCGCGGCTCCCCCTATTAGGCTCACCCTTTAAATATTTATTAAGTAATTCTAACCACAAACTCGGAATGTCATAAGAATAAGAATCATTACAAACCCTATCCCTCCTAGAATATTATCTCTATGGATTCACGGATGATTAATTTTCGGAATAAACTAGAAATGAACACTAATCTACTATCTTTAAAACAAATTTTAACCCCCCCTCTTTAAAAACAATCTTGATAACGCAGTCTTATCCCTACCAAATTTTATGTCACATTCATGCTCTTTCTTTCTAATCCCAAACTTTCTACCTGTCATACCGATATAAAAATTAATATCCCCCCCCCCTTCATTCTCATATAGAATTTCATTCACCCCGCTAGATCATCCTGTGGAACCGGATCAAAAGCTCTGTATAGAAGATGTTTTAACTTAGGAGGTGGCTTAGCAACTAATTCTATTTTAAACTTTTTTAATTTAGCTTTAAGTCTCTCAAAATTACCCTTTATATAAGGAAACGATAGTCTTTTAACCCCAATCTCTTCCCCCTTCTCACATGCATTATCAACCAAATTACAATTAACCTGAGAATTATTTTTACCCCTATAATTTTTAACCAATTTTTTAAACCAATTGGTTAAAAATTATAGGGGTAAAAATAATTCTCAGGTTAATTGTAATTTGGTTGATAATGCATGTGAGAAGGGGGAAGAGATTGGAATTGGTTAAAACTTATAGGGGTAAATATAATTCTCAGGTTAATTGTAGTTTGGTTGATAATGCATGTGAGAATGGGGAAGAGATTGGGGTTAAAAAATATCGTTTCCTTATATAAAGGGTAATTTTGAGAGACTTAAAGCTAAATTAAAAAAGTTTAAAATAGAATTAGTTGCTAAGCCACCTCCTAAGTTAAAACATCTTCTATAAAGAGCTTTTGATTCGGTTCCACAGAATGATCTAGCGGGGGTGTATGAAATTCCATATGAGAATGAAGGGGGGGGGGTTATTAATTTTAATATCGGTATGACAGGTAGAAAGTTTGGGGTTAGAAAGAAAGAGCATGAATGTGACATAAAATTTGGTAGGGATAAGACTGCGTTATCAAGATTGTTTTTAAAGTGGGGGGTTAAAATTTGTTTTAAAGATAGTAGATTAGTGTTCATTTCTAGTTTATTCCGAAAATTAATCATCCGTGAGTCCATAGAGATATATTCTAGGAGGGATAGGGTTTGTAATGATTCTTATTCTTATGACATTCCGAGTTTGTGGTTAGAATTACTTAATAAATATTTAAAGGGTGAGCCTAATAGGGGGAGCCGGGATGGCATTGGCTATTCACGATCGTAGAGGGCGCAATATTCTGTGTTTTGGGTATTTAAATTACCTTTATATCCTGTGTCATTTAGTTTTTCTATTTTTATTAATATTAATTTTATATATATTAAATTTAATATATGAAATTTAATATATGATCAAAATTTATTATATTTATATGCCGCGGTGGCAATGGCTATTCACGATCATAGGGGGTGCAATGTTTTGTGTTTTGGGTTTTTAAATTATATTTATATCCAGTGCATTTAGTTTTCTACTGATTTTATGTGTTATGAATACGATTCTTATGAATGAACCGAAACATGTCAACTTTTTAATTTTTTATTTGTGATACCTGTTCTAAGTAAATAAATATGAAATGTTTTTTATATGAGATTCAATTGGTCCACGTAGGTAGTATAAGACGGACGAATCAAAGGGCCGTTCGAACGACTGCTTATTGTGAGTTTGTACAAGGCTATTCTGCAAGAGTCGGAGCAGCTAATATGTGCACGTGCAGTGCATTCAAGGTTTACGTAGCCTATTTTTCAACGGAATCCCGTTGGTATTTTTGCTGATCCCACCCAAGCTAGCATAGGGAAGTAAATACGGGCTGCTGATTAGTTGAATAATTTGAAGAGCAATTATTGTTTGTAAATAAATCATTCTGAATGTAGATGTACATATTAGGGGAGTATATGGGTATATCATGTTGAAATAATAATAAGAAGAAATGATAGTTTAAAAAAAGAAAGATAGAACAATTGGGTTTATAAATATCGCGAAATTGAAGCCGTAAAAAGGAAATGTGATTATTGTTTGTAAATAAATTGTTCTGAATTTCGATGCACATATTAGGGGAATATATGTGAATATCATGTTAAAATAATTAAGAAAAATTCCAATTTTATTTTTTTTAAATAATAAAACATTTGAGAAACATAATCATTAACGTCTTTAATTCTAAATTGCAGAAAATCTTTCTTTTTATTTATTAATAAATATGTGAAATCTGAAGGAAATTAATCAAAATCCCTCTTTTACAAGGTTTTCAAACAAAAATTAGTGATAAAAAAAAGTAAACTCAAAAATGAACCCAAAACAAAATGCTCTTTAAATTATTCAATTAATTAGAAGCCCGTTTTTTCTTCCGTATGCCAGCTTCGGTGGGTTAGCAAAAATGCATCCCGTTGGTATGAGCGTTATCATTCTGCTGATATATCTTTTGAAGTCGAGCCTAGGTCCAACAATGGAGTTATTAATAAAAAGACGGAGACATATCTATCAGTTGCGAGTGGGGTAACAAAGGAGGTTGTCATAAGATGACAGCTGTTTCTTTTAGTCGGATATACGGTTATTGGATTAGTGCAGGTGAAAACTTCTGCCAGTAAAATTTAATATATATTTTCCTCTTATTTAAACCTCTTATTGATGGGAAATTTCTCTCACAAATATAATAAAATGTTTCTGTTTATTTTAACTGGTGTCACTTAGCCCACGTACTATAATCTTTTCACTGATCCTTACAGGAGGTTGTCTTGTTGTCACAATGTGGCGGTATTATTGCTACCGAACTAAACTCTTTCCAGTAAAAAAGAATATCAGTTTTTGCAAATATTTTTGATTGGGAATTTCCTCTGTGATGACGCGTTTTAATAAAGAGATCTTTTCTCAATAAATTTACTGGTGGAAGTTTGGTGATGTGATAATGAATCCCTGCGAAACTGGTTACAGTTGAAGCTTCACTATTTTAATGGCATGTCAGTTCCTCTATCTTAATAATTCCATGTGTCCTGCAGAAAATCATGTGTAAATGATAGAAAACTGCGATATAGATGTTATAGCATTATAAATGCCTATAATACTGTCTGTCTTTTGTTCTAAGAAATATATTTTTATCTTTTTTTTCACAAGTGTCGTTGCAAGAAATTCTTTCCAACCCAATATATAAATCAGATTTACATAATTAGTAACAATGTTTCCGAAAATATGGAGCAGTTTAAAAAATAAGCATATGTTTCAAAATATAGATTTGTATATATGATGAAAAGTAGAATAAATAAATATTAGTATTACTCAAAAGAAATACAAGATTTCTAGATAAAATTTTCAAGTGTGAATCATATGTAAATTATTAATTAAATTGTAAAATTACAAAGTTTTATATTAATGTTTTCTCTTGATCTACCAAAAAATTAAACAATAATGATGATGAAACGCTGACGATCACCTCACTGTTTCAATATAGGCTATATTTTATATTGATACAGCAACACTGAAAGAGGTGTAGGAACAAAAAAATGTTTTTAGAACTGCTGTTTAGGAGATATTATTATGGCTAGAATCTTGAAATTTTATGCGGTAGTGGTTCAATTTAAGAAGTAAATGCTTGTTATGAACAGTTTTTAAAAATTACAAAAGTTAATACGATGAAGAAATCGAAATTTTCCTAAAATTACTTGAAATTATAACTGATTAGAGATAGAAACTTAAAATTTGGTACGGTTCTTTTTAAAGTGTAACTTTGTTTGTTGTGCTTTAACTGTTGACACGTACTATAAGTCACATAGTGATTCTTGCAGCAGTAAGATTTATCATTTTTAATAAAATTAAAACATCAATAAAATACTAAGAGGAATGAAACTTGTATATCATAATGAAATAGAACTTGTTTTAGTGTCCCCTGTAAATGAACTATAAATGTTGCACATTTCATTTCCAAATTCGAGCTTGCTACTCAAAACCTCGATAAACCATTTACATTAAAATGGTAAAGCTTAAAACATGCATAAATTGTATGTTAATTCTAGTATATTTACACGATTGAGCGTGTAGACCGACGGCTTGGTAGATGATCAGATATATGTACAGGAAAATAGAATTTATAAAAGCTACATTCGTATGATTTCCTTCTCTATTTGTCCATTATATATATTTCTTAAAATACAGTCGACTCTCGTTAATTCGAAATTGGATAATTCGAATCTTCGCTTAATTCGAACTAAACATGAAGTCCCGAAATTTTCAATGGCAGAATAACATCAAGAATTTCCATTAATTCGAACTCATTTTCTCTTGACTTCGTTTAATTCAAACTAGCAAGAATTCCGATTTTTTATTTTTATTTTATTTCTCACGGATTTCAGATCATTTGAATAATTTTCTTTCATTGATTTTTGTGAAAATTGTTCTGAAGACTATACATGTAATCCAAAGCATTTGATATCCACTTTCTTAGTGCCCCGTCTGTCCACCACTGACGCTTTAAATTTGTGTATTTATATATTCTAATTTAATATTAAGTCATATTCTAATGATAACACACGAAATAAATTTAAAAAACACTATAACATTATTTCCTTTCTATTAGTACCATATAAAGCATGTTTTCATTTCATATTTTCCATAATTCGAACATTTCTTGTGGTCCCAACGAGTTCGAATTAACGAGAGCCGACTATAAATGCAAAACAGAAACTTTTTTGAACTATGTAAGAAAGTGTTATAAAAATTTTCTAACTTTTAAATTTACGTGAATAATTACTTTTGTATCAGAGACTAAAACATAAATCCTTTCGAACACTCACTTTTAGATAAAAATCGCCATAATTATTGAACTTCCGCTATTTCATACTTAAATTATAAAAATGTCCTAGTTGCTTAGCAACTTCATTCTACTTTGCAATTTAAAATAATGTTAAAGATTAGCTTGAGTTTCTCAAAATATGTAAATATTTTCCCTTAAAACAAATTCTGGGATTTTTAAATAACATCTATTTTAATTTATATATTTCATGCAAAAAAATATTATTACTGATCTATGAAATATTTTGATTCTGCCTAATTTTTATTAGTAAAAAAAGTCGTTTGTCGGCGGCGATTGTATGTTTTTTGACGATCACTAGGAACAAACTTATCGCACGTAAAAGTCTGCAAACTTATTTACAAATAGAAGAAAACCAATTTTTTGTGTGTCAAAATTGGTTTTCTTCTGAGACACAGATTTGTTTTTACAATTAATTCAGGTATTCATTCAAAACGTTCGTTAGACGCTTATAAATGAGATTTAGTTTTCTCACAGTTTCATTTGGTTATTATCATTTTCACGCAAGTCAGGTTAAAACGTGTTTTACAAGTACATACATCTCAGACAGTAAGAAAATATTTATTTTTCGCAAGAATTTAAAATCAAAATAGCTTAATACGTAGAGGAAATTTTTTTAAAATTGTTTAAAAATTGTTTAAAAAACAAAAATCAAAGTACCTGGCAATGCCAATCTCGGCTCTTTTCATAAAATAATAATAATAATAATAATAATAAATAAATATCTATACTCTCCCGTCCAAATATATACATATGTAAAGTAACTAAAATGTTTGTAGGAAACTGGGATTCTTAGAAATTTTTATGTAACGGCAACAACAAAAATTCATGTACCAGATACAAGTTTGCAGTGTGAATAACAAAATATGAATATTTTGTATTTCATACACTTCATTAAAAATAATATTATAATGTGAGAAAGTGTTAATAACCATATGAATATATGTCTAGGCTAAAAGCCAAATGGTCAAGTTTCTTAAACTCATTTTTATTTATAACAATGCATTCGAAGCTACCGTTGGTGTTTTTTCAAATCATTAGGAGGAACTTGAGCATTTATGTTGCAGAACTGCATTTATTCATAATGTGATTAGATTTTCTTTTGAATATTAATATTTGTTCAGCTGTCACTTTGAGATTTAATCTGACGCCGTTCAAGGTTATTGGCTGTTGACCATAGTATCACCCATATCTATCTCTCTTTTCACAATTTTTGTACATAAATTTAAATGTGCTTAGAACTTGGATTGGACTCTATGATAATTTGTTTGAGCTCTAAATTCCATCTATATATACTTTGTTTGCAAATCAATATTCATTTTATTGTGTTGTCAGATCTGTAAAACATTTAAAATATTTCAAAAAACACTAGTGCGATATTTTTGAAAGATGTATATATCATGTACAATAGACCTGTCCAACATTTCATTAATCACAGAAGTTTCTACTCAGATCAAACAGTGAAAAGAATCAGTAAATCCCATGATTGAGAGAAAGCAACTTTGTAAATTCATTCATAGTACTGGTAGCGGTGTACACATTGTTAAAATTTTTTGGAAAAACATAGAAAAAAAGAGAGACTCTCTATAAATTTACGGTTTCGGTCTCGGTTTAATCCATTTGATTCAGTTCTCAGCCATAATTTTACAAACATTACTCTTATCTTATATCAAATTCCCTGAAGAGATTTTCATGTCTTTATTTTAAAATATTTTTATCTTTATTAAAACTTGTAATTCAAAATACACACTTGTAAAATTCTGTTATAATTTTCTTAGATATGTTAAAGAAGAAAATTTAGTTTAATTTTTTTTAATTAGAATAAATATAACGGGACAAAACATTTCCTCTGAGATAGTGGGGATTTTTTTATCGACAATTACTTTGCAGTTCAATCATGATTTTGCCTACATAATCACAAAAGACATATGGTATACGCAACAACAACAGCTTCTATAGCTTAGACATTAAGGTGTTCTTTCTTTGTCAAGAGGACTCATGTTCAAACCCCGGGAAAGTTAGGAACAAATTGCGTAAAAACACAATGATAGAGCAATTCATATTTACTTGAAAAAAAATCAAGATCTTTGAGATCGCTGAAGATTTACTGATTTTTTAACCCCTTAACGCGCAGTGTTGCCGGGTAGGCAACACCTAAAGTTCCCCCTGTTTAGAGACACAAAAGCTCCGTGAATATTTCAAAAACTACTCTAATGGCTACTTTAAATCTTTCTTATGAGTTCTAGATGGCAGCACCACAGAGATCAATCTCTACTGTTTTTAAATAATAAGTAAAATATTTTACTGCAATACGCGCTTCACAGCAATACTCTTCTCACTGCGCTTATCAATGCTTTACTTATGGGAGGTTACCACTTCAGCAACAGCTGTATAATTAAAATGATTAGTGCAATCTTTACAAAACAATACCTGTGTACTCTTTTGGGCCTAAATAGATTGCCTAATTTTTTTCTTTAAATTCCAATTTTAAAGAGTAGTGCGCCGGAAAGGGTTAAATTAAATTACTATCATTTAAAATAAATTTTCAGAATGATGCACATTTTTAATGATGTTAATTTACAGAGTGCATTATAAATCTACTGAATAAATTCTCTGTTATCAAACAGAACTCAGTTTTTTTAATATTTGTAATTTTACACAAGACTTAGGATAATGGATTATCGTTAATCGTTTCGGTAATTTCACTGAAAAATTTTAGCAGAGCACAATACACAATGTATATGCGTCACAAATTGTTAGACACAAACCTATCTACAACGTAGGAGTTTTATCAAAAAAAAAAAAAAAATAAATAAAATGAAATAAAATAATAAAAAAAAAGAATAATTGGGAATTATATGCTTTTAAAAATTATCCTCTCTGAAGCGTTTTAGTATGGGAAGGAGACAAGAAGTTTAGTGCAGCCTGAAATTTAAAGAAAAAGAAGAATGTAAGCATGTTTCAAAAAAGTTCGCTATAAAAAATAGCTACACTGTAAAAAAATAATAAAAAAAAAACTGTAAAGTTACTAAAGTTTTTCTAGGAAAGTGAGATTCCAGAAATTCTTATGTAACGGCGACAACAACAAGATATGCAATACATACACGTTTGCACTGTAAATCAAAAAAATTGTTTAGTTACTTAAGAATTTATTAAGAAACTGGGATGTCTAGAACTTTTAATATAACTGCAATCCGGGTTATATGTAAAATTTTAGTAAGATTACTGTAATTTAAGTGGATTCTTTTGTAAATCTACAGATTACTGTAGCTTTACAAATGAATCTGTAGTTTTGTAGATTTTATTAAGCAGTTTTGTAGTTTTTTAAATCCTTAGTTTTGTGGATTCTAACTTTTTTTTGTACAGTTTGCAGATAAAATCTTAGTAAGCAGACAAATTTCTAAAACTTTACATCTGTAGAATGACATTTTTTTTTTTGCAGTGTATAATAAATTCGCAGAGATATCTAAAAAAAAACTTTCAAGTACACCGTGGCTATTCCCAGTACCGTGTTGGATAATTCTGACATACAACACAGTACAAAAGAATCGCAACATTTATAGAGGTAAAATTGTTGAACATTTGATTTTGTTTTGTGTATTTTCTACTAACTGAATTAATAAAATTACTGGATGTCCTGCCTGAAGTTGCCTGGACCTTCATGAATGACCCTTAAATTAACCTCGAACTTGTTTGTTTTTATATGTTAAGACTCCATTTAATCTGAATTCATATTTTTGAATGAAAGAATATTGAAATAAAAGTAAATGGTATTTGGTATTTTATTTTGGGGGGGGAATTTGATTTTTGGAATCTATGCCCATCCAAAGCGAGGAAAACCACGACGATGTGACCAGTGTTTTATATATTTCCTCAAAATTTCACATATTTTATTTTATAAAACATATTCCTACCTGTCCGAACGTTTAGGTGAGATGAATCTGATATACTGAGAAACTCTAAAAAGATTATAAAATGCAAACATATTCGTTTTAAAATACGAACGTTTACTCACTTTAGAAAATATCTTATCTTTAGCCGCGAAACGATATGCGTTTGCTGGGGAATGTGAAAGGTTCTCAAAGTTCTATGTTCAACATATGTTCACATAGTTTAAAATTGATTCCACCATTGATTATAAAAAGGTTTATCTTTAAGAAAATATTTTGAGTTTGTCGGAACTTCTAAAAATGTCCTCAAAAAGGGTAAAACCGAAAAAAAAAATCAACTTTTTACGGATTTTGTCAAAATTTTGACACATTTTGTTTTGTAAAATATTTTTAAATTTCGTTTTCGGAACGTTTTACATTTTTTTAGGAGATGCAAGTTTGATATATTGAGATGCTATAAGATGTTTGTATTAATATGCGGATTTTTAATTGCTTTTAGCTTAGAAAATATCATCTCCATTAGGCGCGAAGTGGCCAGAACTTGTCAGTGTATTTGAAAGATTAAAATTCGTATTTTTTAAAACAATTAATCATCGATTAAATGAGTGTTTAATCTTTAAGAGCAGATTTTTGGTTTCTCAGTATCTTTAACGTTATGCCCTAAAGGGTATTCCTATAACGAAAAAAAAGTTTTCGAAAAAACTTCTATTTTTGAAATTTTTTTTTTTTTAAGGAATTAACTGCGTTTTTTAAACTGATTACGGAAATTGAGACATGCGAGTATGACCTTTTAATGTATGCCTTCCACTTTTAGTTTTACTGAATGATTTAAACGGTGTAAGTTGGTATAACAATATAAGTTAATATAGATAATAACAAAATACCACCAGAATTTTTTTTTCGTTCTTTATTTTCCGTAGATGCGTAATAAGCTTTTATAACATGTGCCACAGCTTTTCCTTATAATAAGGACTTAGATGAATTTTAGATTAAAGTTAGTTGCGAATTTAAATTTATATCTCAACTACCTTCAATAGCATGCATGGTCACAGTAACGTCACAGTGACGTCACTGTGAGTCACTTTCGTCACATCACATCTGTGACCAAAATGCCAACACTCAGTGACGTCACATTGTGACTGAGATGTGACTTTCTTAAAAATCTTTAGAAAATTTATAAATATCCTTCAAAACATGTTATTTACTTTAAAAAACATGTTTCTGGTAATTTAAATATCAGTACTTTTGTCACAGTTTCGTCACAATGTTAATGTCAAATCAGTCACAAATGACACATTTTTCACAAATTTGTCACATTATGACCACTTTGTGAAACGTCACAAAAGAGCTCTAAAACGGCCATAACGACTTCACTTTTAGTCACTGTGACTTCACATCGACGTCACGTGACGTCACATCGACAATCGATGGTCACAAAGTCACAATGTGACTTCACAATGACGTTGGAGTGACGTCACCATGCTTTACTTGTAATTATCATAATTTTAAAATTATGAGTCTCAAGTACATTAGGGGATATTTTGTGATAGACTCAAAAAATTTTCAGTCTCGTACATGCCTTAGATTTTGCTAGACATCGACACAGACAGAGAGACACAGACATACACATACAGACAAACACTGCGAAACTTTTTTTTATTAATACAGCTGGGCAGGCATATATATAGAATGTATATTTGTAACATTTAATTTTAGTTATTAAATGCAACATCGGCACCTTAATTTTTAAGTAGAATTTTAAATTTATAATATAAGTGAAATAAAGCTTCTACTTATTAAAAAAATTACTTGTAAGACCGAGTGTCATTCAATCATATCAACGCTTAATTTATTTTCACCTGAAATGTTTATTCGATGTTTTCGTAGAGCTTCACAATTAAGAACAATTGATATTTAGAGAGACATATTTAACAAAAATACTTTATTTTCTTCAAAATACGTAATTTCTAACCTATTTTTATGTTTATTCAATGCGTTGAAGATTCTTTGAATTTGATTTAGAGAACGGAGTAGTGATTTTGAATGGACCAATTACTTTTAGGTTTTAATTTGCTGACATGGTCAGGTTAATGATGTCAGTGTTTGTACAGATGGTTTAAACTTACATTCTGGCATTTCTGATGACATTATATTACATTCCTGAATGAATGTTAATTTTACTAGGCGTTATTTATTCAACAATATAAGTTGTTTGTTTAAAAAATGATGTCATAGGAATTATTGTGGTAAATAATGTAGAATTCATTATTGAATTCTTCGAAGTATAAGTGTCTTTCAACACGTTACTGACTCTCACATTGTCACAGAATTACAATTCTCTGTCAGCATAAGTCTAAATATAATTACGTACTTGTCAAAATAGTCATTAATTTGATAAGTTGCTGAAACCAGTTTGATCTGTAACGAAGCGCACAAATTAATATTACAAATAACTAACAAAACTGTTTACATGTAGAATTAGAATTATAGAATATACCATTTAAAACAGACTTACATATAGCGTAACTGCTTAATACATGTAATGTTGCTGCAATTGTAATTAAATTTAGAATGTGCTCTACAAAACGTATATTTTTATTCGTGGAGTTGTTATTTTGTAATGTTATTCTGATTTTATTAAATAGCTAAGGCAAAAAGAAAATTTGCATAGAATATCTAGAGAAGTAATTAAAAATTATTGAAATATTTAACATAGATTTAGTTTTATAATGTAATGTTTAGTTTCGTTGATAAATACACCTTTGATATTTAAATAAATAAACTATAAATGATAGCAAATTAACTACACTCCAAATCGCGTTACAAAGTAATTGCATATAAATAGCTGCAAATTTAAAAATACATGAGGTGCATGCAAAAGTAAGTTCCGTTTATTAATACATGGCGTACACCTTTTTTTATACATTTCACGAATCTAATAATATATGATATCTCTCCATATATCTCTCCATAACCTTCAATGCGTAATGTATGACATTTGATTAAAGTCCAAACAACATAAGTTTTACTTGATTTAAAATGAGTAGTTTTATGCTAAATAACTGTCATTTGCAGGAAGTTTTATTTTTATTGTTATAATCTAAACAAATGCGCAGTTTAAAGGGTCTCATAAGAATCTTACTTTTTACCTGCACTGTAAAAAAAAGCTGTAATTCTACACATATAAGGTTGCCGAAATATGTATGGTTACTAATACTTTATCTGCACACCGTACAATTAAAAATGTAAATCTACAAAACTAATTAATTACAGAATTCTGTAAGTTTACAAACAAGTCTACTAAAATTACAGTTATCTTACTAAAGTTGTATCTGTATCCTGGGATATAGTCACATGCAAAATTCTTGGAGTCCCAGTTTCTTAAAATAGTCTTAGTAACCTTACAGATTTTTTGCTTTTCAGTGCAAATCTGTACCTGTTACATGAATTTTTGCCGTTGCTGTTACATAAAATGCTCTAGGTATCCCAGTCTTTTAGAAAACTTATAGTAACTTTACAGTTTTTTTTTACAATGTGGTAGTGCAATTTAGCAACTGTCACATTTCATTTATTTTCTCAGTCCCTAAAAAAAAATAAATGCTTAAAATTTTTAATGTCGACAATATAACATCTCTTCTATTCAAAATATTTTTTTAAGTATTCTATATTGAAATTTTATTTTAAATTTATAATGTTTAATTTTGATAAAAAAAAATTAAAATTGTTATTTTACTTGCATCCTCTGCGCACAAGACTATTGGTTCAAGAACCAATAATGATGTAAACCTAATGGATCTTGATCTCACACTTCATTTAAAAGTGTTTATATATTTATTTATACAAAATTAAAAATGTAATTAAAGATTTTAAAAAAGAATAATTTTTATCGAAAAATTGCCAATTTTAAATAACTAAATCTATTACAATACTAAATTTGAAGGATGAATGATTTTCTAATTTAAAATGAAGATATTTATCAAGTTTCATACAAATTACGTCCTTAGCTTTTGAGAAATGTTGCGCGCATTCAAGTAAAAGAACAAATTTAATTTTTAAAACCAAAATTAAACATAAATAAAATGAAATAAAACTTCAATATAGAATATTTAAAAAAATCATTTTTAGTAGAAGAGGTATTAAGTTGCCTAAACTAAAAAAAAATTATGGAGTTACTTTTCATATGGACTGAGAAAAAAAATTAAATGTGACATGTTGCTAAATTGCCCCACCAGGTAAAAACTAAGACTGCTGAGGCACCTTAACGTCATCGTTTTCTTCCAGAAGCTTACGGTGAACATGCTTTTTCTAAAAGTATATGTTGAAGGTGACTCAGAAAATTTAAAGAAGTTACTGATGGCATAGAACGAGAAGATGGAAATCACAAGAAATAATGAAGGAAGAAAAGAAACAAACGCAACCAGACATAGCAAAAGCATCGAATGTTGATAAAACCACTTTGAATGTGATTTAACGGCAACTTACCGCATATGCAATCCGACAAATCTCTCATTTTCTGACTGGTTTAATTTTGTCATGTCATATTCCAAGTTGCAACAGAACATTATAAAATGCGTGAAACTAATAGAACATAATTTATCTCCAAAAACTTGCAACCAAACTGTCTACCATTATTTTGTGAAATAGTTGCTTCCATCATATTAACATTTTAGAAATCAAAGACCCCAACTTGGACTTCAAAGACTAAATAACATTTAAAAACTTAAAAAAACCGCTAAATTAAACGGAACAAACATTTTATTTCATACCATTAAGTCGAAAACTAAAGAAAGGCGTTTGCACCCGATTATTACATATTTATTTCTTTTAACACTAATAAGCTTTCATTTTCTTAAACAACTATCTTTAAAAATATATTTGATTCATCAATTTTGTTTCTTTCTCGGTGCAGGCTTCATGTTTTTTGTTCACTTGTGTATACAAAATAGTTAATCACTGTGTAAGCATTTGATTTATCTTTTGTGTTGTATTATTTAAGTATATATATATGTAATTTTTTTTGTGAATGGTGGGCTTGTTGGGCTTAAGCCAATTGGTAGGTCTCCCAACCTAGCTGACTCTGAATTTGAATCTGATAAAACCACTGCCAGTAGACGTTTACATGGAACAAACGTGTAGTAACTGAAGTCAACATCTAGTTTTTATACCCAATACTTTCTGTGCAAAGAAATTTATTTGACATTATTATTCATTTTACAGTTTAGATACTAAAATGAATGTTTTATTATGTGAATTGAATATAAAATTTTAAATATTGTGTTATGCTTTTAAATATGTACATGAAATAAAATATCTGATAAAAAATATTATTTTGTAAATAGAAATTTTTTGAAATTTGTGAGTTTCGGGCATGCGTTGTTTTAATTGGGAATTCTTAGATTACACAGACCTGCGATGAAAAAATACTACGGAACTGATAGTTTAACTTAATGTATTTTTTAGTGCTAATAAAAAATATAATAATGAAAAAGTTCT
This sequence comes from Maratus speculifer, assembly GCA_964019185.1. Classification (NCBI taxonomy): domain Eukaryota; kingdom Metazoa; phylum Arthropoda; class Arachnida; order Araneae; family Salticidae; genus Maratus; species Maratus speculifer. The sequence continues at coordinate 295,794,610 of OZ025292.1, forward strand.
AAAATGTCAAGTTTTCTTGAAAAATGTAATTTTACTGAAATTTTTATGAACATTCCATCGGTCTCCTTGTCAATTCACCTTATAAACTCCTCCTTATCAGTGCCTTCAATGGAATTTTCAGTCATCTCTTCAGAGTCTTCAGACTTGGAGTATCTAGCAGTTTAAAGCCTCCAATACCGAATATTATCCCTCTGGAAGCGATTCGTCCCAGTTCTTCTCTCCATTTGAACTTAATAATTTGACAAGAGATCTGGGATTTTGAAAGAGGCAGTTGAATTGTTGAGTTCCAAATTGAATGGAAAAATATTATTGGCCAAAGAAACCTATTTTTGTTAGAATAGGAATCGGAAAAAAATTTCTTTCGTACTTTGTAGAAAAGGACACGCTGGTATATTATTCTGGTGTTTTTGGACTGGTGTATAATTTTAATATCACCTACAGTAAAAATGAATGGTGGCTAATTATAGATTCATGAAAATGAACCTTAAAACTGTTCTTGATCATGGAAGCTAGTATGCATCTCTACCAGTTGGGAAATCAGTGCATTTAAAGGAACTCTGTGAAAACTTCACTCTCGTTCTCAAATAAAATAAAATGTGCCGACATCGGTTGGACCATTTCCGATGATTTGAAAATTGCATCCATGCTGATATATAAAATATCCATGCTTCATTGGTGAATGACACAGCTATGATAAATCTCAACATTGGTCAAAAAGGAATGCGATCTGGCAACAGTGATTTTCATCTATTTAATTCCATAAAAAATAACCGATTACTGAAAAATCAATTTGTATAGCTAAGAAACGATTATTTTACATAGCTTATATGGATAAAAACCCCTGTATTTATGTTTGGGTATTTTAGTATTATTTCTACATGAAACTATAGTACATTGAGAGTATAATTTCAGGAGAATTAAAAATATGTAAATGTAATTTAACATTAGAAGCACTAAATTTTGAATCTTTATAATTAAACAATTTAACATTCAAATGACTTGCAATTTAGTGCCTAGCCATAGTTTGAACTGAAGATTTTAAATATGTTGTTAAAATTTAGTATTGCTATTGAAAAAAATGAAGAATGAATTAAAATGGTTCATTTTAATATGTAGATGACCCCTAAGCAAATTTTATATACATCATTTAAAAGTAGACTTTATTTCCAATTGTTCGATACTAGTAGCTTTCTTCTACGATAGTTTATTGAGGAGTTAGTAAGGGGGTGTTTAAATTTTCCCCGACTGTACAACAGAATAACGTAAAACATTCATTTTATTAACTATTATGTTTGAAAATAACACACCGATTTGTAAAATCAATCAAAGACATAAAATGAAAATTAAAATTTACTTAATAGGGAAGTAATAATACTAAAGTATTATAATGTGAAACGTCCTTTTGAAATATGAACGTGTATCAGAATGAAGAATATTTTGGGATTAGAACATACGTCTAGTTTATATCAAAATTCTTTTGGTTAGAGTCAATGGAAAAAGAATATCAAATTCAAAATTTATATTACGGTTTTCAGCTACATTTTGTGATACGGGATGCTGAAATTAGATCGCATACACTGCTTAAAAAAATTGGAATGCAAGCAAACAAGTTTAGATTATCGTGCGAGACACCCATGTATGGGCATAAAATGGATAGTACACGTGTATCAATACGCAGTCCTGAAAAAAATGCAAAAATTTGTAATTAAGCTTTATTTCTTTGAAAAGATGGAAAAAACATGAAATGATGATTTAAAGCAACAATTTGGTTACATGTAAATGAATAAAAAAATACTGTTCAGAAATGATGCAAGATTTTTAACATGGCATGTGGTATCCTCAAAAAGCTATGACTGCTGTTCACCTGTTTTCCATGTATGCGATGATGTTATCGATAAGACTTTGGAAAATATCGTTCCATTCCGCAATAAGTGCAATTTCCTAGTCTTGGATAATAAAAAGAGACCTTGATCTCGCAACAATGTATCGTCCGATCATGTGCCAAAGATGCTCGATTGGATTCAGGTCAGAACAACTCGCTGGCCATTCCATACGCTGTATTGTTTCAGCTTCATGCAGGTTGTCCACAAGACCAGCTGTATGCGATCTGGAATTATCATGCTAGAAAATAAAGGAATCTCTAGTGGCTGCAGCGTAAGGCATGACATGAGATCTTTTTATATCTTGTCTGCATGTATTTGGGCTGTCAAACTACCATTCCGAATATATGCAGGCTCGTATGTCCAGATATGCTGATTTCACCCCATACCATCTAACTACCTCGTCAGTATTGTGACTTTTCACGAACGAATGTGGGGTTATTTCGAGTGCCCCTTTCCCTCCATACCAAAACATGTCGGATGTCACATTCCAGACTGAATCGGGACTCGTCTGTAAACAACACGTTACTCCAATCATATTGCTCCAACCTCGATGTTCAGCAGCTCATCTTCGTCCGGTCAAACGGTTGCTTGAGGTTAACGGAATGCAGAGCATTGTACTATGTGCATGGCGATATCTCTGATGAAGTCTATTATGTACTGTTTGGCTGGACACCTTTTGTCCTCTTGCCAAAATCAACTGTTTTTGCATCTGAGTAACATTGTCTGTTCTGTTTCGACGAGCTGTTAACAATATATACCAATCATCATTTGCTGTAGAGGTGCGTGATAAACTTTGTCTTGGTCAACATTCAAAATTCCCTGTTTCTTCGAAACGATTCTGCAGCCTTGCAATAACACTTCTGGCGACTCCAACAGCATATGAGACATTTCGTTGCGTTTTCCGTGGTTCAAGTCTGCTTATAATACGCCATGCCATGGATTCTGGTAAATCGCGTTGTTGAGATACCCTTTTCAAATAAATAAATAAATAAGCTGATTTATCGAATTTCACATCAAAGGCAGTGAAAGAGATGTTTCTGCAACATCCCGATTTCCGCCCTAATGCTATTTTTCTGGGTTTTGACGTCATAAACTTTGATATGTATATGAAGTTTTCTTCTGTCTCCTGTTAGGCTTTAAATTATGAATGATTTATTTTGTTTCTTATTAGTGAAAGTATTTGTGTAATTTTGTTAAAACAATGTGCTCCCCTTATTGTTTTGAGCAGTGTAGTATTCATAACAAACTGAAATAAAAATTTAAAAAATGAATTAAAAAAACAGAAACTCTTGGTTTTTTTAAAAATGATCAAATGACCTTTTAAATATAAATCTTTCGAAGTTAAAGAATTGTAATACCTGGAAGTCTATTTTATTTAATGAGTGATTTTTAATGCATTTTTATTAAAATTAAGTGTTTATAAAATGTTTATACCGATTTTGCATCATTTTTTGTCTCGATGTTTAATTTTTCTTAATTTTCACTAGATTACAAATAAAAAAAATTTCGTTTATAATGAATGAATCTTGCAAATATAAATTTTTATTATTTAAAAAGTCACAATTTTGAGTAACATTTTAACACGTGTGCGTGTGTTTTTTAAGTTAAAGATAGAAATATCCTACATTTTTTTTACTAGAAAAATACACATACTTTTAAAAAAGCAACATAAATACAATAAAGAAATTCTGTCATATGTATTTTTCTGTCGTTAAATTGCGAAGATCATAATATATTTAAGGCGTTCTTTTATCTCCTTTTTATTAGATTTACTGGTGTAACTTTTGTTGATCAGAAGTAGTTAAGGTAGCCGTGTCAAGATAGTTAATGTCTTTTCTATTTGCGAAAAAAAGTTCTAAGAAACTTTGGTGTATCAGAAAATTATTCGAAGAATGTTTATTGATTAGTTGTTAAGAATAAGAATTTTAATTACTTTCTGATACTTTTTGTTTTAAAATCTCGGATAATGCAAAAACAGATAAATACTTACATTGTTACAATTTAAAAATGAAGATACTTTTGTTTTTTCGCATTATATCACATTTTGCAAAAAACAGATTATTTATATTTGATATCAGAATGAATGTGTTTTCTTAAAACGAACAGCTAAATTAAATATTTCTCTTTTAATTAATCAGCATTTTTTTGCTCAACGTAAGCATTAAGAACATGGAATCAAAATTCTCTTTCATATTCTTGAAAAAAAAAATATATATAAGAGTATTATTTGAATTTAATTGTTACAATATTCATAAAAATAATTTTGTTTAAACTTCTTTAACTACGCAGTACTAAAAAGTGCATATACAATTTAAAAATGAGCAAAATTCTGTACTTTGACAACCAGGGATTTATTTGTCATCTTAAGGGCACACGGATATATTAATATTTTATCTATATTTATTCATGTATTTTATTCATGTGATTAATTCTCGATTTTCTTACAGGCCTTAGGCAGGAAGTTAAAAATAAGGACCAATGAAAAACACCGGTATTATTAAAAATATGAATGAAGCATAGGCGGTGTCAGCTATCAATAATGGGTGAATAAAAAACTAGCTACTGCACTATCTCAAATAGAACGCAGTACTCCTGTCATTAAGCATCCTAGAAGCCACACCATGTTTGTGGGTCGTCCGAAAATCCTAACTCATAGAAAAGAGCATTTGATTTCCAAGACCTTAGGAGTCCCCCCCCCCCCACCTGGCTGACTGGGATTTTTTTCTTAACCAAACACGGTCTCGAGATAGTAATTAAAAATATCTTGACATAAAGGGTATTATTGTCAGACTAAGAGAAGAAAAACCAAAAACGTGGAACTGGTCTTAACTCGGTCCTGTAACCAGGGTAACTGATTAGTCGATATTTTATTGCAGTACGGCATTTTCTTTTTTCGTCTTTTTTGTCATTCAAGGAAGTACCATAATATTTTACGCTTATCATAATATTTTACGAAGTCAGATACGCACAAGGGGAAATAAAAGAAAAATGAAGGACAGGGATCTCTTTCACATATACAGTCACCGTAAAAAAAATCTTGAGGTTTGCGATTTCAGATGTTTTGTTAAATATCTAGAAATATACTTGAGGAATGACTCTGAAACTCCAAATGTATAAACAAAATAGTATAGGTCATATATTTTCAAGAAGATTTTTTTTTTCAAAATCCAATAGGGAACCGCCAATAGATTGAACAAGAACGAATATATTTTGAATAACCCTGTCAAAACGAATGTAGCAAAAGCGTTCAAACTGCAAATTATTATTAAGTGGCTTATGACAATAAACTGTGTTTATTTTTATGCGAATAGCATGTATACTCGTAGAGAAATTCAGGTTTTTATAAAAACTGACCCAAATTTTGCCAAGTTTTTTGCTTAAAATTTGCAGAGTTCTTAATAAAAAAACAATGTTATTTTCAGAAAATATAAAAAACAATATTGTACATACCACTCTGTAGTCAAAATTAAAAAATATTGATAATTGTATGAAAAATGAGCAAGTTTACTAAATAATTTTTCACTGCGCATGCGTCAATTCTCTAAAAATTTTATTTGCATATTGTGTTAGCTAAATGTATACAGCAACTTTTGTTAAAAGTTTCAAAATCATAGCTTCAAAATTCTGAAAATTATCGTTTAAAAAATAAGATAAAAATCCGATATTCCCAAAATGAAACAAAAAAATGAGGGGCTGTATCCAGATTTCATTCATTAGTGTTTACAAGTATCTGCACGTACAGTGCACAGTTTGTACATATTTGGATAGAGCTCTTCATATTTTTGCTTCATTTTGGGAATAACGGATTTTGACCTTCTTCTATCGACAATAACTCTCAGAATTTTAAGCTATGATTTTGAAACTTTAACAAAAGTTGCTCTATATATTTAGCTAACACAATATGCAAATGAAATTTTAATAGACTTGACGCATGCGCAGTGAAAACCTGCTCATTTTTCATACAGATATTAATAATTTTTAATTTTGATAACAAGGTATTATGTACAGTGTTTTTTCTCATATTTTCCGAAAAAAACTTTGTTTTTTATTAAGAACTCAGCAAATTATAAGGAAAAAAATTGACAAAATTTGGGACCGTTTTTATAAAAATCTTAATTTCTCTACGAGTAAACATGAAATCCGCATAAAAATGAACACAATTTATTGCCATAAACAACTTAATAATAATCTGCAGTTTGAACGCTTTTGCTACATTAGTTTTGACAGGGTTATTCAAAAGATATTTGTTCTTTTTCAATCTGTTGACGGTCCTCTATTGGATTTTGGAAAAAAAATCTTCTTGAAAATACATGACTTATACTATTTTGTTTATACATCTGGAGTTTCAGAGTCATTCCTCAAATATATTTCTAGAAATTTAACAAAACATCTGAAATCGCAAATGTCAAGATTTTTTTGCGGTGACTACATCATCGGATAAATCACTCAAAATCTAGACTCCATTTATAGGAGTTCTACATTCTAAATTCTACAGGACTACTAAGCGCACCTATCATCTTAACAACCTACTGCCTTTAATTCTAACAATAAATGTAAATTAAATGACTAGTTTTTAACACTCATTAGTTGTTTCGTTTTTTTCCCATTTGTAATTCTATATTATCCATACTCGCAAAATAGCCAAGTGTGCATATCCCAATACTTTCTTCTATCTTAGACATGTTAATACTTCTAAAATTGTTAGCAGAGTGCAAAAATTAAATGGAAGTCCATGCCCATCGTGCGAATTCTTATTATATGAAATTCCGCGCTTTAGTTTTTGAAATATAGTTATCGCTAAAATCGTGTAAATCACAGAAAATGAAGCGCGGCGGCATCACCTGTTCCGAAATCTTATCAGCAATAACTTATCCCATCGATTAACGGAATCAGAAGGTTGGTGAATATCTGTTCATTAGTTTTTGAGATAAACCTATTGAAAAAAAAATTGTGAAATAAAACAGCATAACAGCACAGTTCTATTGAGCAAATTACACGAAACGCGAATCAGCAGAAACTTGTATCAATGTCTAGCTAATACTGAAATTAGAGAAAAATTCTTGCATTAGTTCTTGAGATAGAGCTTTTGCTAAAATCGTGAAAAATATAACATAGCACTGCTACCTTCTGGTCTAGTTACACCCAAAACATAGTGAGAATCGTTATTTATCGAGGCATACTTGAATCTGAAGTATGATAATAATTCGTACATTAGCTTTTCAGTTAGAGCTATTATGAAAATTGCAAAAAATACAGCGTAATAACGCAACCTGTTCAGCGATTTACACCAAATGTAATAAAATCAATTCATATGAAGGAACAACAGAATGTGAAGTTTCATAATAATTCGTGAGTCAGTTGTTAATATAGAGCTATTGCAGAAGTTGTGAAAAATTTAGCATAAGAGTGCCACCTGTTGGGATATATAAATTAAGAAAAAATCAGCACCTATTTGTACGAAGGTCTAACTGAATTTTACGTTCTGTCAAATTCTGTGCATCAATTTTTGAGATGGAGTGCTCACAATTTTTTTTGTCCTATACAGGCAGATTCACAAACAGACATTTTCTAAAAACCATTAAATCGTGTTCACTATATTCTAAAATGTGTAAATCCATCGAAAACCGGAAGTCGATAAACTTTCGAAATGTTGTCGAAATACTTTCTTCTTGTAAAGAAAGAAGAAAGGAAAAAAAGCATAAAATTTTGAGAATCATTGGTTTAAATCTATACTAATAGAAGAACAAAACGCTCTTCTGTGTGTGTCTCTGTGTGGGTGTGCCTGCGACGGCTAGTAAAATCTACGGCATGTACGTGTCTTGAATTTTTTTGAGAGTAGCTCAATGTCTCTTCTGATGTATCTGACATTCAGAATTTCGAAATTGTACTTATTAATTGAGTAATTACAATGCGGCATTCACTGTCATAGAAAATGCATTTTTTAAATATTTTTTCCATTCACTTAATTTCGGTTGCAACGTCCCTTAAAAAATACGTTCCTTTTTAACTGTTTGCTTTCGGCTGTTTGGTTTATAAAACCGAAATAATTAAAAAGCTCAGTCAGAATTAATAAACGAATTTGATTTCTTAATATTTTAAAAGTGGCTGTTTTTTCAACTAAATTTTAAATTTTAGCACGGAATTGAAAGACATGCTTTGAAAATGTATTGAATAATAGTGAACGTTTAAGAGAATAGATAGTTTCTAATGACGTCAGAACATAACAACGAACTTGACAACATGGATTTATTGTTCATCTTTCTGCTTTTTTCTCTACTTTGATTTTTTGAGTGATAATAAATGCATTGTTGAAACCTATCTATCTAAATACCATATGGTTTTTAAATGTTAAGTAAAAGATCGGTAAAGATAAAACTGGCTCTTTTATCAGTAAAAATAATAAATTGACAAAAATAACTCCTTGCATTCGAATGTTTTCTGTTGCTGTAAGTAGCAATATTTTAAATATAATTTAAATTCTCATTCTCAATACTATTAATGATATATTTTCTTTTAATTTCAGAAGTGTTTTTTTAGCACTTTTCAATTTTGTTGAAAAGTGCTTATGAATTCGATTTGTCTGTCCGTCTGTTGCCTATCCACGCTCCCGTAAATGTACTCGGATTTTTATGCAATTGATAAAGCTTATTTAGGGTCACTAAAGCATGTTTGGCATTGCATATAAAGTATGTACAAATAATGATTCATTTAGGGACATTCAAAAGAAATAGATTGCATTATGGTATATGGGGAAAATCGTTTGGAGAGATTTTTAATTATATTTCTCTATTTCAAAAGCATTGAAACAGATATAAATCATCTATTTTCACTACTATTACGTTAAAAAAGAAAATTCATAGCAGTTTTTACTAATTTACAGGGACATACAAAAGATACCAGTTACAGTACTGTCTTTGCGTAAAAGTTGCTAGAAAGTTCGTTTCAAAATTCGGTATGTATTTTTAAATTTAATTAGTTTTTTTGCATATTACCCTTTACTTATAAAATCTATACTTCATATACAGGGCTATACAAAAGTATTTGCTTACCATATTCTCCTTATCAGAGAAAATTGGCTGAAGAGAAATTTTCTGAAATATATACATCACTTAAATGAACTAAATTTTGAAATGCATGTTGTTAATAAATACAAATCTCTATATCATATACAAGATTGCTAAAAGAATCGGATAATTTTTCGAAAGTAGATTGAAACAGTTGATATTCGGTTTTGAAATGCTTTATATATTTTCATGGTGAAATGAGACGTAATATTTTACTTTTTTAACCGGTTCAGTTTTTTACTTTATTCTGAATGTGTTGGATAGTGTTTCATAATATAATCTGTATTTGATGCATGTTTTTTTTTAAACACATTTTTTCATTGCTTTTTAAGCACTGGTAATTGTTCCGAGTTTAACGCACACCTGCTATACAGTACTGCAGATAGGGGGTATCAATATCGGGTATTCGTACAGAACATATTTCACTTTTTTACTTATAAATGATGGTTATTTCCGAAAATAATTTCGCTAAATTTCTTAAATTCTTATTTGATTTCCCAATCCTCTTGAGTTATATATCTACAAATACGTCTAGAAATACGTCTAATATCCTTCGGATATAGGTTTGTTAATGAATGTGTGCGCTCCTGGAGATGAAAAGTAGAATTAACATATTTTACAGAGTATGCGCAGTTTGCCTTCTATTTGGTAATGTATGCAGCAGCTAACCATGTAGGAGGTTCTTATTGATTAATATTGAACTCTTAATTGAGTGTCTACTATTATTTCCGAATAGAAATTTCTTAAATTGCTATTTTTATCCTCACCTCGATGTGTAATATATCTGCGGATAGATTGAAAATTGGAGTATCTTTTGGATTTAGGTTTTTTTGCGAAATAATACTCATTCTGGTTATGGAAAGTAAAACTGAAACATTGTGCGAATCGTGCGTTGCATATCTATTACATCCGACCGCAGGTGGTGATGATCCCTGTTGGATGTTCGTAAAAACATACTGCGCCTTGTGGCGGTGAAAAGTTAAGCTAAGCTACAGTGTAGAACGTGCAAGGTTAGGATACTTAGCTTATAGTTAGTGTTAAATTAAAATTAGGTTACAGTTAGGTAACAGTTAGGTTACATTTTGTTTATAGTTAAGTTGCGATTAGGTTGCATTTATGTTAGGATATATTGAAATCCCGGTTAGCTTACAGTTTGGTTATGATTAAGTTAGAGTTAGGTTAGGGTTAAGTTGCAGTTAGGTTACAGTCAGATTATGAATAGGTTACAATAATGTGACGGTTAAATTACATTTATGATCTATTTAAGTTACTTTAGATTCCAGTTAAGCTGCAGTTAGGTTACAGATAGGTTACGATTACAGTACTGTTATGTTAAGGTTAAGATTTTATCCACAAGGTGAAGATTACGCATGTTTTGATTAAAAACATACTTAATTTTGTAATTATGTTTCTGAAATTGCAAATCTATATACTAATATTTTACCTAATCATTGATTATTGATTTTAATAACGGTCTCATCAAATTTAGAAGTGATATAATTTCTTTGAAAATCTAAATATTTCATTTAGGATATTTCGATGTGGAAAAAATAAATAGTGACATCATAGTGATTTTTACGGTTAAAAATCAACATTTTAACACGAAAATCACGCAATTGTTGGACATATATTCCCTTCCCCGATTTATATTGAAATCATTTTGAATATTTGTAAAGCTAAATCTTTGTTGTTTATTTCTTTTAAACTGATTATTCACTGATTCCACGTATTTCGAGTTCGAGATAAAATCACAAATTTCAGGTTCGGTTAATATTATTACCACAGATCCGGGCAACGTCGGGTGGGTCAGCTAGTAAAAAACTAAAGTAAAAGAAATTTTATAGTTAATTTTAGTACTATTGAAATCAATAACAGTCTGGTGCCAGAAACGTCATATTTCTTAATCATCTAGATCTAGAAGTATTCATTTTAGATTAATCAATAGATATTAATTATTCAGACAGACTGTAGGGTAGCTATTATGTTTTTAAATTCACTTCAGATCGTAGTATTCATTCGGCACTGAATCAATTTTGGAAACTAAAATTTAAAAATGTGAATCGAATTAATAATGCTTAAAATGGATTGCTTGGTGTCATTTGAAATACTATTTTAATTAAAGTACATTCCTAAATCAAACATTTAAATTTAAGGGATAAGTGAAATTAGATTTTCAAGCCTGACTTATTTGATAAAATTAAATATTTCTTATTCTAGTGTCAGAAATATTAAAATCCACTTCATTTGTATTCCAATATTCATTATAAAATTGCCATTGTTACACAGAATGGTTCCAAATTAGCTGGTCAACTTTATAATTCAATAATTCGCGAAATACTTGCAATGTACAGTTAAATGTCATCGTACCATAGTTTTATTTACACAATTTTTATGTCAGTAGTAAAATCTAATTTTATATAATTAAATGTGTAGTTACTAATAAATATCATTAAGGATGATTACTTCCCTTTGCTTCCTTTGTTAGCTCACAGGCTATCATAGCCTGAGAGCTTATGTGACCGCCCGCCCGTTCTATATGTATGTGCGTACGTTCGTACGTACGTAACGCGATAACTCATGATAAAAATATCCCATCCACTTGAAATTTTGTATATAGGTATATCCTGATAAGGCGCGTCCCTTATTAGGTTTTGGAGTTCATTCGATATGTATAAGAGGGGGAACGGGGGGCTCATGACCCTCCCCTTAATTGATATGAATCGGTTTTTCATGCAGAAATATTAGTTTTTGTTCAAAATTTACACATAGGATCATTCTGATGATGCGCTTCCGTGATTGGTAATAGGTGTTCATTGGATAAATAAAACAGGGGAAATGGGGTCTAATGCCCCTCCCCTTAATTTATATAAATGGGTTTTTCACGCAGATTTGTGAGATTTCGTTTAAATCTCTGAATAGTTTTGGAAGTTCGATGGTTAAGTATATAAAAGAGAAGGATAGCTCTTCTTAATTTATATAAATGGGTTTTTCTTAAGAATTTTCCGATTTGCTCTAAATTTTGGATATGGATTTTTTATATGATAAAGCATGCCCCTGATCAGTTTAGAGGGTTCAATGATTAAGTGTAAAAAGGTAAAAGGGTGGAGTTGATCCCCCTCCTTAGTATTTTTTTTCGAACGGGATTAACCCTTGAAAATATAAGGCTGTAATGTAAAATTAGTATGTGTAGCCTGTGAGCTCAATGCCATCAGTTTAACTGGACAATATTCTTTTTTTATTGCATATTTTTACTACCCCGTGATTTTCATCGTTGAGTCTCAATCACTCATTTCACCTTTCTTTAAATTCGACAAAAAAAAAAAAAAAACCGATACGCAATTTAAGGATTAAAGATTGTACTTATATTCCATTGCTTTAAAATTCCATTAAGGAATTAGAATCCTGAATCAGTATTGCATTTGGATTGGCTGACATGAACATGCTTACAAACATGTCAGCGTAGAATTTCGAAGGTACATTTAGAGAGCAACCAGAATAGCCGATAAATTAGAATAGTTCGACAAATAAATATACACTATATCTCCATTAATGACCTGACATTTTCAATTTTAGACTTTCAATTTAGAAATGTCGAATATTTAAAGATACATTTGTGGGAGTTTTCTGCAAGTATAGAAACATGAAGAATATGTCTCACGATTCGATCCACGATTTGATCAGAAAGATAATTAGAGCCTAACAAAAATTCGAATTAGAATAATGTTTCAGATCACCCTATAAATTACAATCCACAAAATCATTTGTGGCTATAGATTACGAGTAACTGGTTATTGTATAATATATGTATTCATTTGTGTAAGAACAGAACGTATATTTATGAAATACAATACATCGATTTTTTTTAATTAAAAAAATATTGCATATTTTTTGGTTACATCATGTGTGGCTTTTTATGAAATTTAATGCTAGATTAAGAAAATACGACGAAATGTAGTAGAAGCTAGTAAATCTACAGATCAAGAGCCTCAACGTGAGCTTTGCAATTTCTTCTACATATTTTAATCATATTTTATATAATATTCAACTTAGAACAATCTGCATTTTTTAAATATTTAAATATTTATAAGTATATAAAATTCTTAGACGTTTTCAATAGAAATAAATAATAGAAGAAAATATACAAATAGCAATATTTATTTAAGCTCAATCATTTACAAATTAAATTATATCTAATTTATAATAGTGCTTTTATAAATTTTATATTAGAAAAACAGATTCATAGACTCATAACTCAAATGAAAACGCACTGCCGGCAATTACACAGGCCTACAAAAAAAAAAAAAAAAAAAAAAAAAAAAAAAAAAAAAAAAAAAAATTTTGGTGCCTGAGATTTTACAACTGATTTTGGATATTTTTGGGATGCTGATTCCAAATATGCAATCAGTTTTTCTCTATCAGCTCTACTTTTTTAGATATGCAAAGCGAACTAAAGATTTTTTTAGAACTAAAGTGACCTTGAACACTTAAACTGACCTTATGATACATAGCCCTGTAACGACGCTCAAGGCAATTAGAAGGACGTTGAAATACCACAAGATCTTGAAAAAAACAAATATGCAAGCAAAACTGAAGATCTGCGCATGCTTATGATTTCGCGCCGCTCATCCATAAAGCCAAATGTAAAAGCCTCTAAGAGATAAGGTTAATTTCAGAGTTCGCTCCATGGATTCAAAACTGGCTTTCTTTGACTTTCTAAAGTTTTTGAACTTCCATGATATTTGTGTTTAAGATAGAATTCGTATCAATTTAACGTAAAACTCCTAGTGTTGTAGATTGTTGTGTTTGCGTAGTAGAATTGAATTTAAATGAGTTCAAGTAGAAAAAATTGTATAAATAATCCAGATAAGTTTTGCTACATATGCGGAGAATAAAAGTTGAAAGAACACAGAAAATATGTTACTGACTTTGTAAAGAGAGCTTAATTTGGATACTTTGGGGTTAGACTTGGTGATCAGGATAAAATCTGCGCACCACAACAGGTCTGTAAAACTTGTACAGAACATTTATGACAGTGAGCTGACGGAAAAGAATAAGTCTCAAATTCGGCTTACCAGTGGTTTGGAGAAAACTCCAAAACCGTTTCTATGACTATTATTTCTACCTAGCACTGGAATACTATTTGAATTAATCGAAACAATTGTAATAAGAAAACTTATCCTGATTTAGTGTCTTCAAGACCCCCACTTCCTCACTCAGAGGAACTACCGATCCCAACGTTTCATCAGCTACCAGAGCTTAGTGAGGATGAATATTGTCCTTCTAATCATCTTTTAGATAGCTGTGAAGATAACAGTGATTATGAGGAGACGTCATCAATACCTAAATTTTTCAACCAGGTTGATTTAAATGAGTTCAAAAGAGATTTCAATGTTTTAAAAGAAGCTTCTGAATTACTGGTTGGTTTCAAGATTAAAATACAACATTAGAACAAAGAGCCAAACTTACATTTTATGACACAAGACAAAATTGTCTACTACCCTTCTTCTTTTAAAAAAACAATCTTGTATTTTGTCATGAATTTATCGGACTGTTAGAAAAATTAGTTCTTCCTAAATATTTTCCAGATGATTGTCCTTGGACAGCAAACAAGTTACACAATATACTATTGTTTTTATATTTTTAGCATAGCAGGGATAAAACACACCACTAGATTAGAAAAGAGAGGCCTAAGAAAGAAAGCATGGATGTTGGAGAAAGGAATGTCATTAATAACTCTTTAGTTGGGCGAAAGAAAATCATATGTTCTGCACTGCATATAAGCTCTGTTCTATGAAGCAGTTTGTGTAAATTCTCCATAAGAACGGGTTATGATTTGCATATATAAGGTAAAAACACCCGAATTGAGTTATGAAGATATTAAAGCAGGAATATTTAACGGACAACAAATAAGACAACTGATTATGGATCCTGCTTTCGTAGATTCAACGAATGAGGCTGAATAAAAAGCCTGGCCTTCTTTTGTGGCAGTTCACAAAAACATTCCGGGCAAATGCAAAGGAGAAATCTATGTAGAACTGGTAAATGAAAAGCATAATAGTTTTAAATCTCTTGGATGTACTAGAAGCATTAATGTGTACTATTTACATTGCGACTTAGAGCATTTTCTTGAAAATAAAGAAGTCACAAGTGATAAACAGCCCGAAAGATTTCACCACAATATTAAGACTATGGAGGACCGCTACCAAAAAAGATGAGATATGCAAAGGGTTTCAGATTATAGTTTGAGTTTAAAAAGACACTGTTCTAAAATATATTCCAGAATGTCACGGAAAATAAGCTTCCGAAGCATTCAATGAGTATCAGTTTCATCAGTGACGTTTTTCTCTATTTTTGTGAGTAAAAATATTTGTATAATATAATTAAAAAAATATTATTTGAATATGTGTACATCATAATAATAAAAACTAACATTTGTGTATTATAAAAAATAAAAATCCTGCATTTATTTTATTTTTACATACATTTTTTAATACATGGATTTACCTTAAAATAATGAAACATATATTTCACAAAAAGTTGTTTATCTTAAAAAACTGAGCTGATAGAGAAAAACTAATGCCATATTTGAATTCAGGACATCAAATTCATATAAAATCAGCTAAAAATACCCCGGCACCAAAACAGCTGTTGACCAGTGTTATTATTCATAGGTTCAATTATTACTCATTTTCCATTGTAGGCAAAACCTTTTGCGTGTCCCTGTAAATGAATGTTATGTTCCTTGCGCACTATATTATATAAAGAGTCTTTGTGTAGTAAACTTTGTGATGTACATGAATTTCAGTATGTAAAATATCATTAAAATACACAGGAAAAAAATTCCCTCGTATATCTTAATGCAAGGAAATCGTTTGAGTGGCCCTATAAATTAACCGATAATGCTTCACACTTCCTTTTCAATACCAGTTATACCACAATAATATATATATATTTCATAGTAAACGGATTACATTTATGCGAGATAGAGCAACACGAATAGAAAGACTTACGAACAGATAAATTGAATTTATAAGCACTTTTCAACTATGTTGGAAAACGTTGAAAACGTAATGTTATTAACTTACTTTACATTTAAAGCAAAGTCATATTACACACCACTTTATTAAAAATTAACTAAACTTTTATTCCTCTCTGGCAGACTTACTGCTCAATTTTTCATAACTGGAATTATTTAAATGATTTATTTTATATCAGCTATAAAATGCGTTGCTAATCAACTGACGAAAGAAAAAGAAAACAAAAATGGAAAAATATCATGTCAAATGCGTAAAATGATAAACTAAAATGGTTTATATTATTGGAAAACATACTTAAAGATCTATAGAAAATTATACACCTAATTAAAAAAGATTGAGAAGTATACTGACAAATTTTGAAATGAATGGGGATAATTAAAAACCTTATTAGGAACTTTCAACAATCATAATTAACCATTTAAATTACAATAATTAAACGCGGTATTTCCTTTCATCAAATGGAAATTTGAAAATAGTCTGAATTGCCATTGAAAAGCATTATACTTCAAAATAAAATTTTCTGTGTTTTCCGAACAAATGAATCAAACATGACAAAAAACTATACAGCTAAATCTGGGTATTTTATAAACATGCTTACTTAATTTCAAAGAAATCATATGTTTTTTACGGCAGTTAGCGTGGAATAGGCAGACAGATGGACAGACAAACAGAATCCAAAAAATTTCGTGTCCCCAAAGTAAGGCTTTACTGACGTTTCGGCAATAATATAGTGAACTTGGAATGTAAATATATGAAACAATTTATGAAATATGAGCAGTTGCATGAAATAATTTTTTTTTAGTTTGCGCATGTGCGCACGATTTTTTTTTCCGGTTTGATAGCAACTATGGAGCAACTTAAAAAAATGACAGTCTTAACCGGAAAATACCGAAAACATCGTCGATGTCGTGAGAAGTGTTAGCTGCTCTTTAAAAGCTACAAAACGATAGAGAATTTTCTACAAATTCTCATTTTTTATTATGTGGCTTTCACCAAAGGAGTTGGTACTTAATGAATGTCAACGAATAGATTTAGAAAAATTGCTTAGATTTTTATGCTTATTTTTTTTTCTTGGAATAAGCTAGTTTTGCTGATTTTCCAAGAGGAATTAAAGCATCAATAAAGTATAAATATTAAGAAAAGTAAAAATAAAAACGACAATTTACAGAAAATCCCTTAGCATTTAGCTGTTTTTAGAGAACAATTGAAAAACAGCTCATTCTATTACAGATATCTTTCTGAAGTTTCATGACATTTGATTGGCCTTTTTTTATGAGTTGTTCCAGAGAGTTGACAAACAAATCATGAAAAAATATTTTTCATCGCGTGCGCATGCGTAGATAAAAAATATTTCATGCAATTGGTAATATTTCATCAAATATGTAATATATTTACAATTCAATTACATTATGATATTTCTACTGCATTTTATCAAATCTACTGAAACTGACGTTAAATTTGGTAGAAAGCCCTCTATGATACAGACGGAAAATATACAAGAACTTAAAAAAACCCCAATATATCACCATGAATATGCTTTCTATTCTCCAAATGCATGGATATATTCTAGAATATCCATATACTTGTTATCTGTTGCCATATATCATTTGGTGCATTTTGTTTTTCAGGATAATCTCATACATTATGATTTTTCTTTAGTTTTTTTGTTGGCTCACTAATTTTTTTATCTGATAAAATCGCTGTTGATAAATATGAATTGAAACATTTTCTTCATGTTTCTGAAGATTCAGAAAAATATGATAAATATATCTTTAATTTAGACAAAATGTTCGAAATTGAAAGTTTCCAGTGATTAATGTCCCAATATTGAATATATATCAAGCGAAATATGTTTGTTTAATTTTGTTTTTTGAAAAAGCATTTCGTTCTTTTTTCCCCATGCTCTGCAAATGTTTTCTCAGTTTTAAACTAGATATTTACCAATTAGATGTATATGCCATGAATGATAATATAATTTTTACTCAAAAGCAGAAATCCTTACACTGGTAAGATACTTTAAATATTAAACTCAGAAATTATTTGCTTTAGAAACTTTCAATGTGTCTTTAATACCTTCTTAAATACATTAATCAACAGACATCGATTGGAGTTTGATGCATCATTTCGAAACTTATTTAGAATGTCTAAGCTTCACTTGCTTTATCAAACCGTTAAAGCAGTGCCTAATTTATTTAAACAATTTCTATTTGCATTTCAGTTTAAATCAATAGCAGTCAAATGTAGAATCAGGCATCTGATTTACGTTTTTGGACTTATCTTTAAAATATTGTACATTTCAATAAACTGAAAATATATATTGGAAAGTATACAGGTTCAATACGGTTTTACCAAATTTTTATTCGGTTTATTGCCTATTCAATTGTAGAAAAATATTGCAAAGTCTGGGGTTGGTAACTATTCCAATCTTCTGCTGTTGGTGCCATAAAATGTACATTTTCTTAAAAATATTTAAAAACTAAAAAAAAAAAATCTTTTTAATAACAAATGTTATGTATCTGAAACTCTTCCCAAGTTTCAAAGGGTGCGGAATATTAAAAAATAAAGTGAAATTAACTGGCAACATGCGCTGTGATATAAGAAAATGTAAAAAATGTTTCTTGTTTTGTTGTCATTATAAGAATATGATGAATAGATGAGAACTATTAAGTTCTTTTAACGTAATGTTAAATATGTTGTTATAGATGGAATCATTATTTTAAGTTCCATATGGACCTTTATATGAATTCTGAAGAATGTTTTCAATTCTATAATGCCCAGAATTTATTAGATATAGTCAAAAAGAAGAATATAAAGGCTAATATTAAAATAATAAGTTAAGCCTATTTTCGAATTGTATATATCTAACAATTAGAGTTTCATAAATGATTACGAAATTTATCTAAAATATCTCAGCTTATATTCCTTTATCAAACCGTTAAAGCAATGCCTAATTTATTTATACAATTCCCATTCGCATTTGAGATTAAATCGATAGTACTTGAATATAGAATCACGTATATAAATTAAGTTTTCCGACGTATTTTAAAATATTGGACATTTCAATAAACGGAAAAAATATATTGAGAGGTATACAGCAATTAGATGTAGATTACTTGAGTGATCATAAAATTTTATCTAGAACAGAAATCCAAAATACATAAAGTATTCTAAACAAAAATAATTTGCTTTAGAACTCTTCAATGTGGTTTTGATATCTCATTAATTACATTAACAGGGGGCATCGATTGGAGTTTGATGTATGAATTTAAAATTTATCTAAAATGTATAAAAAAGAATATCCCCTTACCAGACAATTTTGAAAAAAAAAACTCACGTATATAATAAAGGATCAGGACAATTTAGTAGCAGAATCGCAGTCGAAAGTCTGTAAAAAAGAAAATAATTTCAAATATTTGGCTCAAAAAGACAGAATGTCACGCGATTTGGATAGCAGCATTTTTCCTTACCAAAAGCAAACTATTTTAATGCATCTGGACATTGCTTATTAATTGATTATTTTAAATGCCTGTAAATAGTATTTAATGAATTTAAATTTAAACAATGATAGAGATTACTGTATCTATATTTTGTATTACGCATTTTTTTGCTTTATCCTTCTGTTATTTAATTTTATCACCTGAAAGGTAACTTCACATATAAAAAATATTTTCTTATTGAAAAATTATTTTTCATATATTTAAGCTTATTCCAAAATAAAGATAAGATGAATCCTGCAGCTATACATTTCAATAGCGGAAAGTTTTTGCTTTAGCGACAAAATTGAATCTACAGTGCTCAGTTGAACGACATAATTTTAATTAATAAAATTCCATAGTTAACTTTCATTGTAAATATATATTGTATGAAACTGTTATTAAAACAAACTAAAATTCACAAAAGTAAGGTAAGTTTTTTAATTAAATTAATTTAAGCCATTTGTGCTTAAATTTTTGTTTTCTCAAAAAAAAAAAAAAAAAAAAAACTAATAATATTTAAACGAAACAAGATCTGGCTGATATTAGTCAAAACTAAATTTGACGGTAAAATGGCAAAACCATCTTTTCAATACAGCGGTGCAGATTACCAATCATGGCATCTGGTAATTAATATCTTTTAATAATAAGGAGCTGCTTGACTCATGTGAAAATACCTGCTTACTAAAGTTAATCCTATGGAAGAATTTTTTAAATGTGTTTTAAAAAATTTCTTCCATAGGATTGACATAAGTAAGCAGATATTTTCGCATAAGTAAAGCAACTCTTAATATTAAAGAGAGATTGATTATCTGTACTATGCCAGGACTGGTAATCTGTATTCCTGTTAAAAAAAAAAAAAAAAAAAAAAAAAAAAGTTTTTGCCATTTTAATGTCGAATTAAGTTTTGACCAATATCGGCCGTTCTGGCGTTGATTGATATCGGCAGGTCCGGGGTACCCCGATATCAACCGGTCCGACGTTCCCCAACATCGACTGGTTTGGCGTTCCCCGATATCGACGGTCCGGAGTCGACCTTTATCGACGGTCCGGCGTTCCCCGATATCGGCGTGTCCGAAGTTCCCCGGTATCGTCCGGTCCGGCGTTTACCGATATCGGCCGATATTGAAAAAAAAGTTAACCGTGCAATATCGGCCGATCCGGCGTTTACCAATATTGGCCGATATCGCGAAATCGCTGTTCCCGATATTGGCCGATATTGCTGTGCTACCTGGGATTATTTGTAAAAATGCAATGCATATAATTGCATGTTTTGTCTAAATTTATATAAACTTTTTAATTATATACGATGTACTATACTTACAAGGAGAGGTTCCGAGGCTTATGCCACCGAATTGGATGAACATATGTGTATCATTAGAGTATAGTTAGTATATAAATATATGAGAGCCATAAAGCGCAATGCCCATTGAGTCTTGAGAAAATAATACTTAAAGCTCATACTATAGCTTATAATTAGATAAATTTTCACCGTCCGCAAGCGCCTCCGTGGCCTGCTCGATAGCGTGCTGGATTCCGGTTTTTTCTACCTGAGATCTAACCCCGCGCGGACCTTTTTTTCGGAACGAAAATTTTAATTGATTGTTTTCGAACCACAAATGAAAACATATGCATAAAAGTGAAATTCAGGAAAAATATAAATTAAATTTACTTTTTTGTAAGATATAAATGCATTTTTAATTCCGAAATTTTGCATGTTTAAAAATTTTATGCAAAAAGAAAAAGAAAAAAAAACATTCTGTAATGTCTTCTGTATTCACATCGTCAGAGTTCAGTCTATTTTTCAGCAACAGAAGTAGCTTATCGTTCTCATCTCTCATTGTTGTTTCCAAACGGATTTATATCCACCTTTTTGATCTAAAAGTCTGTCCTAAGACCTTTCCATTAGTACTATGTTTAGAATTTCTTTCCATGCTTTTGGCACCCATCTGGACGAGAACTTCTCTGTTCGCTTGCAACGTTCCTATTAATTAATTTATTATTATTATTATTATTATTATTATTATTATTATTATTATTATTAGCCAGATTGAGGGTCGGATAGTCGCGAACTGGATAATCATGAGTTTACTGTATTAGTAATAATGAACTAAGAATAATCATATTTGCGGCCTAAAAACAATTGTAACATAATTACTTCGAAAAAAACTTTATATAAATAAATTTCCCTTAAATGGCTAATAAAACAATGTACACTTTTGTGCCCAGTGCAATTATTTTACACGTTACATAAATGCATTAAAAATATATTTGAACACATAATTTCTCTATTAATAAAAATTCGCATTTAAAAAAAGGCTGCAAGCTAAGATTATAGCTTATTTATTGAATCCTTGGTTGAAAAATCATAAATAAACTTACTTTTTGCATTTCGTCATTTTGAAATATATATATATATAACCATTATACAATAATACTATTCAACATCTACAATGAATATACAATTATCCAGTATAAAACAAACTTAAACAAGACGAGATGAGTTAGCAATATAGGAACAAATGCGAATATTATTGTAAATAATGGTACTTGGCTCGTTTTTAAGATAATACCAAGTAGACATTAGAATTACGGTTTATTTCTGATTAGAAATCCGGGAATAATCCTAAAAATGATTTATATATTATATATAAATCATATATAATATATATTTATATATATATATATATATTATATATATATAAATATATATTATAAATTATATATAATATATATATATATATGTGTGTGTGTGTGTGTATAAACTCCGAAAAAAACCCATCATTTATGCAAAGAAATATTATCTGTCATCACAAATATAGATCTTTATTTCTTACAATTTTCATATTATAAAGAAGAAGACAACTATACAAACTTATTAAAACTCGAATTGTCCCAAAGGTGGGACGCTGGACAAGTTCAGCATGAAACATTTTTACTATAAGGAATATTTAACATAAAAAAGTGTTTTTCGAAATTTTATTCTATCTCCAACCAGTGATAACGAAAATTTCAAATAATGAAAATTTCAATATTTTTTTGCGGACACTCTATCGAGCTTCTGTCGAAATGTTTTTGGAAAACATGTCCATCCTTACTAAGAGAACATTCTATATATTTTTTTTCAGATTTTTTGGAGTATGCCCGTATGGAGACCTTTTTTGCAGACTTCAATTGTTTTATCAAGGCAGCAGCTAATTTATTTAAGCAGGTGTCATGATTACCTTCAGGTGTCATAACTGACGTTATAGCTTCGAGAGTGGAGGAGTTATTCAATGGCCACCATGATCACACGATCGTTCACTGCTTGGAGAGGACGTTTGTATGGGTTTTTTATGGGGTTTTGTAAAGGATCATGTGCACAAGCTGTCACTTCCTGTATCCATTCATGAACTAATATGAAGAATCTACACTGCAATTAGTTTGATCACGGAAACATGGGGACAAATCTGTGGCAAGAAATGGTTTACCGATGTGACCTTTGCTGAATCTCGAAAGGAAATCACATCGAACAATTGTAATAATGGTAAACTTGAATTATTTTTCTTTCTTATAACAATATGCAAGAAACACTTTACAGCAATACTTTAATTTTTTATTTCTCAATTCCACTCAATAAATCATTTTCCCCCAACTAATTAATAGACACCCTGCATAAAGTTTACTTTAAGTAGATGCCCTGACGCGAAAATATTAAATACAAAAAAAATCCGCATTAAAAGTTTTCAATGTGGCTTTGATATTGATTTAATTAGTTAATTAACAGATATCGGATGGATTTTGATGGCTGATTTCGAAATGTATCTAAAATGTCTAAAATGTCGAAGCTTGAATTGTTTTATAGAAGCGTTAAAGCAGTATCTAATATATTTAAAAATTTCCATTTCATTTCATATTAAAGGGTTTATACTTTAATATGGAATCTTGTATTTTATTTGCGTTTTCAAAAACATATTTAAAGTATTGAACATTTCAATGAACTGAAAAAATATATTGAGGAGTATGAAAAAATAAAATGCAGATTTCCTGAGTTAAACCATATGAATTTCAGTCTAAAGCACATTCACCCTAACACTAACAACATACATAAGGCATTAAATGCGGAAATAATCTAATAATCTAATCTCTAATAATCAAGAGACATCGATTGGAATCTGATGTATGATTTTAAAGTCTTTAAGCTTCAATTGCTTTATCAAACCGTAAAGTAGGACCTAATTTATTTAAACAATTTCTGTTTGCATTTTAATTGAAATCGATAGTAGTTAAATATAGAATCAGGCAACTGATTTACGTTTTTGGACGTATCTTTAAAATATTGGACATTCCAATAAAATGAATAAAAATATATTAAAAAGTATGCAGCAATTAGATGTAGATTTCATGAGTAATACCATTTTAATTTTATTCTAAAGCAAAAACCACGATACTAACAACATACATAAAACATTAAATGCGGAAATTATTTGCTTTTCAGAAATTTTCAACGCGGTTTTGATATCTTATCTTTTTAATTGCATTAATCAACAGACTTCAATTGGAATTTGATGTATGATTTCGAAATCTATCTAAAATGTCTAAGCCTCAATTGCTTTAGAGTAGCACCTAATTTATTTAAATAATTTCCGTTTGCAATTCAGATAAAATCGATAGTATTTTAATGCAGCATCAGCTATGTGATTTGCGTTTTCCAACATATTTATAAAATATAATGTACAATTCAATAAAGTGAGAAAATACATTAAGAACTACGCAGAAATTAGATGTACATTTCACGAGTAATACCATATAATTTTTATTCTAAAGCAGGAACTGTGACACTAACAATATACATAAAAGATTAAATACTGAAATATACTGCTTTAGAAATACTCAATGTGGATTTGATATCTTCATAATTGCCTTAGTCTACAGACATCGATTGCAGTTTGGTGTATGGTTTTGAAATTTATTTAAAATGTCTAAGCTTCAATTACTTTATCAAACCGTTAAAGCAGCATCTAATTTATTTAAATAATTTCCATTTGCATTTCAGATAAAATCGAAAGTATTTCAATGTGGAATCAGATATTGGATTTGCGTTTAACAACATATCTTTAAAATATTGGAGAATTTAATAAACTGAAAATGTACATTGAAAAGTGTGTAGGTTGAATACAGTTTTACGAAATTTTTTATTGGAATAAATAGCTTATGTAATTGTAGAAAAATATTATAAGATAATTGCAGACAATATGGTCACCTAAAAAATAGAATTTTTTTAGCGATGGTAGTAAGAACTTTTTTTTAAAGTAACAATAATCTAATAAAGCACAATCTTCTTAGTACTGAAAAATAAAATTTAAACTAATGAAGTTGTAAACTTGCAGAAATGTTTTTTTAAAAGAAAGTCTAGTTGATGAAGGTAATATGTCCATATGCAGGTACTGCGGTCATGAGAGAAACATAATGAAAAGGTTCATATTTAATGCATAATAAACTAAAACCGCAACTAATTTTTTTAACTTTACAAAAATTAATGAAAATATCAATAAAAAGACAATTTAGAAAACAATTTTAAGCAATTTTAAAATTTTTATAGTAAACATTTTTTTAATGTTTTTAACTTTATAGCAAATAAAGACTTCTATATCTTTCTTGGGTAAATCTGACGCCTTTCTCTTTCACATAATTACGATACACAACACATCTCATAGCCACAATCTTTTCCTTGTTTCAAATACAACAGAAACAACTGTCTTTATCACTTTTCTGTGCCAGGGACAATATTCCACTATTGCTCCCAGGCTGGAGTTTTTTGTTTGTTTAATCAGTGTTGTGATGTTTGGGTGTCTTCAGTATTACTTTATGAAGCTTTGGGACATAGCACTGTAAAAAAAACTGCGATTTTATGGAAATTGTACTTGTATTCGGGACGCCAGTACAGTTTACTTTTTTTAATGGAAAAATTTCCTTAAATTCCAGCAAATAAAAAAAATAAATAAATGAATAAAAATAAAATAAAATAAAATAAAATAAAATAAAATAAAATAAAATAAAATAAATAAATAAAAACGGAAAATTTTCTAGAATTTGTGGACATTTTCTCATTAAAAAACAGTAAAGTTTAGCTAAACTTTATTCAGTTTTATTTAACCTATTTTATTTCACCATTATATTTGATTTCTACTGTGTTTATTTGCCACGTAATATATATTTTAAAAAGTTTATTTCAAAAGTTTATTATTTTAAAAGTTTATTTATTAAAAGTTTATTTAATGCCAGTAGTGTATTAAATTTCAAAAATTAGTTATGTATATAACTAATAAAATAAAACAAATAAATATAAAAAGTTAGATACATTTATTTATATGAATTAAATAAAGTGCAATTTATATGAATCAAATAAAGTGTAATCAATGTGCAGATAATATGCCCTATGAGCATATTGCCAACAATGATGAGTTTTGAAAAAGCATTCGTAATTCTGTCTGAATATTCAGATATTGAAATTGATTGTTGCTATTAAAAAGACCATTAAAGCAACTAAAATATTATGTATAACAATAAATAAGAATACTTTGTTTAAATAAGAAAAAATTAAAAATTATCAGAGAAAAAAGTGCAAAATGCCAATGCATCGAACAAGACAACAATAATGATTGTCCCTTTATGGGCGTAATCAAGGATTGCGGTCAACACGAGGCTACACTAAATTATTCGGATAACTTGGGAATAGGTTCAAGCATCAACTTCTGTATTTTATTGAAATTAATAACAATATTGCGGGCAGGTCATATTAACTACTTGACCATATTTGCATCACATAAATTAAAATCTTATATTATATGATATGACTAATAAGCCTTCGATGTAACTATTAAATAGAAATTCTTTTCTGATTCTTTAATAGCTATAAGAAACGTATTATAAATTCCAAGGAGTATAATCACTTTGATTATATTTTGTATTTCTGATTGAAATATACTGAATGGCCAATTATACACTTTGGATTTTGTATATATTTATATTTGTCTATGCTTTTTCGAGATTTATTGTAATGTTATTAATTTTAAAATTATAAGAAAACTAGCTTTTGTCCTCGGCTTCGCTCGCGTTAAATACAACAAACTATGTAATCGACCTTTTTAAAATCTCATAAAATTATTAAGGGATAAGCGGAAAATAAATTTTACTTATTATTTATATATATATTTACTTTAAATCAAAACCAACAAAACCAATTCACGAAGCAAAACTAAATCAAAAACCAAAACGATTGTCTTATTTCTTAAATCACTCAGCTTTCGCTTTAAACTTTTAGGGGAATTCCTTGGCTTCTCCGGGGGGTAATTCAAACCCATTCCCCTTTTAATATACATTAATAATACCATCGACCATACATTGTTATTATTTACAATATGATATTCCAGTTAATAATTTATAAGGTCTTTTTGAAACCCAATTAACATTTTTACATTGAAAGGTATTTAAAACAATATTGAAACTAATTTACATAAAATGCTTGAATGTAAACGTTAAGTAATTAATATGCAATCAAATGTTGAATGCAAGTAATATTTTTCTTGACTTTCATAATTTTAATGTTTTGGACCATAAATCGCTGACATTGACATGCATTAGATATACTTGCATTATACAGGGTGTCCCCTCTCAACGGTGGCCAATGGCTAATTTCTAAACCGTTGGTCATAGACATATAGTTCCAATTGCAAAAATACTTTAAAAAAGGCAAAGAATTGTTTTTTAAGCGATTTTGGTCAAATAAATGTTTTACTAAAAAATTACGAAAATTAAATTTTTATACGGTCCCCCGGTCCTATAAGTGATATTTAGTAAAATTTTTTCAACACTGTAGCAAGTAATACAGAAAAGGTCCCATTCATGTAACATTAAAATTGACCGAGTTATGAAACTTTAAATTTCATGACTTAAACCACTTTTCTATAGCTGAAAACGGATGAGTTCGACAGAGCTTTAAGGGAACGTACACTAAGTGCTTAAAGTATTATAAAGGGAGTCGATTTCCAACGCTGTTCAAAGGCTACTTCCTAAACTATTTATCATAGACATATAGTTCCAATTACAAAATGTTTTAAATGAGCGATTTAACTGAAGACGCTGTCACCGTATAAGTTTTATGGTAGTGTTAATTATAATTAATTAACTTCTAGATTGGTTATTAAAATAACTGAAGACATGAAAATCAAAATTCTCTTTATCTGAAAAATCAAATTTTGGGAAATAGCGAAAAAACTTTAAATGCATCTATTGGTTTTCATTATAAATTTTGAGATTGCATTGTTACAATAGTGGAGGTTTGTATAGACTGATAGAGAAATCAAAAAGCGATAAGTCGAGTTTTGAAATTTATATCCTCAATTGTATTTTTACGTATGCTTTATTTTGTAAGCAACTGAAGCTGATTCTTTTCGTGATTTTATTTTAAAAAGGTATGTTATTTTGATAAGCTTTTATTTTATTCATAGTTTTCGTATGTAAATTTTCCTAGTTCAAAACTTATATTCAAATTTTAACTCACTTCCAAATATCTGATTGTGGTTCAATTCCCATACTTATTTAAACCCGATGACAATGTAATATTAATACGATTTTAGGTGTGTTCCATTTATTTATTTTATAGGACTACATCAAATTCTATTAGGTTGAGTGATCTAAAAGAGCTTTAAATATGTATCACTTTGTAACGATTTGTGACTGTTGCTTTTCACAGTTTAATTTAAAAAAAATTCTGTTATTTTTTTACTTATATTTTTAGCACAAATTGCATGTTTTACTTTAACATGTAAATGTCAACATAAATTCAGAAATAACAGTGTAAATTTTTTTTACTCTCAATGTTTAAAGTTAAATTTTCTATCTGATGTTTATTTTTATTTCCAGTAAATTTGTGACTGACCCCTATTTTGCAGCTAAAAATATGCTTCAACTTTGAACAGCTATAACTCGGTCAATTTTGATCGCAGGGGAATGGGACTTTTTTTGTCTTACTTGTTAGAGTAGTGGTAAAAATTTTCTAAATATCACTTATAGGACCGGGGGACCGTATAAAAATTTAATTTCCGTAATTTTTTAGTAAGACATTTTTTTGACCTAAATCGCTTAAAAAATAATTCTTTACCTTTTTTAAAGCATTTTTGCAATTGGAACTATATGTCTATGACCAACGGTTTAGAAATTAGCCATTGGCCACCGTTGAGAGGGGACACCCTGTATAAGGCACAATGCTACACCATGAGCATTAAGATATTGATCTAGTAATAATGTTCTAACATCAGTAATTTTCACATGTTGCACTATATATCACGGTTATCATTTGATATTATGTTTTGTGTTAATCTATATTTACAGATAGTTATATAATAAACTGTAGAATAAACTATATTAGCTAATAAAACAGTAATTATTTGACTTTTCTTAAAAATATTCAGAAAACATGTAAGTGGGGGGAAATTAAGATCTTGATAAAGAAAATTATATATCTAATGAGCTCAGAATAAATTAGAATGAAACATAAAGAGAAAAACAAACTGTCCCATTCCATTCCACTCACTCCTCTTTATTGTACGGAACACTGAGAGCACACAACATTATCTTGTTTCGGAAACCTATCAGCGCCATCTATCGAAATCCATGAGTAACACTTTAGCTTTCTACCTGCTCCATACAAACTTCCACCCCACATTTTAGGGAAGTGGGGGGGTGGGGTTAGAAAGAGACAAAAAGTAGCCTATGTCACTCTCATCCCTTCAAATATCTCCACTTAAAAAATCACGTCAATTCATCGCTCCGTTTTGCCGTGAAAGACGGACAAACAGACACACACACACACACTTTCCCATTTATAATATTAGCATGGATTAACATTTTATGATACTTTATTAGAAGAAATATGCTAAAATACAAGACTAAATGCATAGCCGTTTGCTTTTCTTTCTTCTTTGTAGGTGTTTGCACAATTTACCTTTCCATAGATAATAGATATTTGTCTATATAAAAAATATTTGTCTCATTCTTTCAAAAACCTTGTTGAAATCGCCATAGATTAATGCCATTATTATTAACTTATTAAGCATTCTCCGATATTACTTATGTAAAGAATTTATGGTTCCAATTCTAATGACTGTCGCCTTTCCAATTTTTGTAAATATATTTCATTATGCATTATGCATTAATTTTTAATATGGCATGTTCTCTATTAAAAATGTTGAAGAAAATATTTCTGGACATTGATTTAGTCGTAAGAATAACATTGGATATACGCTCTAAGCAGAGGTTATACGATCAAGGCAGAAGGTATACCCCAAAGTGTGTGTATTATAAGCTTTCGTGAGAAACAGAGGGTATACGGGGCTGCATTGAAGATTTCAAAAACACGTGGCATATATCTCCGTATACTCTCCATTATATATCTATTTCTGAGTCATTTAAAGGGATGCGAAAAAGAATTTGGTTAAACTATATTTCACTATTTTAAATGTATTTTAAATGTGTTATTGTACTACGGTATATATTAACCACTTAAATGATCTGCCCATACGCCGTACGGGCAAGAAAAGTTTGCTTGATGATCGCTTAAAGCTTTTTGATACCACTAATTTATTTAAATACAATTTCATGCAATTTAAATTTGGCAAAATGTTTGCGCTAAATGTTATGGAAATTTTAGCTTAAAAAACATCTGTTTATCCCATACTTTCAATTTATGGTACGTAAAAAAACAGGATCAATTAAGTGGTTAAAAAAATTATATTCTTTGTCGATGCACATTACAAGAGGTTTTCTTCACAAAATAGTGCGAGAACCATTTGTTGTTGATTTACAAGGGCACATAAATAAGTTAATTGCGTTATTACTATTACATAATTGTTTAGAATTGTAATATATCATCTATTGAAGTAAAACGGAAAATTCTTCATGAAAAAACCCATTTATTTAAATTAAGAGGGGGATTAACCCTGTTCCCTTCGTTTATACTTAATCAATCAACCCCCAAAACTATTCAGGCAAGCGCCTTATCAGGATAAAACTATATTCAAAATTTGAAACAAATTGGATATTTTTATGAAGAATTATCGCTTTACTTACGGACAGACGTATGTTCATTCAAAATTTGCAAATACATATCTTTTCAGGCTTTGATAACATGTGAGTTAAATATATCAATTTCAAAGAGCCGACAGAAGAATTCAGCTTTGTAATCAATTATGGAATTTAGTTGAAAGTAATGAGTTTGTAGCATTTTACACTTTAACTAAATTTTAATAAATAATGTGGCGTTATAATATTTGCAGACCATGTACATGGTTGCTCTGACAAACTCTAATTAATTAAATTCAGTTGATGAATGTGTTAAAAGTGTATTTTTATTTGTGTCGCATGCTTTTTAGCTAAATTAAATTGTACTATTCAGTGAGGTGTGTTACTATTCTGTGGCTATACTACTTACTATAAGTTCATACAAATGGTGGCACAAAAAAGATATAAATATGTTGTATTTTAAATGATTATTGTCGAAGAAGGGCTTACAGATTTTCTTGTACTACGCGGTTTGTATCATACAGGTATAAATATATAGGTCATACACAGGGAGTGCTGTTTACATGTGGTAGTTGATAAAAATGTTTTTATTTCTTTTTGAGATGAGTAGCTTAAAAAATATTTATAAAACCTCTTTGTAACTAAAGTCGTGTCTACCCATTAGGGTACGTGCTATTTTTAACTTTTTATACAAGTATTTTCGAATTCTAAATTTTGCTTTAATTAATGACGTAATTTCTTTGGTTGAATAAGGTAAAAATTTTTATTTAAAATGACTGGTTTCAAATTACTAAAAATAACATACAGATGATCGTCACGAAAGTTTTAAATAAAAATTTTGTATTTTGTATGTTGTCGGATGTACCAATCCCAAAACTTTCTTCTTTCAAACATATCAATGATTTTATCCAAATTCATCATATAGCTAAATATATTTATTATTGTGTTAGTCAGTTTTTCTTTAGGCTTACTTGTTTACTAGTGGCGGAATGTATGTTTCTAAAGATGGTGTTTTACATAATATGGGGGATATCTTTTTGACAACTATTTCAAGGCGAGTCTAGTAGAGACAAACAATCAAAATGATCTGACATATCATTTGAGGTGGAATTTTCAAGAGGTTGTACACGTGATGAGAAAGATACCGTGTGTGTTTTGAAATTCAAAATGTAATAGAATCCCGTTAATCCGAACGAATTGAGACCGATACCTGATCAGATTACAAACATTTTGGATTACCTAAAGTTTCTATAAAAATAGAAAAAGAAAGATGCGTTCTAAGAAAATGCAAATTTTAAGTACTCACTTGTACAATAAACATCCTTTAATCGGGCATTCTGATGTCCGGCATGTTGAATAATCCAACACAACTTTCGAGAAAAAATAGTATTCCTTATTTAATTACTCTTGAAGAACTTTATAATCTATACTAAAAAAATCTGTGCGCCTCTGTCTGTCTGCTTGAAGCCGATTACAGTTCGCAACGCGGGCGAGTTGGAAGTCGCGAGAGGTGTCTTTCGATTGGAAATATTCCGGGGAAGTCATTTCGGGCATTTTCGAGACCGTGGGACCAAAATTAAAAAAGTTATGAATTAAAAACCCCTTGGGAATCGGAACGAAAAATGTCCCAAATACCAAACGGCGCTCAAACGGAGCTCCGAGGCAGAACACTGCGCTACCTTGCGGTGAAGAACCTGAACTTTTCCCCTTTGGCTAAAAGAAGAAACAGCCGAAAATCGCTTTTTCTACCGGCGCTAATTGTGTTTTTTTTGCGCGTTTTTTCTTAAACCATCATGCAGACAGTTTTTAAAGTAGAAAAAAACTGATTACATATTCAGAATCTGCGTAAAAATCTGCTTCTGATGAACTAAAAAATACGAAAAAATGTCTTATGGGCGCGTAGTACCCACCGTGCAAAGCCAAATATCTTTAACGAGACTATGGGCGCAAAGCGACCATAGCGCCGATCCACAATCTTTTTTTTTCAAGTGCACGTGGCCCACAGTGCGAAATCACATATTTTTAACGGGACCATAGCTCTTTAATTTACTTTTTTTTGTGATTGAGGATTCGAACACCAAGACTTGCTTATTAAATGAATTTTTTTGCTTATTATATACTGCTTAATACCGAGGTTCGTTTGGAAAAAGTGGCCCAGCTAGCGGGCGTAGCTCGCTAGTAATCCTATGAATTTCAGAATGAGGAATTACGTAACAAATTATTATAAACGGTTTAAAATTGAGAATCTATAAATAGCTCAGTCACCGTGTCGACAAGGGGTGATAAAAATACATTTCGGTAGATAATTTGCGAAATTAAACTGTTAAAATGAAAAATAGATTTTTATCTTTTGAATAAGATATCTTTTGCGCGTTAGAAAAGAATTTTACAGTGATAGGTAACTTATATTTAATATTTTTGAAAATATGGCCTTTATAAGAATGTTTATAGTGACGTTTTCATTTTATATTCGTGCACATATGTTAGCCTTTTATTTATTGAATCCCTTATCATTTAAATTCCTACTATTAGTTCACACTCTTTTTAAATACTTGTATATCTCGTTCAAATTTTCACTCGTTAATAAAATAGTTTTCATTTATCTTATTTAAGTTCAAATACATTTTTTAAAACTTGTAGTGAATGACACTTGATATTAATATATATTTTTCAAATGTTAATTCATTAATTAAATTTAATTAATTAATTTTAGTTTTATATGGGAAAAGAAACTAAAACACAACGCAGCGACGATTAGAGAAAGAAAAATAAAAGCCCCAAGAAAAGCTTGCAAATGAAAAATTCCGTGCAATGATGAAGCAGTATAAAAGGTGAATAGAATGCGAAATTGAAGACCACCAAGAGCTTAATAAATTAGAAAAAAAAAGAAAGCCAATAAATAGTAACAAACAAAAAGAATAGTCAAACACCATATATAGAAAGAAAAATGGAAAATTGCAAAAAAATCGCTTTCCTTTTTGCCAATTAATATTGTGATTCTATCTTATTTATATACATATGTATATTAATTGTAATTATTTAATAAAAAAGTAATTAAAAGAAATTTTTTCTTTGTTGACCTAATTAGGAATTGACTTATTTTTTTAAGATTACTTGTTTTTCTATTAAAGCTTATTAAAGAATAAAAAGCATGCTTTATTGCCTTTTTTGTTTATTTCTATTTTTTTACACCTTTTCCATGACATCGATTCTATAGTCCGAAAAAATTCGCAAGTTAATGTTTTCAATTAATCTGTTCAAAAATAATTTTCGAAAATAAAATCGTTTGCAGTTTAACATGGATTTCGGATTAGCGAGATTCAAATAATTAAGGTTCAATTGTACAGTGTTGCCAGAGGACCCCTTCTTTTATGTGACAACTCCGACTGCCTAAATTAGATAAACACAGAAAGAGCTGCCACAAAAGAATCATCAACATACACATTGATTCTATAAAAAATCATATCATGAAAATTAGGTAAGACATAAAAAAGGCTTACCTCCAAAATTCCAATTCTTCGGGTATCGGGGCTCAGAATTTTCGAATGCTTTCTTCTGCAGCATAAATATTAAAGACTATTTTCACTCAAAAAACAAAAGTCCGTCTTCATTTTCATATTTTAATAAGGACGATCACAGTTCACAAAAAATAGCACACACAACAATATTTACAAATGGCCGTGACACTTTCACTATTACATCTTGGTTCTAAAACTTCTAACTTCTAACCAAACTACAAAACAGAAAAGAGAGAAATAAAAATTAATAAACAAAAAAGTTCTCAGTCTAATAAAAAAGTTCGACGGAATAAAACATTTCGGCGCATGCGCCGCACATTTGCGTAAGAGAAAAAACAGAGTTTCAGTTTTTAAATTGCGCAATAATTTTTTCCCTGACTGGTGGTGGATGAAAGGAATATGAAATAAGTTCTGAATCCCGACATCCTCCCACCTTTGAGTTTCAGGGGTTCAGCTGGAACTCAAATTTTCCACTTAACTATCGGTTTGATAATGCGTCCATATCTTGAACGATAAACTAAAGAGTCAGAATTTCGGTTCTTGACCGAACCACTGGGAGGATCATTGGAATGTTCTTTGTTTTCGTCCGAAGAACGTGAATTTTTCCTGTCGTTGAAATGGCTTCTCATGAGATCATCATTTTGTGATACCTCTAAAGGTATTAGTCTACTTGTTGTTCTGATGAATTCACCACTTTTCATCTTTACCTTGACAAGTCGTACTTGTCCATCCTTAGATGGGAAAATTTCAGTTATTTTGGCCAGAGGCCAATCGATTCTTTTGTTGTTATCATTAGTTACAATCACTACGTCGCCTATTGCAAAAGGTTTTTCCTTTTTGTTATTTTTATTTGGTTGACGCAATTGACCTAAATATTCAGATCGAAATCTTTTACGAAGGTCTTCTCTTAGTTTTTGTTGGTAGGCATGCCTTTTATTCAACGATTCAGCATCCAAAATATCTATATCAGGTGTTCCACTACCTTTTACTTCTTGCAGAAATATTGATGGAGTGAGGGGTACAAGATCATTGTTGTCTTCGGAAACGTAGGTAAGAGGGCGGCTGTTGATTATACTTTCGATGTCACACATCACGGTTAGCATCTCTTCATAATTTAGCGAACTTTTTCCTAAAACTTTTCTTAGTATTCTTTTTGTCATTCCAATTAGTCGCTCCCACCACCCTCCCCACCATGGAGCTGAAGGTGGAATGAATTTCCAAATAATTTTTCTGGATATACTATGATTTTGTACTGAATTCCAATCTATTTCTTTCAACAAATTTTCGGCCCCTACGAAATTTGACCCATTGTCTGTGTAGATAATAGAAGGCCTGCCTCTACGTGCGATAAATCTTCTCAAAGTTAATAGAAAGTTTTCGGTTGATAAAGAGGTGGCTAACTCAAAATGAACTGCTCTGAAAATTGCACATGTGTAAATTACTAGCCATATTTTCCTGTTTTCTTTAAGAATAAGCGGGCCGGCATAATCCAGACCAACGATTTCAAAAATGGCAGCTTCTCGAACTCTATCTAGAGATAAGGGAGGAGTGGATATTTCTTGTGGCTTAAAATCGTATCTTTTGCATGTTACACAGTTTCTAATGATTTTTCTTACAGTTTTTCGAAATTTTAAGATCCAAAAATCTTCCCTCAAATTAGACATTAAAATTTGTACCCCGGCATGTCCTAGTTTTAGGTGTCTAGATCTAATTATTTTTTCAACTACGGGATGGTCATGAGGAAGTATGATAGGGTATCGAAAATTCATCGTATCTTCTTTCAGCAGTATACGTGATTTTAACCTTAGAACTCCAGCGGAATCCGTGATAATCTGGAACGATTTTAATCGATTATCTAGGGGGCCACTAAACGATTGTTCTTGAACTAATTTCAATAATTTACTTTCAGCTTCATTCTTCTCTTTTACAGTTAAAATACTATATTCTCTATCTTCTTTAGCTTTCTTGCAGTTTTGGTAAAATCTGTATATCCAACTAACTATGTTAACTAATTTTTCATACGATGAAAATTTTGTAAAAATTTGTTCATTGGGAATATCTATATTGTTCGCACTAATTATTGTTTTTCTTCTTTCGCCATCTATAATTTCAAAATCTGGAAATATTTCTGATTTTGGCCATTCGTTAATTGGTTTCTTTAGCCACTGTGGTCCCTCCCACCATTTTTCTCGGGCTAAAACCTCAGCGGTACAACCCCTTGAAGGCAGGTCCGCAGGATTTAAATGACCAGGAATAAAATGCCATTTTGAAGGATCACTTAAAGACCGGTTTTCTGATACACGGTTATAAACAAAAGGCGCCCAATTTTCATTTCTTTTTATCCAATAAAGTGCATTGGCCGAATCTGTCCAATAAAAAATGTCAATATCATCTAATTTTAAATCCGTTTTGACACTATTTGCTAATCTAGCCCCAATATTGCAAGCCAACAATTCCAACCTCGGAATGGAAATTGTTTTCATAGGAGCAACTCGGCTTCTTGCTTGAACCAATTGACAGAAATTGTCATTCTCACCTTCAAACCGTATAAATATACACGTAGCATACGCTATTTTGCTAGCGTCACAAAAAACGTGCAAAGAATGCAGTTTATCTGCATCCCGAGAAAAACACCTAGGTATTTCAATAGTCCCTAATTTTTCTAATTGTTTTTTCCATTTTTCAAATTTTCTCTTGATAGAAATAGGTAATTCCGTATCCCATGTCACCTTAGCTTTCCAACACTCTTGTAATAATATTTTAGGTTCTAATGTTACAGGACACGTGTATCCAATAGGGTCAAATATTTTGTGTACAGCCGATAAAATGTTTCTTTTGGTTACTGTGCGTTCATCTTCGGAAATTTCCTTTAAATCAACTGCTAAGGTGTCCCTACTAAAATCCCACATTAGACCCAAAACAGGGACTTTTTCCCCAGTCAAAACTTCCCGAAAACTATGCTCCCACCCGCGAAGCTCGAATTTTGCATCGCTAAGAAGGGTTTTTGACTCTTCGACAAATCTGTTCAGTTGTTCCTTACTATCTACACTCGTAACACAGTTGTCTACATAAAATGATTCTAACAATTTAAGCGCAGTGTTTTTAAATTGCTCCGGTGCGTTTTTTAAATGATATTCTAACGTGGCACCTAAAAGATAGGGGCTACAAGAAATGCCAAATACCACTCTTCTATGTTGAAGCATTATCATTTTTTGAGGGTCCCCTTCTTCATACCACAGGAATTTCAAGAATGAGCGATCTTTTTCTGTAATTCCAATTTGCAAAAAAGCCTTTTTTATGTCAGCAATTACCCCAATTTTTCCTAATCTAAATCTATTTAATATAGAAGGAATCAGTTCTACGAGGTTAGGCCCCTTTTCAATACAGTCATTTATAGATGGCGAATCCTTTTCCCGAGCTGAACCATCGAAAACTGGCCGCACCTTTGTAGTGGAGTTTTCTTTAAACACCGCTCTATGAGGAAGGAAATGCTCACTACCTAATGTTTTTCTCGGATCAACTTTTTCTATTATTTTCTCATCTAACCAGTCATCGAATACTTGATTATAATCGCTTAATTTTCGTACCCTTTTTAACGAATCGACGCATGTTTTTAATCTACGCCGAGCGATATTTTCGTAGCTGGGTAAACGAGGGTGGCTCTGTATCCATGGAAGACTAACCTCATACCTACCCTCGTCATCTACTCTAATGTTACTGAGAAAATGTTCTTTAGTGGCTAATTCTATTTCCTCTCTACTCTTTTTCTCTCCAGGATCGCGAATTCCTAAAGTGTCAAGTTGCCATAACTCGGTAATTTTTGCCTCTTTGACATGCAGCGAAAAAATTATATTATTCATATTCTTATTTTCATAACCTTCAGTTTTCCCAAGAATTGTCCAACCTAAACGAGTGTCCATGCAAGCCAATCCGCCCTGTAATTGTTTTAAATGTCCGGTAAATAATTTCCCGGCGACATCTGCACCAATTAACACATGTATCTCATCAGGAGAAAATTCATATAATAAATCATTAACTTTAGTGACTCTGTCAGTCAAAACTATTCCGTACCGCTTTATTTCCTTAATAAAGGGTCCTTCCGGTATAGGTGAAATTTCAGAGCAAATTTTTTGTTGGTCTAATACCTCAAATTTACATCGGAAACTATTATCCATATTTCCTAAATTAATCAAATATCTATCGTGTAGTTCTTCACATTGCCGCCCCCCAAATAAGCTATGCACTATTCTCTCTTTACTTATGCTACTATATCCTAACATTTTAGCAGCAAATTTCGATATGTACGATCGCTGCGAACCCGTATCATATAAAATTCTAACATTTCGTACGATATCCCCATTGTATATACGTACAACCAATGTTTGGAGCAAAACTCGTTTTCTAGAAGTTGTATTCGCAAGCATACAATCTTTATTAGCAGTTGAATCCTGTTTAGAATTTTCGCCTAAATTAATTTTACTCTTTTCTATGCACATGAACTGGTGGTGATTTTTCCCGCAAAGAGAACAGCTAATTTTACTTTTACAAACTTTTGCTAAGTGGTTGACATTGAAGCAACGAAAGCATGCTCCTTTTCTTAATAAAGCATCTTTTCTTTTCGCCAGTGTCATTTTCCATACCGCTCTACAATTTTGACTACGGTGTTTGTTTTCGCAAAAAACACATTGTTCTTCCGACTTTTTATCATCCGCATTATACAGTTCGGCGGCCGTAGGAAGAGAAAAATGTTTATCTTTTCGATCGAATTTTGTTTCTCTGTTTACTGAAACATCTTTATCGAAAGAAAAGCCACTCTTAGCTAATTTAACCTTTTGCTCCATCTCACCTTCAATCTGTAAAAATTGCATTAAAACATCTAATTTATTAATTCCCTGATTTTTATCTTTATCCTTAACAGTTAAAGTACCAAGATGTCTTTCCCATAATTTAAGAATATCTGAAGGCAATGCCGATTCGACCAGTGGATATAAAATCGACGAATAATTTTCGCTCGATACTCCTAACATTTTCAATGACCGAAGATAAGTTTCGATTTTATCATATAATTTAACAAGCGACAGTTTTTGCCCTTGTACCAAGGAATTATTAATAACTAATCCTAAGACTTCGCGTATATATACTTCAATTAAAACATCTGTCCTACCAAACCGTGCCTTCAACGATTGTATCGCTTCTGGATAGCTCTCGGCTGTGGGGGGAAAGGAATCTACTATTTCTCTGGCTCGCGATCCTTTCTGTGTAGCCATTATAAGATACTGAATTTTATCTTCATTTGCTATATTATCATCTTCGTGAATTTTCTCGAATTGCCCCCAAAAAGTTAACCAGTTTTTAATTTCACCGTTGAAAGGCTGGAGCTCTAATTTAGGTAACTTAAATTTTCTTTTTGTTGCCATGCCATCTAATATTACGGAACTATCTGGATTAAGACCTTTTTCTAATTTTTGTATATAACGCGATAATTTGTTTTTAGTTTCATAAAATATCGTGTTATACTTATCGATAGAATCATATTCAGTATCAAAAGCATCTTGCTTACAGGTTGGGTCTTCAGACAAATTATCAAGAATTTGTTTATCTAAATTCACAAGTTCATTTTGTTTTGCTTCTAATCTAATCAAAACTGAAGACAAACTATCTAAATCATCAAAATTAGCCTGTATAAGGTCTTCAATTTCTTTAGTTAATTTCGTGAAATTGGAACGCACTGGCGTTCTTAACTTTCGTAATTTTTCCATAATTCTAAATCAAAAATTTTTCTAATTTCTTATTCACTAAACTACGGAGCACCCGATCCCAGCAGGGGATGCCACTTTTATGTGACAACTCCGACTGCCTAAATTAGATAATCACAGAAAGAGCTGCCACAAAAGAATCATCAACAT
Source organism: Maratus speculifer (assembly GCA_964019185.1). NCBI lineage: Eukaryota > Metazoa > Arthropoda > Arachnida > Araneae > Salticidae > Maratus > Maratus speculifer. The sequence goes on from OZ025292.1 coordinate 295,834,552, forward strand.
ACACATTGATTCTATAAAAAATCATATCATGAAAATTAGGTAAGACATAAAAAAGGCTTACCTCCAAAATTCCAATTCTTCGGGTATCGGGGCTCAGAATGTTCGAATGCCTTCTTCTACAGCATAAATATTAAAGACTATTTTCACTCAAAAAACAAAAGTCCGTCTTCATTTTCATATTTTAATAAGGACGATCACAGTTCACAAAAAATAGCACACACAACAATAATATTTACAAATGGCCGTGACACTTTCACTATTACATCTTGGTTCTAAAACTTCTAACTTCTAACCAAACTACAAAACAGAAAAGAGAGAAATAAAAATTAATAAACAAAAAAGTTCTCAGTCTAATAAAAAAGTTCGACGGAATAAAACATTTCGGCGCATGCGCCGCACATTTGCGTAAGAGAAAAAACAGAGTTTCAGTTTTTAAATTGCGCAATAATTTTTTCCCTGACAGGTGGTGGATGAAAGGAATATGAAATAAGTTCTGAATCCCGACACCCTTTTTTAAAATTCAGATTTCTTGATTGGCACCACATTTTTGAAACGGTAAATTACCTTTTGTTTTTGCCTTAATTGTTATGTCATTCAATAAAGCACATTTTATCATTTGTAAAAAGTGGTGCTAATCAAGAATCTGAATTTAAAAAAAGTAGTCCGTCTGGCAGCACTACAATTGTATTCAATGAATGAAAAGGGGAATGTTTTTACACGATATATAACTGTATTCCAGAGCTAAATCATAGAAAACGCGGCAGCGTTTGGTAAAACATGTTTAAGAAATGTAAAATGCAAACTATTTTTTTTTAATTTCTGGCGAACCAGTTGACGTACGGCAGTGACATTTTTTCAAAAGATTTTGCAACGACTCAACGACGAGATGAATAAAATGATAGCATAGCAAAAAATCCTCGTAGACTATTGAAGATTTTTATTTAACTTTTAACGAAAAAATGAAGACGTAAAATTCAACAAATGATAGCTAACGATCCTGTGGATGAATTAACTCCATTTTTGGTTTATTTTAATCCTTTTGGTAAAACTTAAAATAGATTATTTTTCATCTTTGTATGTTTGACGATCGCTGAGAAATTCGAATTTGTGTCTTAAAGCTGCAGTTGAACACTTACTGTTGTAGTTCTTTATTCATTGCTACCAAATTTAAATAAATATAGCTGTTTTATGTATGTAACATTATTTATTCAAATTAAATAAATCTCGTGATAAACATTGTTATTTGTTTTTATTGCGAAACATTTAGTTTCAGTTCTTTGAACAAAGTTGAGAGCGCACTGTAATTTTTTTCGTTCAACTCCCTGGATTATTTTTCAGACATCATACATTTTATACGGCAATGCAATAATTTTCTTAATTATTCTAATATAAAAATAAAATTTTGACAGCAGCTAATATTTTGCTTTTCAAGATATAAAAAAATCTTCAGTTTTTATCAAAAAAATTAAATGACAAGTATTAAAAAATGCTCTGTTGAGCAATAAAAAAGGTCAATATGTTTTTAAGTATGAAAAAGGGTTTGTCAAGTGCTTCTAATCGTGCATGAGAAAGGACAATGGGTCTCTTCTTGGCTGCAGCTTACTGTAAATGCCAAATTTGGAAAACTCATATTAGCGTTTTTTCTGTATAAAAGAAATTTGCATAAAACTTCCTGTCTTTCTTTTTCAATCCTGCGTTACATGTGAACTACACTGTTGATTCTGCAGTGCAACTGCACTGTAAATCAGTTTTCTGTACAGTTATACGCTGCAGGCACGCTTGGTGGCACAGCAATGAGTACGATATGCTGCAGGAGTTAAGGTTTCTTGAACTATTTTGTCTTACATTCATGTTTAATTACGTTGCGTTTTTTTCTGGCTACGTCTTTGCACTACATATTCTTATGGTAATTGTGACTGATTTCTTTTATACGGGTAAAGCGCAAATATGATTTTTTCAAATTTGGCATTGACAGAGAGCTGCAGCCAAGAAGGATCCGCTTGTCCTTTCTCATGCTTAATTAGAAACACTTGTCAAACACTTTTTCATACTTAAAAACATAATAACCTTTTCTGTTATACCAGAAAATGCTCTGTTACACCAGAGCATTTTTAAATACTTGTATTGATATACTTTTTTTCTTCCACTTTTAGCGTGTGAAAAAAATGCATCAAGAAATAATGAAAGTTACATCTTTACTAATTTTCATCTCGCCAAAGTCTCATCTTTATATTGTGTTTTTTTGTGTTGACCTGCAAATATAAATGTAAATGGTATTTCATAATAGCCAAACTTTCTCTATAGAATAAGCTTTCAACCTGTAATTTCCTTCAAAATTTCAAAAATATTGAAAAACTCCAACTTTGAAAATCTCTGTTTCAGAAATACTTCTACTATTTTCCGCATACGACAGTATATTGAGTTATTTAATCGAGGATTGTTCTACGGAATATCATATTAATGATCAATAGCCCCTAAACTTCCAGAATATAAACCATTGCAGTTCAAAATACAACTAATCGGAAAATGTATTTTAATTTAAATAATACAACATTCTCTAAAACCAATCAATATACAGGGTGCGTCATAAATGCGTCCCAAATTTAAAAATCTATAGTAACGATGTAATGTTCGGAAAAATTTCGCTTCGCGCGAGTATGATCAGACAGATTTTAGATTTCTCTCCTTATGTATAATAAAAATGTTTCCAAAAATAACCGATAGAGGACGCTCATACCTCATATTGAGACATTTTATGTAAATAAGACAAACACAAATAGACAATGAAGCAAATCACAATAACATATAACACTCTCCATTTGTTATAAGGCAGTAAAAGATGCTCAACATGCGAAACTTTCACAATGCAATATGTGTGAATTCACTATTCTTGTGAAAAAGTTTAATCACCAGCGCTCAATCTGGTAAACGATAGCATGCTGCTGATATCCAATGACGAATCTATTTCCTGCTACGTATTTTATTGTTAGTCTGATATATATCAATAAATATAAAAACTTTGTTAAATCACCATAAAAAGAAAAATTAAACAGGACGCGTTTCGAGTTGCAAAATTACCGCTCGTCATCAGCTGATCCAAACACGTGTACCATGAACACGTGGAAAGCAGGAACGGTCGGTGTAAAAACCCAAAATAGTTAAACAATATTGAGAAACACCGAAAATACTGGCGATAAATATATATCAATAAATATAAAAACTTTGTTAAATCACCATAAAAAGAAAAATTAAACAGGACGCGTTTCGAGCTGCAAAATTACCGCTCGTCATCAGCTGATCCAAACACGTGTACCATGAACACGTGGAAAGCAGGAACGGTCGGTGTAGAAGCCCAAAATAGTTAAACAATATTGAGAAACACCGAAAATACTGGCGATAAATATATATCAATAAATATAAAAACTTTGTTAAATCACCATAAAAAGAAAAATTAAACAGGACGCGTTTCGAGCTGCAAAATTACCGCTCGTCATCAGCTGATCCAAAGACGTGTACCATGAACATGTGGAAAGCAGGAACGGTCGGTGTAGAAACCCAAAATAGTTAAACAATATTGAGAAACACCGGAAATACTGGTGATAAATATATATCAATAAATATAAAAACTTTGTTAAATCACCATAAAAAGAAAAATTAAACAGGACGCGTTTCGAGCTGCAAAATTACCGCTCGTCATCAGCTGATCCAAACACGTGTACCATGAACACGTGGAAAGCAGGAACGGTCGATGTAGAAACCCAAAATAGTTAAACAATATTGAGAAACACCGAAAATACTGGCGATAAATATATATCAATAAATATAAAAACTTTGTTAAATCACCATAAAAAGAAAAATTAAACAGGACGCGTTTCGAGCTGCAAAATTACCGCTCGTCATCAGCTGATCCAAAGACATGTACCATGAACATGTGGAAAGCAGGAACGGTCGGTGTAGAAACCCAAAATAGTTAAACAATATTGAGAAACACCGAAAATACTGGCGATAAATACATATCAATAAATATAAAAACTTTGTTAAATCACCATAAAAAGAAAAATTAAGCAGGACGCGTTTCGAGCTGCAAAATTACCGCTCGTGATATGCATAAAATGACTTAGTTGGACGTCTGAACGTCCTCTATCGGTAACTTTTGGAATAATTTTTTATTATACATGGGAAAAAAAATGCAAAATTCTCTGATCATACTCAATTTTTTTCGAGTATTACTTCTTTTGTTATCAATTTTAAAAGTTTGCGAGAATTAATAACGCACCCGGTACTATAAAACAAATAAATAAAGGACATCCATCCAAAGGATATCTACTGTGTTTTTGAAGTATCAGTCAAAATGCTTGTTGAACTTTGTGTGTTTGGGAAAGAAGCCGAAAAAAAAAATTAATAAACATTAACCGTTTTAGGTTCGATTTTTTTCCCATTTTGAGAACAAAATTTGATTTTTTAAAAATAACGTTAATCATTGCCATTCAAATAGACTTACTGAAGTTTAAAGATTGTCTCATTATCTGAAATGTAACGAATGTACTTATTTTGTGTACAATTCAATTCGTATTTATATAATAATAGTAAGGAAGGGTTTTTGAAGACGTTGAAGTATTACAACAGGATTATATATATATCACCAACTGTGCAAACAGAACTAAACAAACTATTATTATTATTGCTATTACCAAATATTAAAACTTAAATGAAGTCATCATAAGAAAGACATATCCATGTACTAACGTGTCTATATATATATAATTAACTGAGTAATTGCTAATATTCGATGTTAATGTAAAATAATACTTGATGAAAAGAAAAGTACTATTTTTAGTACATCAGACCCGAAAGGATTAATTTGCCGTATTTTCATAGAAACATCTAAATTATTCTATAAATAACCAGTAAAAATCTAACACTGTTCTGTAATTTTGTTTACTCTGAGAGGCTAATCACACAATGATAAAGACTGATAATTAGTTATTCCTGTATCTATAATTGTATTTTTTATTCATTATATTGCGAAAGAAATGTATACTCTTATATATAGGGTATTCCAAAAATGACGTTTCATTCGTATGAAAAAAAAGATCCATTTTTATTGATTTTTTCATAGAAATGGATCATCATTTTTGCAACACCCTGTATTTTTTATCTCCACTTAATATACTTTTATACGTAAGAATTATTATTTTTTTAAAGATATAATAAAAATTACTTTTATTTTTTTTCTATGATATTTGAAAAGTTACCACACATATTTCATTATTGCATTGGTAGTTTGAACTTCCGATGGATCTTTGTTCCTGCTTAAAAAGAAAAACAAAGTCAGGAAAATCAAATATTAGTTTAAGAAGCAGAATGAAGTTAGAAATCAAATTTCCCTGTGAAACAGTAACTTAATAGTTTAATAAAATATGAGATTTTCGCTTTCTAAAATAAATTTATGAAATTTAATTCAAAGTAAAATTTCGATTGTTTATTATATTCGTAATACTCCGTTTTTTTCTTTTGCATTGGCTAAATTACGCGTAAATCCCAACATTGCACTAAAAATGTATGACAAAAATTTCATAAAAAATATTAATTCTGGTTTAATATTGGTTTTGTTTTAGAAATATTAATGTAACACCATTACAGAAAAAATGAATTTAAATTGGAAATTTTTGTATCTGAACTTAAGCTCGTGTTGATAATTGGAAGTTATAAACAATGACTTCCAATATTTTAAAATCTCAGATTTTATCATGTAATTTTATACCAAGTAACGTTCTATAATATTAAAAATAATCATAACATAAAAATTTTAAATATGGCTTATTGCGTTTATAGATAGTGTTTGTAATTAAAGTCTTTCAAAAAGTGCGGTGCGTGTCAAAAGTTAAGTACACTATAAAATATCAAAATAAAATTTTATTATTGCCTGAAAGTTATTTTCCTTTCACATGGTCTACAAATTATAGTTTTAAAAATATATTCAACAAATTTATATTTTAGAATGTATCTCAAAAAATAGAATTTATCAAAAGAATGAAAATGAGTGTCTAAAAAGTTTAAACATAATATTTTTTTAATCTTTAGTAGAACAATAACAATAATAATAATAATAATAAAACTTGATTATCGCTCCATTATGCCAAATTACTTTAAATTTACGGTATTTACTCGATAAATTAGGTTTTGTATTGCTTCTGGCTCAATTCTAAACCACGCGTTCTTATTTCTGAATAGTATCTTTCAAATTTTTAACTGAAAAGTACTGCTTTCCATTCGGATTAACTGTATGAATGAGAATACCCTACGTATATATTCTATAGGTGTTAAATGAGGGCTATTTGCGGGACATATACGCTTTTCGATTTAGCCTTACTGAAATTGAGTATGAGGTATGTATCGAAACATTATCATATTGAAATAATCATTTTAATTCCTCCTAAACCTTGGCAACAGGGGTGGCCTTGATAAGTGTCTCTTGCTAGTTTTCACGATCACTGATGCATGATAGAAATTTCTGACCATTGAAAGAATAGCCATTCCCCATTCCGTTACACAACTAGCACTATGTTGTCGTCTAAATACATTATTAGGTTTTTTGCGGATATCATGCCAATAATTCGTAAACCGATCATGGCGATTGAGGTTCCATTGTTTATCATCACTGAATATGATGTTCAGTCAATTATCACCAAATGACATATACACTTTAATTTACTGTTATCTAACTTCTTCGGGGATCGTACTGATCATGGAAATGTGGGGATTTCAGATATTGTAGTACCATGAATTTAGTAAAATATTCGTCATTATATCTAAACGGATAACTTTTTCATTAAATAAGACAAACGTCACTTTGCAAAAATTTTGATAAAAGGTTCTTGAACATCCTTGAAACGTAAGAATCCTGTTCTTTAAGATGTCGTTTCAGGCATGGTAACCGAGCCCTTTTACAGTTTTTGATGTATTACGATTACAAAAGTATTCTATGAATAGGTTTTCTTTGTATTTGTCCTTCAATTGCATATTTTATTTGCGAAAGACAGTAATTACCAGTTGAAGAAAAGTTTCTGATGCGGCGGACTCCGTGCAAAGTAATCATTCGTGTTCTTCCTGAACGGAATTTCCTTTTGAAATCATTACCCTGTGCCAAAATATGATCAATGGTTTGTTTTGATCTTTTTAATGCACTTCAAATTTTTGAAACAGACTTCTGTTTTGCTATCATACATCAGGTATTTATTACCTCCTCTTCTGCCAATTTTCTTGACTTAGACATTTTGTACTAACTCAAAAACAGCAATTGACTGCTTTTTATGTACCCAAAAATCTTTTGCGTGTGCAACAGCTTGCATCAATTTGTAAAATTTGCATAAAACGATTTTGTCCTTAAACTTTTGAAACGATTATTTTTCTTCTATTTTTAAACTCCATGATTTGAAATAAAATGATAAAAATAATCTTATTAAATATGATGTTAAAACTGCTATTATTAACGAATTCGGGAGAGATATGGAAATAAAGTGCATATTTTAAAACTGTTATTGTGCTTAACCTTCCGTCTACCAGACAAAACACCCATTTATCTACGGCAACACCTAATTTTAATTCCAAACTTGCAACGGCACCAGTAATATTTTAATATAATTTTGCTTTTACAGTGAAAGCTTAAATTAAGGAATTCGTAATATCTAGACAAGTCCTTTATAAATTCCGGTGTCAATCGACAATTTCTCATTTTACCATTGACACCAGAAATATTGCTGTCGGGTCCAATGGACCCGTCTGGTAGACGAAAGGTTAAACTATTGACGCGCACTTTATATCATCATAAGTTTTTTCAAAAGAAATCGATATGTATAATTAAGTGAAAAAAGACATAACTTTAGTATGTAATAAAATAACTAAATTATTTCGGTAGTGATATTTTGTCCAAATTCATTCTAAGAGCACAATTTGAAATTTTCATTTTCTCTTATTATTTTGAGCAATGGGCAAATGAGAGAAGATATATATTGTATCAGGTAATCCAGAAAGTAAGTTTCGTTTTAAATTTTTGTCCCGAAAGCATTTCAACCGCGATTTCACCCACAAGCATCCACTTTTATGACTCGATGGCAAACAAGTGAAGTTATTTTTAGTTACCTGAGTATAACGTCAGCTGCATGTACAGCATTTAAAATGGTTAAAAAGGTGTTATATCCCACCTCATGCGAGTTATGGCCTATCATAGGATTTTTCAATGATAGGAACAAAAAACCCATTGAAGGATGCACATAAATTTGCAAAGTTTACGGACAAATGCAAGATTAAGTGTATGGAGTGTTTCAGAGTATGGAGGTGGGTGCAAAATTGCAATGACGGAATAATGACACAATGAAATAATGAAAAATGAAGGAGCTGTCTGTCTCTGATTGGCAATTATTTGCTTAAAAATTTATTAAATCCATCCATAAAAAAAATTGTATTAAAAAAATTATTTGCTTTTAAAAGTTGAAGATAAGAGTACGTAGAATCGAATATTTATCATTACGACACTGTCAATGTATTTTCATCCAAATTTGCAGCTCACTACTTTTAACGCTGTTTCCACATAATTGGTATCACAGGCGGCTTCTTTCTATGACGAGAGCATACAAAAGCTCGTGGCATGCTATGATAAAAGCTTTAACAATCAGGGTAACTGTGTCAAAAAAATATAGCATTTATACTTCATTATGCAATAAATTGTTTTTTAATAACCGTTTCCTTTTGTTTAATAGCTGAACGTAATTTACTGTCTAGATTATCTGATATAAAGAGATTCAATATGATAATCAGCTTTTTTCCAAACATGGCATTTAAGATTCAAACTCTATAAGTACGTAAGTCAATAGTGTATCATTGATGAACAGTTTGTTTATTATTTTTAGGAAAAAATGAGTAGAAACAAATAAATACACAGATCATTACAAACCAAAAATATTCTTCATTATAAGCTGTTATTTGCGAAAAGCAGATCACTGTCTTCGGTATTTCAACTACTTACTTTTCTGTAAAAAATATCTATAAAATAAATTAATCTTTCTTCTATTTTAGTATGATTAATTTTGTTATCGAAAATTTTTTCTTAATTTTTTTTCCGAAATATGTTTTATCAGCCCGCTTTTTCCACTTATGATGTCCATATTGTTCAGCAACATAAAGGGGAATAAGAATAATGATATTTCAATTTAAAATTTATACGTACACAATGTAATCCTTAGGAGGAAAACTATCGGTAGAATATTCTATAAAACGGTCTTTATTGGCCGGAATATTCATCATCATCGGATTATTTACTTATTTCTAATATTACACTAATATTGGCATGAAGTACCTTGATATTTCGTTGTTATTCATTTCAATATAAATATAAATATTAATAATGTTGCATTTTATTGTAAATTTCCTTATCGAAAATCTACTATTCTACAAATAGTTGCTTTTAATTGGAGAATTTGTTAATGAAATGCATGTATTGTATTTGTCTATTATTATTTTTGGTAAGACAAAATTTTGCATTACACTAAGACTAAGAATAGCCAATATAACCAATACTGTTTACCAATTAGTGTTTTTAGAGGTTTTTTGTGGTTAAAAATAAACCACAAGGAGAGACACAGCTAAGCTCGATTAAAATTATCTTTGTGTTCAACTCGATAAAAATCGATATTGATGTGCCAATTGTCTTTCTTAAGCAGATATGTGTTGTACGGAATCATCACTGTTTCTCAAGTACATTGTATGCACTCACATTGCTTGAATCATGTATATCGATTCCTATTGAAAATTTCGGGGAAATTTCTTCAGATTTTAAAAGTAAACTTTTTTGATAAATGTGGTAAACATTTGGAGAAACTTGAAAAGTTAGCAATTTTCTTTCATTTGGCATCTACGAATTTTGAGATTAATACAAAGCAATTTTCTGCAAAATCTCGCTAAAGTCTTTAAAATTTCGTCATGTATCAACCAAATTTCGCAAAATGTTGGCACATATGCGCTTTTGTTTAAGGTCCACTGATTAAAAATTTAATACTTACTTTTGAACTTTTATATCTATTAAAATGCATTGACCCGCAGTGATCTCAAAATGACCCACTATTCGAAATTTCGTGAAAATGTGTTTTACCCCAATGATTTTCTGGTAAGATAATCAAATGTAATTTCATTTGAAATTTAAGAGATTCAAATTCAATAGAATAATTTAGTTACAATCACTGAAGCCATTTTTACAGTAACATTAGGTTGAACAGTAGCAATTCAAAACTGACCAGTTAATCAGATTTTTTTAAATATATGACTCAGCCAAATGACTTTCTAGTAATTTAAAACGGTAAGATACAATATTTAGTCAAAATTCTTAGAGCTATCTTAAAATAAAATTAATGTAATTCTGAACCGCAGTGACTCATACTAATCTACTAATCAAACTTACTCGAATGACTCAACCAAGTGGTCTTCTGATAAACAAAAACGGTAAAATACAATGTTAAATCAAAATAGTTTGAGTCAATTTTTAAATAAAATTAGCTTATCCACGCAGTGACACAAAAATGATCCATTAAGTTAATTTCCTCGAACATATGTTCCCAGTCCAGGTTCTTGTGCAGGACCGTGCGGAGAGAAATCTGCCCAGGGGACAAAGTTTAAATTAGTCGCCCCATATCCCATTTGCTTTCTTTTTTTTACGAATGTCGTAAAATCAGAAATTCCGTACAACTAAATAACATAATCTAAAATTGCATTTATATTGCGAAAAAAAAAAGATCTGAGAAATGAATGCGTAAAAAATGTATAACAGAACAAACAGTTTAACAGTTCACGAACCTTTTGGACACCAGAGAGGAAATCACATGCTGTTTTGAGGGTGAACGTTTTTGCTCCTATTATAGAAAGAAAATTCCAGACTCAGAAAAGAGAAGGGTAATAAAAGAGACAAAGACAATGATATAAAACAAATTTTCTGAAAGGCGAAATCTTTAAATAGAAATTTTTTTGGGAATGTGAAGTAAGATATGATGTATTAACTTTGAAACGAAAAATGTACGTGCTTATATTAAAAAAAATCCTGATATGTATTGATGTATGACTTATTTTTACAAGGAACAAAAATTGGTTGTATAAATTTAGCGTCTCTTCAATTTTTGTGCCTGAGGCGACCGCCCTCTTCAACCTCTCCCTTTTCTTACGATACTGTACTTTAGCTTAATAATTCTTGATTATAAATTTAGTCAAAAACGTTTCAGCCGTTTTTTATACATAATTAGTTTGATCCTAACCCATAATGAACTAAAATGACTCGCTAATAGAATTGTTTAGAGCAATGCGACCTAATGGTCTTCTCGTGCCTCAAAACATTAGATTATAAAATTTAGTCAAAAGCGTTAGAGGTGTTTTTAAGATAGAATTTACTCACATATACATACGCTCACAATATTTGCTCGCATTACAAGATTTTCTTAAACTATATCTCTTCATAAGTTCTTTAAAAGAAATGCATATACTATTTTTATATAAAAGATAAATTATTGTGATTTTATTTAAAGTCATTTAAAATAACCGGGCAGTTATAACTTATTCATGACAAAGAATCTTGTCTGAATTCGCACTGAAAATAGAAATGCATAATACTCATGTTGCTTTGTTTCAGTTCATCCATAAGATTTAGCCGCGATTCAAGACACAGTCTGAATTAAAATGACTCGTTTTATTATTCTGTCTAAGGAACTTTTTAGAGTCTATTTCCTCTATTTAAGACGAAATATTACAAGCATTAATGTGATCATTATAGGAACAGGACGATAAAATCGAATACTTCCCCAATATAACATATAATATGCGAAAGAAAAAGCAGATCACGTTTCTCTCTCTGTCATTTATTTATTTATTTGTTTGTATGTGTGTGCGAAATCTTAAAAATTCTTTGAAGTTTTAAAAGAAAACGGTTTAATAATACTATCTTTATATTCTGGAAATATACTTTATATTAGATATTGCTACACGTTATGGAGCTACTTAAAAAGCAGCATAGAATAATTAGCATGATAATAATATTTATCAAATGAATAATGTCATTAGTATTAAGAGTAATGCCATTAATTCCTAATAGTGAAAGCATATTGACAAATGTTATTTCTATGTTATAAAAAGTAGATATAGGTTGTATTTCGGTTATATTTTCTTTTAATGTCAATATTTTCATAAAATACAGTGCCACCATTGCGGAATATGCATTTTTTCTATATTCAAACAATTTAATTTAAATTTATTAGCTTAAATTTATTAGCCATTGTATTCGTTATACATTTATTATATTGGTAATAGTGGCTTATTAGGAGAAATATTTCGTATGTAAAGCCAATATAAAATTAGTAATAACGCAAGAATAGCAGAATATTGGACACAATTATCACCGGTGAAACTAGTATATTTTTTGAACTTGCATTCTTTAAATAAAGTTATTTGTTGTTCAGATTAATTTTCGACAAAAATATGTTGTGTGAAATTCGTGAATATAAATGCATCTAACATTTTTATAAAAAAAAGTATGTGAAAAATGTATATAAAAGTAATAATAATTTATTTCAGTCACAGTATTTCATCTGAATTCTGAATTTTAAATGCCGAATCCTTTAGAATGCAAATAGAATAAGCATGTATATGAATGATGCAAATTTAATGTAGATTATTTTTTAATTTTGTAAGGAAATGACAAAGCAGTCTTTCTTTTAAACAGATTCAACTATTATTATCATTTATGTAAAGTTATTTGTTGGCAATGTTATATATGAAAACATTTTATGAATGCCTAAAATGCAAATAATAAGGAACACTTTTTCCGTTTCCCATTGTACAAACTGCATATGTTTCCTGAAATGTCAAAACTTTATCGAAATTAGTCATTTGTTATTTTTATTTTTTTAAATCGAATTAATTTTATTATCTAGAATCGATATAGTTTCACTTTTCTTGTCGATGCATATGCTAAACATTTAAACGATTAGTGTTTTACTTAAAATCTATTATTATAATTACAAAAAAGATAATACAATTATGTACAGATCATACAAAACGCTAAAACTACTTGATTCGCTGAACAGAAGTTTTCTACAGTACCAATTTTTATTATGGATTTTAAGTACTCTATTGAGCGACAGTCTATATAGTTCTGTCATGGATAAAGGTACGATTTTATCAGATTTCCACAAAAGTCTGTCACATTTAGAAAAGTATATGTCTTGATGGGTATTTATAAAATAAAGTAGTTATTAAATATCAGAGATGAGTAAAAATTGGTCATAAGTCTTACCTCGCTAAGGCCTATCACAAGCAAAGGGGAGAGAGACCTTTTTTGTCATTTTTGTGTAAAAAGATTTATTAAAGAAACTGAAATTACCCATCAATTTATTAATGATGATGCACGCGATGTGTCTCTATACACTCTTCATCGTATATTTTTGCTCGGAGAACTACTAAATAGTCACTTCGTTCATGTGTCTATGTTCTCTGTAATTCCTCACCGTAAATTCATACTGAATGCCTGTATTCATGCTAACAATTGAAAAGTTAAAGATCTCCTGGACGTACAAATCTTGTTTTCATTTGTATCTTGTAGATGGATGCATTTTCGTACGACGATTATAATCATCGTACGAAAAGGAGTCCATGTAAGACTGTTTCCATTAATAATTATTAATGGAAACAGTCTTACATGGTCACATTGCTGGAAGATAGCAAGCTGATTGGAGGGTATGTACGATTTTTTCATCAATTGCGATTGATTTCTTTGTCTGTCATAGGACAAGAATATCCAAATTCTTTTATGTATTTACACATTCTGAAAGAACACTTACATTTCCGTCTTGTTCGAGGTATTTTCAACCAGCAATGGCAGCGTGAAACAGAATAGTGTTCCCTAACACAAAGCTCTACGCTTAAAGATTGATTCGAATATCACGAGAATGTGTTTTATTTAGTGTCATGCCTGCCAAATTTTCACGACACAAATTCTATTGATCCCCTGCGGATTTATTTAGCACAAATATCTTCACCACAACCACGGAAAGATCTAAGATGCAATCTCAGTGTGATATAACACGTGGATGCATTCTAACAACTTTTAGTTCAAGGACCATCACGCCATCCCAAAACATTTGTATGCTACAAAGGCAGAACTACATGTTATGAAGAACGCATATTAGCTCACAGGTGTACATATATGCCACTTTTATATTATTTAATACAGTGAAACCTCTAAATAAGGGACATCTCTATTTAAGGGACAAAAATTCCGGTCCCGTCCCTTACTATAGGGAGTGTAATGTGTTTACCTCTGAATAAGGGACACTCGATTTAAAAGATACTTGAAAATGAGATTAGCCCTTTCGACTTGGACGTTTCTTACACCAATTTTTTCCTTTTTAACACCACTTTAAATTCAAGTACTTAATCTCAAAAAAGCTTTCATTAAATACGACAGATTTTATTTTCCTTTGTTACTGATGCCAAACAAATTTTCCAAGGAAATATGTTGTCTAGTCACATAGGATATACGAGTGCAAAGAACTAGGGTATTGTTTTTTTCATTTCAAATAATAGTCTGTTATGAAAATGGAAATACAGAATTTTCTAAATTTATCAGACAGGCAGTCATGTTGATACAGAGATAAAAAACACAATTAATGAGCATTTATTTACCCACAATTCAGATGAAAACATCGAAGTACATTTATCCCTATTGCAAGTAATGCTGAAAATTGTGGGGATGATTTTGAAAGTGAAGAAGACAGAAAATTGTGAAATAAAAAACTTCACTGATGCTTTCAAATATGAAAAGCAGTTGAATATTTTTTTCGTAAATACTGCTTATAATGAAGGACTAAAATTTATAAATATAGTAAATGAATATCCGAAAGGTTTTGTTTTGAAAAATTTAAATCTACAAAACAGTAGCTTTTTTTATTGATTGCTTTAAGTAAAATTTTTTTAAATGTTAATGTATTTTTAGCATGTACACAAATGTATATGCCAAAAAATTCTAACCAATAATTCTACAAATCATTTAAGGGTTTAGTAATCGATTAAAACATTGAATTAATTGATTTCTTACTCTTTTTGTGCATGATTATTATGATTTCTAACCTTCAGGCACATTTAAATTTAAACTTTACTATCTTTTTATTATTTATGTCATTCTGAACGATTAGTTCAAAAACGAAAACTCCGAATAAGGGACACCTCTATTTAAGGGATAAAAGTTCCGGTCCCATGGGTGTCACTTTTTAGGAGATTTCACTGTAATATAAATATCGTAATGTATTTAGTAAATTTTCGAGGCTGTTCATTTACAAGATACGATATTAAGTGTTTTTGAATTCTTAAATTATAATTTATAATTGTTTGATATAACGAAAACTAGAGAGGGATAAACAATTTTTTACCAAAATAAATAAATAAATAAATAAATAAAATGCTCAATATAAAATAAAATTTTATAAATCATTTATTCGTTACGCAATTAGTTATCAAAATAAATTTGCGACATAATTTAAGATACCTGAAAAATATTTTTTTATTTTAATCATGAAAGAATAATAGGTCAAAGCTCACCACATATGGGAGGATTGAATCATTTCTATTGTATATTTAAATATTTGTGAAATGTAATAAAATCTGTTTAAAAAAAGACATTTAGACCCAATATTAAGACCTTTTCATTTCGGTCATGCCGCTACATTCATAGTAGACCACATCTTCTTTGCGCCTGACGAAGAAAGACTCAGTTCTTTCGAAAGGCCTCTCCCTTTTTTAATATATATTATATTGTTTTAAATAAGTTTTTTCACTTCGATATTTTTTATAAATAAAAGCATAAGAAGTGGAATTAAAACGAACAACAACAACAAAAAAAATGTTGTGTGTTTCTTGGAATATGCTATAAAAATCTTTATTATTCTTAATCAAACAACTGCATAAGTGTCATATGCATGTCTGTGTATTCATCTAAATAAAAAATATTACATACAAATTATTAAAAATCTTCCTAGCGTTGTTATCTTAGATAATTTAAAATGTAATCTTTATATATTTTCATTAATGATTACTTATTTATTTTCACTTGGAAAATATTTTTTCTTTGAACACTGTAAATATCCTGCATTATTTATATTTTAATATAAATTTCACAAAAGTTACTCCTTTTCCCCAAGAACACTTATTTAGTATTCTAATATTGCTAACATCTACATCGATTACTTTGTTCCTACCCTAAGAAATTAATTAATTTCTTGAATTTTAATTTTGGAAAGATTAATAATTAGGACCTAATTAAAATCTTTAATATATAAAATCTCGTTAAAATCTGGAGCTAAACATTTATTATTAATTTTAACACAAAATAATTAGTAAAATATAACACAGAAATTTTGTAATTTTGATTAAATCATCATTTGAAAATATTAGACGCAAGAAAACCTTTTATGAATCCCATATTTTAAAAATACATTTAAAAAAATCTTAAACAGACGTAATGAATATGACTTTGAAATACCGCAAGAAATGAAGAAAAACTTTTATTTTTATTTTTAAATGAAAGAAAATTGTAACTGAACGATTATATTATGTAGCAAATTCGGAATATTTGCATAAAAACAAAAGAAACTAGTTGGATGTGCCAATCCCAAAACTTTCTTCTATCTCATACATACATTTTAATATTTAAAAAAAAAATAGTTATTCATTTTAATGCTTTAATAATTTTAATTCAATACCTTAGCAACTTTGATTTTCATCTTAAATTTCTGCTTCAATCAATTAATCGGAGTAAAAACGAATTTCCGTCTCTGCACGAGCCGATGGACAGTAGAATGATAAGCAGATTTTTTTTTCAAATTCAGGGAGGACTTACTTGCCTTACCAAAAAATAATCATGTACAAAATGTTTAGTTCAGTTCTAGAACTAACTTCATACACTTTTATGTGGTGCAATACTGAAAATGGTATAAAATTTGGTATTGCAGCGCCCCCTTTCGGCGGATTTTTTTTCAGATTCAGGACGATTCATCTAGCCATAGCCATACACTTACACAAAAATTTTCGTTCAATTCGATGCATAACTTCATATACTTTTGGTCGGTACAATATAGAAAATGGCACAAAAATCGCGATTGCAACGCCCCCTTCCGACGGATTTTTTTCAAATTCAGGGAGGACTAACTAGCCATAGTCATACACATACACAAAAAATTTTGTTCAATTCGATGCATAACTTCATATATTTTTGGTCGGTACAATATTGAAAATGGCACATAAATCGCGATTGCAGTGCCCCCTTCCGACGGATTTTTTTCAAATTCAGGGAGGACTAACTAGCCATAGTCATACACATACACAAAAAATTTTGTTCAATTCGATGCATAACTTCATATATTTTTGGTCGGTACAATATTGAAAATGGCACATAAATCGCGATTGCAGTGCCCCCTTCCGGCGGATTTTTTTCAAATTCAGGGAGGACCAACTAGCCATAGTCATACACATACACAAAAAATTTGGTTCAATTCGATGCATAACTTCATATACTTTTGGTCGGTACAATATTGAAAATGGCACAAAAATCGCGATTGCAGCGCCCCCTTCCGGCGGAATATTTCAAAACTGAAGGAGGACCTGCTTGCCACAGCCAAAAACATTCACAAAAAATTTGGTTTAATTCTATTCTTAACTTCATGCACTTTTTGATGGTAGAATGGCGACATACAGACACACAGACACACGGACACACAGACACACGGACAGACAGACATTTTGTAAAAACATGTTTTTTGGAATCTCTGAGCCCTAAAACGTGTAAACCCATCAAAAACCGGAAGTCGAAAAAAATTTCGATTACAATACTTTCTTCTTTTGAAGATAGAAGAAAGTAAAAATTTGGTTCAATTCGATGCATAATTTCATATACATTTGGTCGGTACAATATTGAAAATGGCACGAAATTCGATATTGCAGCGCCCCCTTGCGGCGGATTTTTTTCAAATTCATGGTGGACCAACTTGCCATAGTCATACACTTACACAAAAAATTTGGTTCAATTCGATGCATAACTTCATATACTTTTGGTCAGTACAATATTGAAAATGGCACAAAAATCGCGATTGCAGCGACCCCTTCCGGCGGATTTTTCTCAAAATTAGGGAGGACCAACTAGCCATAGTCATACACTTACACAAAAAATTTGATTCAATTCGATGCATAACTTCATATACTTTTGGTCGGTACAATATTGAAAATGGCACAAACATCGCGATTGCAGCGCCCCCTTCTGGCGGATTTTTTTCAAATTCAGGGAGGACCAACTAGCCATAGTCATACACTTACACAAAAAATTTGATTCAATTCGATGCATAACTTCATATACTTTTGGTCGGTACAATATTGAAAATTGCACTCACATCGCGATTGCAGCGCCCCCTTCTGGCGGATTTTTTTCAAATTCAGGGAGGACCAACTAGCTATAGTCATACTCTTACACAAAAAATTTGGTTCAGTTCGATGCATAACTTCATATACTTTTGGTCGGTACAATATTGAAAATGGCACAAAAATCGCAATTGCAGCGCCCCCTTCCGGCGGATTTTTCTCAAATTCAGGGGGGACCAACTAGTCATAGTCATACACTTACACAAAAAATTTGGTTCAATTCGATGCATAACTTTATATACTTTTGGTCGGTACAATATTGAAAATGGCACAAAAATCACGATTGCAGCGCCCCCTTCTGGCGGAATATTTCAAGACTGAAGGAGGACCTGCTTGCCACAGCCAAAAACATTCACAAAAAATTTGGTTTAATTCTATGCATAACTTCATACATTTTTTGATGGTAGAATGGCGACATACAGACACACAGACACACACACACACACACACACAGACACACACACAGACACACGGACAGACAGACATTTTGTAAAAACATGTTTTTTAGAATCTCTGACCCCTAAAACGTGTAAATCCGTCGAAAACCGGAAGTCGAAAAAAATTTCGATTACAATACTTTCTTCTATTGAAGATAGAAGAAAGTAAAAAGAAAAATTATGCACTATAAAAAAAAATTAAGAAATACTTTTGCACTCGAAAATAAACTAATCAGATGGGGCAAACCCAAAACTTTCTTCTATGTTATGCATGTTAATACTTCCTGAAAAATGCACCATAACAGCCCAACCGTGACCTGGTTTAACCAAAACTTAATCAGTAACAACTTATGTTAACTTATTTCTGAATCTGTAGTTTGATGAAAATCTTGCAACATAACAGCGCCATCGGTAGGACGATTTAGACCAAAACTAAGTAACGCTAATCTATATCAGGGACTAACTAAATCTGACGTTTTAGAAAATTCCGTGCATTAGTTCTTCATATTAGTTCTTCAGTTAGAGATATTGCGATAATCAGGAATAATGCACCACAGCAGCTTCATCCGTTGATAGATTTGCATAAAACGTAATCAGTACCATGTTATATCACGTATCAACTAAATATAAAGTTTTAGAAAAATCCATGCACTAGTACTCGAGACATGGCTATTGCGGAAATTGAAAATAATGCAGCAGATCAGTGCCACCTGTTGAGCGATATATACCAAAAACTAATCACAGTTTATATCAACGTCTAACAGAATCTAAAGTCCACAGAATTTTTGTCGCATACAGACATACAAACTGACAGAGTGATAGATAGACAGACTGACAGACAGACATTTAAAAAAAAAATGTTTTTCGGATTCTCTCACCCTTAAAATTTGTAAATCCGTTGAATACCAGATTTTGAAAATTTTCACGAATCCAATACTCTCTTCTTGTAAAGATAGAAAAAAGTTAAAACAAAAACTTTGTACACTGTAAAAATTGACAGATATTTCTTAATCTACAAATATATACGATAATCAAAAATGAATGTTATCAATAACCTTATCAATAATCATGATGTCACAGGAGGATTTTCATAAGTATTCCATTTTATTAAAAAACTTCAGAAAACCATTTTTTTTTTTTGCTAAACTTATAAAAGAAAAAAAATATTAGTTTTTCATTATCATCGAAAACTTTTCTCTGTAACTTTTGCAATGCAATATTTTTTTTATTGGAATACAGAAGAATCCCGCTATTCCGACCTAATTGGGATCGAATAATGTCTGGTTTAGTGGAAATTCGGAACAGGCGAATTTTAATAATAATCAGTTTATACGGCGTAAATTACATACAGTAACATTTGTTTGTGTCAGCTCTATAAAGCTTTGATCGGCTCGTAGTGAAGAAGTTTTATTATTTGTCATAAATTTATTTCTAATAATATATTTAAATCTAATTTATTTAATGTAAAATTCTATATAAAATAATATAATATATATATTTTTTAATTTCACTGTTAATATATAACAGACACTTGGAATAAAAACTACAATTGTAATATCATAGCAATAAATACGCTTTTTCTCCTCGGATAAATCTGAGACAACGATGACAAAAAAAGGTACTTGGTTGATTCCGTGCTTTTCACAAAAAATCACTGACTTTATTTTTTAAGAATATGTAAAATAGTTATTTTTAGGTGTATTCGTAATTATATAAATACGTAGCACCTATAATCGTCGTTTTGGTCGTAAGTCTGTTCGTTTGCTCGTATACAACAGAGCAAAAATTACCCAATCGAATCGTTTGAAATTTAAATTATATAACTGTTGCATAATTTTGTTGAATCATTTCTAATTTTATGAAAATCGGATGCATAGTTCAATGATAGGGACAATAAAAATATTCCGTTACGGCTAATGAGAAAAAATATTTTCAAGTGCATTTTAATGATGATACATTCTTTCGAACATATCAAAGTTTATATGCATTTATGCAATATACACTAAAATATATATTCTTTACAATCTGTGGTACAAAGAATATTTATTATTAATTAACAGAGACCTGTAAGAGTATTATATTACGTAATAGCACAGGGAAAATCGTAATTTGGAGAGCGTTTTAATTATATTGAAATATTTCACATTGTATGAAATTGATATACGTTGTTGAGGTTTACCACAATTTACTTCCTGTATCATAGAAAGCAGATAGAATTTACAGAGACAACAAAAGATTTCATCTACTGTACTGTATCCGAAGTATTGTGTACTATTACACCAAGTTCTGAATATTTGAAAAACTTCGTTATTATACGAACCTTTTTTATTTTTGACATCCAATATCCGACTTGTTTATGTTTAGCGATGATTAAAAGTGATTCTACAGAATTGTATATATGTAGCGTAGCCAAAATATACTGTAAATTGCAAGCTTTCATTCCGATTTCGTCTTCATCAAGCTTAGGCTAATTGTATGTCTCTATTCAACTTCTTTGTATAACAATAAATGTGCGTTTTTTCACTAACATCTTTAAATTTTTTTTTGGTTTTAAAGTATAACAAATCGCTATTTTTCTGAACTCTGTTCGAAATAGACGGATTTTTGGAATAGCGGAACTCTACTGTATCACTTGTTTCGGATGCAATCAATTTTCAAGTAAATATTATATAAATACTATTTGATATTCAGAAAACATGTTTAGATGACAAACATTTAACATTAACAGGATTAATACTAAAATTAAAATTATTTTTTTAAAGAATTGCATGCACAAATTAAACTCTGCAGATGAAAATGTTTAATTAATAGAATTCGAAAAACCGATTTTTCGGTATAGCGAATTGATTAATACATTGTAACAACTGCTAAGAAAGGTTTTGGAAAAATGACGCTAATAAAAATTTATTTTTGTAATTTCTTAGGTAAATTTCGAAAATAAATTGTTTTCTGAGATTCTTAAAGATAAAAAAATCATTTTTCAAAATCTTGAGTGTGTCACAGGTGTGAGTAGGTTATTACATATATGCGATCTTTATTATTATGCTTTTTCGTACATTAAGAAACATCTAACATTTTTTTACAATTTAGAAGGGTTTTTTATTTTTATTTATTTATTTATTTATTTTATTTATTCTTAGTGTGTCACCGGTTTTTAAGGGTAATTTTTTTCTTTCCATTTCTATCAGAATGATGTATTGAAATATCGTTTATTTTTCATACAATGCAAGATATATCTAAATAAACAATTTAGAATACAGAGTATACAATCAAAAATGCATTTACAGCAGTTACCGTCCATAGACGGAAATGTGTTCAAGCTTTCTTGTGTAGATCTATATAATAAATGCATTTTTTATATACACATACGTATGAAGATTTAATGGAACTGGAAAATTTACAACACAAAGAAAAACACATCTTTAGTGGTTTTTATCAATAAATATAATTCCTACAGTGTTACTGAAAAAAATGGATTTTAAATCTTCTCTCTATAATAATAATAAAAAAAACTGAAATATTGTATTCGAAATTTTTTTTCAATTTCCGGCTTTCGACGGATTTACACATTTTAGAGACCAGAGGTCTCCAAAACATGTTTTTATAATATCGCTGTCTGTCTGTGTTGTTCTATTGTATCATAGCAGACTGCATGAAGTTGAACCAAGTTTCATGTAGATGGAAATCGCATATTTGGCTATGGCAGGCAGGTCTTTTCGAATTTGGAAATATTCCGCCGGAAAGAAGCGCTGTAACATTAATTTTTGTGCCATTTTCATTGTTGTGTTATCGAAAAGTATATGTACGTATTCATAAACTAATCTAACGTTCATATACATGTTTTGGACTAGGGCAAGCTGATCCACCTAGAATTTGGAAATATTTCACCTGAAATTGGCGCTGTAATAGAAGTTTTTGAGTAACGTTTTGTAATTCTGTTGTATACTGACGTCTCGTGAAGTTACGGAAACTTCGCATTTTGTTAAACTGGCTATTTGCAAACACATGGCGTGCAATTGAATAGAGAAAAATATGGATTATATTAAAAATCATTACCAAGACTAACTCATTTTTAGTCCGATTAATTAACTGAAGCAGAAAGTCAAAATTAGTATAGAACTGAACTAATAATATTGAAGTAATACAATTTGTAACTCTTTGAATTGTCAAAATGCATCAGATGCAAAAAAGTATAGGGATTAGAACACACGAATAATCCTTCATGGCTTTGAATTTCACAAAAGTAAAGTTAGAGTATTGAAAATTTCTTTAAAATATCTTTATTATTGTTTAAATTATGAGAAAAAAAGCTTGAGTTTGACTTGGAGTGAGACACTCCATATCTTGAGAAACACCGAAATCACTGGCGATAAATTTATAAATAAGCTAAAAAACTTTGTAAAATTTTCTTTTTATGGTGATTTTACAAAGTGTTTTAGCTTATTTACTCTATATCTTGCATGATTAAATGGAAATGACTAAATTGAATCTAATTTTCTATTCAGAAATTGTATGTTGATTTTTATATTCGAAACTTTTATGCATTTTAACAATGATAAGTAGTGAACTAATTAACCAAAAAAAAATTTTTTTTCTATAGAATCGCATTATTTTAAATGACACATAGCCCTCTATTTTAAAATTTCCTAACTATTTTTTTTATTCCATTTAAAAAAAATGAATTTTATCAGAAAAATGACCACATTAATTTTGAGACAATTTCATTCAGTTTTTCGAGACTGAAATGTTACAAAATCCATTCGACAAATTTAATGCTTCTTTTCATGTTCAGTTTTATGCTTTTAATATAGGAAAAGAAAAATAAGTAATCCTTTAGTATCAAAATTTTTTTTTAAATTTGAGAGAGTCATTTAAATTACTTTTCATACTAAAAAGAAGATGACGCAGCAGCATTTATAAAATTTATATTTATTAATTAAGATATATTTGCAAATCTGAGTATATGTTATAAAAATTCTCCATAAGGACACATAGATAAATACTAAGGATATGAAAAATTCATTAAAGCGTGATGCGTGAAATTGTAAGTACAAAACCTTGATTAATGTTTTATTTGCCTAACAACTTTGTTTTTGAAAAATGAAGTTTATCATGCAGTCTTAATCTTACATTTGTCTTTGTTATCATTTTTACAGAAGATAAAAACTGAAAGCTCTTCTTAATTAGAAAAAGTTTAAAAGTGGCAAAAAGTTAAGCTAATTAACGGCCGTAAATTACTATGTTCACACTTTTTTGTAAAATAATCGTTCAACATTATCGCCGTCATAGATTGTTGCAGACAACAGGAGAAATTACACTATTCTGAACAAACAAATTGAGGCAGCATGTTTAAGTTGAATTGCATGTTATTCAATTCTAAAGAAATATCACGGATTTTAAATGCCATTATTCAAAATAAATAGTTTATTGGAAATAATTGAATTAATTAGTGTACTAGAATATTAAATTTTTCCTACCTATTTTTAAAGTTTTAGAGAACTATAATTATAATTACCCTACACTTTGTGTCTTATGAGATTATAATGAACAAATTTTTTTTGCCATAATAGGTTGCATTAAGACTCATATGAAGTCATAACTGCTTGGGTAATTAAAACTTTAGATTTTAGTAGAAACTTTTGTTCAGTACTGACAGTTTATATATTTATATATGTAAATAAATTAAAGGTATTATCTCTATAACGTGGCCACCTTAATTTGATTGTATAGATTTTTAATCAAAACCATAATGAAATGGGGACTCCATATTAGATTCATTTGAAAATATTACCATTTAAAAATATAAATTTAAATGAGACTGCAACACATGTAGCATTATCATTGCAGAATTGTTCTACTTCCGGTGTATTATGAGATAATTGCGAACAAATAATTTTAGTTTTTTAATTTTTGAAAATAGTTTTATAGAATTTTTATAGAGTTATAAATAGTCCTCCTTAAAACTATTAGTATTTTTAACTAATAAAATTTTATCACAATTACTCCAATGACCTTAATAAATGTATACTATTATTGATATTTTGTATATGTTTAGTTTTATCATATTTATAATTTTTTTAGCAATGATGTATATTTATTAAATATACATTAAGTTATCATTCATGAAAAAATTGGATCTATAAAAAAAATTTCCTTGAGTATACAATCGATTTTAAAATAAGTTCTTCTTTAAAAATCTAGCTGTTGTTATTGGAATATTTGAAAGATTAGTAACTAAGAAAGCGAAAGGGATTACAAAAGTTTCCGGAAATATTTTTTTAATGTAAATGGGGCAACCTTTAAACATTATTAAAAAAAAAAACTACTTTATGCACAAAATTATATTTGATAAAATGCGCCAATTTGACAGTGAATACAATTCGAGAAATTTACTTGATAAATTTGAAGTTTCTGCATTAGTGAATGCTTTTGAATTTAGAAGCCAGTAAACATTATGCATAAATAGCGAAGTCAGTGAGTTACACAGGCAGAAATCTTTAAATTAACAACGGGGAGCAAAGAGAAATCAAAACTGATAGAGATCAAAATCTAGAAGAAAGTCAATGAATTTTAATCAGTTTGACTATCAAGAGAGAAAAATGGTCAAAAGATAGCAATACTGGTGGTAAGTATGGTTTAAACGGAATTTGATTATTATTATATAGCTTCCAAAAGTACTATGTTTCACTAAATCATACACATTAAAATACGTCACTTAGTTATGCAGCACATCCAAAAAGATTAGGTGAGAATAGTAATTAACATTCTGACACTTTTCTAACATCCCGTATTCGTGTCCACAGTTACGTTATTGTGAAACTAAAAATATATTTTAAACAATATGGTTTAACCCTTTCCGGCACACTGTGCTCCGGATTACCTAATTTTAAATCCAAATTTGCAAGCGTCTCCAATAACATTTTAATAAAATTGTGCTTTTACAATTAAAGCTTAAATTAAAAAATTCTTAATTTCTAAAATAGTCGTTTGTAAATTCCTGTGACAGTCGATAATTTATCATTTTACTAGCAGAATTGGCCCGTGCCGAAAAAGGTTAAAGTAAGTGAGAATGTCATTAAAAAATTTTCTAAAGACTATTCTTTTGTACCAAATCAGTTAGCCAATAAACACCAAAGAGCAGTGCAATTACTGAAGATTTTTTAATAGGGTTAAAAATTTCCATATTAATTAAGGTATTGCAACTGATAATGAAAGGTCATAAAGCTAAAGTGCTTAAATAAGTGTGTTAAGCGGTTTTGCTAAATTGTATACCAAATAGTTGAAATAAATAATCACAAAAAATATACGAAATGCTGCTACGATTGTAAAAAAATTCTTGATTTCTCTTTCAGAATCTGCCAATTTTTTTAAGAATTAAGAAAATTAAATTGAATTATGGCTGAGAATAATATATTACACTACTTAGAATAAATTTAAGTAAGACCAGATTGGTCGCTAGAGGCGCATGATGCATAAATACTACCATTGGGAATCCGTGACTAAAGTAATCAGTCCATTGTAAACTGCATGAAACCATCATGCTGTAGCAATCAATCGGTAAGTTCCATCGGATTCGGAAACAATAATGAAACTATTTATTTAAATAAGCAACATTTTTTCTCTTGATTAAAAAAGTATACACACAGATCTGCGTTATAAAATTAAATTTGATTCAGTTCACAGTTGGCAAGAAAGTTTCACCAGAGAGAAACTGAGTCAATATATAGTCATTTAGTCAAATAATAATAAAATCATTAAAAGAATAATCACCAATATCTAGAGAACTAATGTTTCTTAATGATTTTAGTGATTAGTGAGTGATTTGTGCTTCTCTAGATATGTTCTATCACCCACTAACGTATGTGCAATGAGTTTGGGGACAACCTGTAGAAAGAAAAAAAAAGGTTAAATATACAGATTGTCTCAATATGCCCCCCCCCCCAAAAAAAAAAAAAAACTTTGTGTTTTTAGAATAGAATGCCATCGGATGCATCGAAACTATTTAAATTTGAAACTGAAGTTAAAACTTACTCACTCTCCCATCCTTTCATTCTTGTCCATTAAAGCTAAAGTTTAGATAAATGGGATGTGTTCAAAATGTTTGTGCTATTGAATTGCAAGTTTTAAAATGCAATAGCAGCGCTATATTATCATATGGCTGAAACAGGCGTTCCTTGAATACCCTTCACATTAGAGAAATCCCAAATATAATATAATAATTAATGTAATTTGTGATAGGAAAATGGAGGTGAAATATATATTTGTCTGAGGGTTCCGTGTATTCAAAATCGGACCCTATATAACAGACATAATATTTTCAATTGTCTTTAAGATTTTGGGAACACCCAGTACTTGTAAAAGTATTTTTATTTATGAATAATGCTTTTTTTAAACGTAATCTATCAAATTTACGCGAATTATACACATAACTAATATTATTGAATATAAAGAAATCTTTTAAGAAATTATACTTTAATTGCATTAATTTAATGCTAGCATCGTTTCTGTTTTAAGTGATTATAGTTAAAAAAAATAAATGACTTACGAAAAATTAATAATTTCGTTTTAAAATAAAAAAAAACTTAATCTGAAATTAAAGTTAAAAACAAGTGAAAGTTGATTGTAGTGTTATATACAACAAAAAGTGTAAAGGTAGAAATTAATCTTTCAACCAAATTTTGTAATTAAAAATAAAAATGTGTAAATAAAACTTTTTCTCCCTCAAGAAACATTTTTACACTTCATAAATAATACAAATATACTGTTTTTTTAAAAAATCACTTAATTTTTTTAGATTAAGATTTCTTTGAGTGTAAATAATGTGACATTAATTAATAAGATAAATCATGCGGGAAATTGTTATTTATAAGATTAGATGAGTACTCAATTCTATTCGAAGAAATTAAATTAATAAGATATTTCAATTAAATTAAATGTGTAGATAATGTGACTGCTCTTTGTTTTTTATTTTATGCAAAATTTTAATTAAATGTAATTAAAACAACATTTTTCTTTTCCAGAGAAAAAATTTTGGCAACTTTAAATGTTTTGTTTAAGAGCAGTTATTTAATTTAATTTTATTTTAAAAAGTGAAAAACAAAGAAATAAATCATTGTTGTGTTTGTGAGTATCTATTTTCTGAGCCTTGAACGAGAAAACTCTAGTAGAAAATTAATATTTAGCTAATTTGTATACATTGATTATATCTTGATTAGTAATTGATAAAATTTGTTTTTAAGTATTGTCTATGGGACAAAATTTTTAATATTTTGCCAATATTGGTGAGATATTAATAAAAAACATGTTTCTAACTCATTGAAAATACATTCAATGTAAATGACTATTTAGCATTTGTGGAAATTTTTGTAAAAAATTTCTAATAAAAAATCAATATGCAATATATAACGGTATTTCCCTGGAGGTATTCGAGATGAATGCAATACAATGAATGGAACTATATCCCAGTATAATCAATATTACCGCTAAGGAAATAAACAAAAGTCTATGTTGCACTTATTGTATATACACTGAAACAGTCATTTAAAATTGAGGATCTCACAAACATAAATAGACTATGTCCTTAGAGAAAGAAAAGAAAAAAAAAACAGTAAATTTAGAAAATGCACAAAATTCTGTTTACTACTCTCACTGTAAAATAAACCTATAAACAAATGACATATACGAAAAAACCCTACTTTATATGTAAGATTTTATGTACTTTCTAAATGGATCGACGCTACTATTGAATATGGAAAGCTCAAATTAGGGATAGTAATAAATACTTTTGATCCATTTATTTACAGATTACTAGGCATTCACAGATATGTTTAGAAAAATGTAAACGAATTAATTACTTGAAAAAAATACCTTTTCTTCGTATATCATGTGGGTATCGTATGGAAGCTATCGTATAGCAAAATTGAAAAGTATATTCCTTTTCATTTTAGGTATTATGTTTTCTAAAATATAATCGAAAATATAGTGCAAAAGTATGT
This sequence comes from Maratus speculifer, assembly GCA_964019185.1. Lineage (NCBI taxonomy): Eukaryota > Metazoa > Arthropoda > Arachnida > Araneae > Salticidae > Maratus > Maratus speculifer. The sequence continues at coordinate 295,863,479 of OZ025292.1, forward strand.
CTCCCCCTTTTTATCTATTTCTGAATCTACTGAAACTAAAATTGTGAAAAATTTAAAGATTGTAAACTTTAACTTTAACTGATTGTTAACTTTTTGTAAAGTTAAACCTTGCACAACAACTATAGCTGTTACATAACCGTTATCGTAGGTCACATTGTTTTTGAGAAAAGTGCATTTTTCCGTTATAAGGGTGAATTTCGATTCAAACTGCTTATTTCCCGATTTATTTTTGAATTCACTTTTGCTCTCAAACGCATGAGATTCGCAGATTTTCTTAGGTAGAAACTTTATAAGGTGCCGTGTATGTCAATTTTTTGATAGCTGCAGAAAATATCACAAAAACTTCAGTCAAAGTTGGCCTTTTGATCCGAACTTTCCGAAGCGGGAGATCTGGGAACGAAAAAAAGAATCCTACTGTGAAGGTAATTGTTTATAAATCAAATTCTAATGATTTGAGCATAGAAAGACATCACACGGCATCTTATACGTCTCTTCCAAAATACTTTCAGCAAGTTTCATGTTTCTACTTTTAAAAATATGTCTGAAAATGAATCGGAAAATTTCGAGCTGTTGAGAGTGGAAAAGCGTTTTTTCGAATACACCCTTATAAGCAAATTTCAATTTGCGGTCATTCAGCAAAAGGGTTAAGGAGTGTTAGAGGTGACTATCGTTACATAAGTATAAAAGCAATGTTGATAATATTTTTTTTTTTTTAAAGGCGTCGCTAATTAATCGAGTTATTAACCCTTAAAACCACGGATGGTTTGACCATAAATAATGGTACGGGTAGCGTACTCTATGTACTATCGGCTATTAAAGCCCAGATAACAACTTTAAATTATATATTTGTCTAATGCACTGCGCAGTAACAGTATAAAAGCGATAAACATTAAATTATTAAAAACACATTTTTTAGAATTAATCACATAAATGCTATGAGATTCGCGGCTAGTTTGCATTGAGTGTATTTCTTAATACGCCTTCTGTGTCTTTAAAATTTAATTAAAAACCTATCTGGAAAATGCGGCATGGACCAAGGGCGTATTGCAATTTTGTCGGTGTCGCTTAAGAATTCCAGATTTACAATCCAATCTTAAACAACATCTATAAAAAAGTATGCATATGACCTCACAAGCGCAAACTAATATACGAACCCAGTAAAAAGCGATATCTTCATTTAAGAAACTCGGGTACTTAATGATTCTTATGCCTTCATTTATTTATAACATGTATACGATACTAAAAGTTAAATATAGTTAACAATAGCTTTTGTTTTAAAAGAAGTCTTATTTTTTTTTTAGAAATTGATTAATGAAATTGAGTTTTTTTTAAAAACAAGAATTTAGTTAATGTAGAAAAAATAAATCGACAAATATTCTTTAAAATATATTTTTGTAGCAGATGGTATTTTAGGCATATCACTTATTTTAAGTGCAATTTTTTTCATTTGTTATGAAAAAACAGTAAAAAATACATATTAATCCACCATTTTTCTTTTCCTTTCTGAAAAATTAGAGTACTTCAGTTGCCACCATTACACAAATTCCACTAAAACTCCATTTTAAAAAAATTACCTTTCGTATAATCTGGACTTTTATAAATTACAAACAATAGGTAAGAAACAGCTATAATATGAATTAAATATCTATTCAAACGAACAATTTTTATACATAACAAAAAACTTAAATAAATTAACAAAAAAAAAACTTAAATAATTTGACAATTGTAAAAAATGTATTCATGTAATGCATTTTAAAAAAACACATCCCCCACCAATTTAGTCGAGGGGGGGGGGGTAAAGATGGTAAAATATGCAAAGTCTTCGTTACTATATAAATAATGTAACTTAACTATACTGATCGACTACAACATTAAATAGCAGTTTAAATAACTCTTCTTTTTAAAAACTGCTTGCTTCAGAATTTGAGAATGTGAAAAGAACACAGAGTTGGTAACTTTTTTTAGATTAAAGGCATATTTATTAGTAAAAAATAATTTGTAATTCTTACACTGTATAGTATTTTTTTGATTCTGAGAAACATGTCGATGATATTACAGCTATAGAATTTAAGCAAAATGTCGTTTTTATTATATATATAAAATCACATTGGTATTCAAACTTTCAAACGTAATGAAAATATTCAAAACGCATATTTATGTAAATATAACACGCAAAGAAATTTGAGCTGAAAATTGCGAATACGTGCGAAAATTTTGAAGTATAGAATTCACTTCTTTCATGTTCTTTTGAAAATACTCTTTTACACTTAAAATTTAGTTCCCCTTTACCTCTTTATTTAATAGTACGTTTCGTGTAACAGGTTCATTTTGCGATTAAGAACAGTTAATACACTCCTTGTACACTATGTAATTTTTTGAGATCATACTGATTGGTCAATTTGTATGACATACTCTTTGAATGATATAACTATACATGATTTATTTTTACAATTGTATTCTTAAACAGATATTATTTTGCCTTATCTGTGAATCGAAAGAAATTTTAAAGAAATAATCCCATAGAATTTATTGACATAGACTACACAGGTACACTGTCACACATACAAGACAGACTCACAGACTACAGATAGACATTTTCTAAAAATAGTCAAATCATGTTCAGGACCTTCTAAAATGTTTAAATTGGCGAAAACCGGAAGTCAGTTCTTTTCACAAATGCATCACTTTCTTCTCGTATAGATAGAAGAAAATAAAACGTCCCTGCGGCTTGGCCTACATTATGCTTGGCGCATTTAGATTTCGACGTACTCATTTCATAAACAAAAAGTAAATCACGTTTACAGGTAAAACCAGTTTAATAATTTTATCTGGTCGTTTTTTATGAGTTTGTAACTTCATTTTTATGTAAGAGCTGGTTTTACCAGAATCATGTTAAGGCGGTATTAAAAACATATCTATTTTCCATGCTCAACAACTCGAAATTTTCAGCCACATTGCTAAATTCATAAAAAAACATGAATTTGTTGATTTGATTTCTGAAGAGATTTATAAGCGACCTGATGCTTCTATTTTTTGTTAAGTTATGTAGGACTTCATTTATAAACAACAATTTTCTTCAGTAGGACCATATTTTCCATTTCCAACATTATCTCTCCAAGATATTCGGTTCAAGATGTCCACTGTAACATAATTTTTAGAAATATATTATGCCGCTATTAAATAAAGACCATTGCGAAACATTATATAGCTTCTGAATAAGAAATCTACCAGTTAGATGCGTTTGAGAACAAAAATGAATTAAAAAATTAGCCAGAAAATCTTACGTATTGACGAAGTTATGGAATTTTTTCTTCTTGATGCCTCTCCCCCTCTCACATTTTCTTTGTTTTTAACATTTTTGCGGTAAAAGTTGATTTTATTAAAAACTGGTCAGTACAAAATTTGTAGATAATATAAAAAAGATTTATAATAAATTTCATTGAATTTGATATTTATAGAATTGACGATGTTCTGATTTTTTTCTCCTTAAAACCATATTTTTTTCGCCCTTTGAGTCCATTTTTTTAAATCATAAATCTGTCATACATAAATCTTTGGCCTTTGTTGTGGAAGTAATAATAACTTAAAAATAATTCGATATGTATAATTTTTTTTTTTTTTGGTTTTCACAAAAAAACCTCTTTACTACCATTCCCTTGGTCAGATTTTGCCTATTAATGAATTTGACCACGATTTTACACCCCTTGATTTTATGTATCAGTTTGAAAGAGATTTGTACCGCATTATGAAATTTATTGTATTCATAAAATTGATATATATATATAGATATAGATACATAAATAAATAGAGTTTTTCACTGAGGTTGATTTTAGCTTCTGATCAGTGTAAATCTGCAAAAATGTCTCAGAAATTCCAACAGAAGGCATAATGTAAAGTTAAATATTTCATAAATCTGCCTAGTATGGAGAAGATTTCATGAACTATGTTTGATATACAGTATCATTAGAGATTGAAACGATTATTTACAAAATTCGAAACGTTTTGTAGATGAATTCATGGCTTCTAATTTAAAGAATGAAGTATTCTTAGCAAATATAACATTTGGAATGAAATCTCCAAATATAAAAACGGCTAATTCAAATTTTTGTTTAAAAAAAATACTTCATCTCTCAGTTACAAATATCTAAATAAAAGTCTAACTTCTTAAACATTACAACACATTTTGCAGATTTTCATTAATCGTAAACTTTTCTGGATTTCCTTGCTTACTTTATGTCAAAGACGACTAAAATTCTAAATGTATACGAAAATATTCAACAATCTGACACAGTCACATCACAGTCATTCCGATATTTCATGAATTTACAAAAAACTTTATTTGAACCTTTTTCTTGCATGAATATTTATATTTTTATGAAAGAAAATTATTTGAAATATACATACCGATCTAATACTGGGAAAAACAGAAGAAAAAAATTAAAATATTCAGCTAAAATGTGATACTTTATGGTATGTGTTATATTTACACATTTAAGATTTTTCAAATATTGTATTGCTATATTTTTCAACTAAATAAGCTTAAATTAATTAATTTTACTCGCTTAACACTCTTGAACTTTTTATATTAATATTTTTAAGTATTCTTAAAAATGTTGAAAGTAAATCTTAGCTTACTAGATTAATCCAAATTTCTTTTGTTTCCGAAAAACAAATTCTAATTTTTTGTTTAGTGAAGCCATCTCAAATGGACAAAATAAGTTTTATGCTATTCTTTGACATATTCCTGATTAGAGACAAAAATCATATTGGCGAAATTTATGCCACATAATGGAAATTATAACCCTTTATGTATGGACTAGATATGGCACGTTACACAGTAAAGGGTTTAATATTATATTTGAAGCACATGTCTGAGTCACGCTGCAAAATCTATCTAACCCTGCTAAATCTTCACATTTTATAATAATTGAGCAATCAAATGTAAGTCACATATATAATATTTTGCAAACTACTAAGAATACACTAATTTCAGTAACATATTTACACCAACATACAGCGAAGTAATGCAAATTGATTTATCCAATCAAAAGTAGAAATGTCTTAGGTAACAAACACTAAATACTCGTAAAAAAACAGTTGTAAGTGTAAGGGTATTATTACTCAGTGAAGCGAATATACCAATCACAAGCTAAGGATAGATTTCCAGAATACTGAATAAATACAAAGTTGTGTAGAATCTCCTTAAATGTCTTTGTTATTTTATGAAACGTTCAAAATTTTATTCAGTTCAGGGTGAAAAGAGATTTTTTAAATTAAACATATGTATATTCCCTTCTAATGTTCAACAGAGAAAACATATAGATATATAAAACATATTTATGATTATCATTTAATTTATCAATGTATATAATTTACCAAATTATAAAATGTTACATATGTTGGCATATTTCTTTATGCTATTATTTTATTTTTCCCATATATTTTGATAAGCTTTTAATTGTACTGAAACTTTTAACCAATATTATTTAAAATATATGTATTCGTTGTAAATTCAGCTTTGATTTAATTGTTTATTTAATAATTCATTCTTATGAAAAACTGCCTTAAACTTTTGAGATAAATTTCTATATGATGCGGTACATTTTTCTATGAAAATTATATTAATCTAATTTAGCTAAGTGATTCATTATCATTTAGATTTTAAATACCATAACATACATAAGGGACAACAAATAATGATTTAAGATTCTACAATAGCAAATTTTTTAAGTTACTGCCAGATCTTTCATATGAATGCAAAAATACTTTTTCAAATGTTAATAAATACCATTTTAAAATATGATGGTCTCTTTTGAAAGGATTCGGAAGTTCATGTACAGTTTAAAATATTTAAATTTTAAATTCTTGTGAATATTTGACAGACTTCTATTCAAACTTTGAACATTAATTTATTGCGTCGTTTTAACATAGGAAAAAGTGATAAAATTATTTTGGTACGATAAAGTGATTTATTAGGTTTAATATCTTCTATATTTTATATAATCAATTTTCCTCATAGCAATAGTTACTGAATTCTTTTTCTGAATGTTTTATAATCAAAACATTTTGTGCTGTCTTTTTAGTGAATGCATAAGTAAACAATAATTATAATAAAACTTTTTAAATCTTATTAATAAATTTCACTTTGAAATGCTGTATATTTTATTTAAATTATAGTTTACTTTCATCTTTACAAAAAGAAAGTATTGGATTCGTGAAGTTTTCGAAAGCCGGTTTTTGAAGGATTTACTCGTTTTAGGGGTCAGAAAACCAAAAAAAAACATGTTTATACAAAATGTATGTCAGTGAGTCTGTCAGTCAGTTTGTCTGTCTGTCTCTATTTTTTTGTGGGCGCGCTATCTGAGGAACTAATGCACTTTAGATTCCGTTAGACCTTGATAAAATCTAGATCTGGTTTGTTTTTCGTGTATATTTCTGAACAGGTGGGGCTGCAATGCTGCACTGTTCACAGCTACCACAATAGCCATATATCAAGAACTTGCGCATGGATTTTTCATAAAACTTTTGATTTCATTAGTGTCATACACGCTATTGCTGTTACCTCTGTTTCTTCACAATGAACTGCGGAACACCTGTGTTTGGCGAAATAATCCAAGAAATGAAGCTTTGATGCAAACGAATAGTTTACTGACAGACACGGAACACACAGACGTCACAAACACGAATCTTTACATGAACACACAATTAAATATATATAACTATTAAACATCGCCTTCAAGTACTTCTAGATACATCCTTGGAACACATATAAACATCCTGCCCGTAGCACACCCATATTCCAATTACAGAATAATATTTAACTTCTTTTTACCTGCTCAAAACATCCGCAGGTCTACAGCTGACCTATGCCACACACACTTCTCTTTCCATACCCCTTCCTCTCCTCACTCTCTCTCTCTCTCGCTCGTCCGCTCACCACGTGACGTAAAAAGCGGCGCCGTTAAATAAAACAAAAAAAAACCATTATCAGTCATCACAATTAGTACTTGATATAACAAAGAGCTGATTACGTTTTGGTGCAAATTGCCCAACAGATGGCGCTGTCATGGTGCATTATTCGTGATTATCGTAATAGCTCTATTTCAAGAACTAATGCATGCAATTTTTAAAAACTTCAGATTTAGTTAGTCCCTAATATAGATTACTGTTGTTTAATTTTTCATGTAAATTGCCCTACAGATGCGCTGCTATATTGCATTTTTCAGGATTTCCTAAGTAATATATCTGAAGAACAAATGCATGGATTTTCATCAAACTTTAGATTCAGTTAGCACCTGATAAAAAATTGATCCCGATTAATTTTTTGAGTACATAAACTAACATGTGGCGCTGTTATGCAGACATTTTATAAAGATTTTGTAATTGCTGTGTCTCAGAAACCAATGCACGATTTTCATCAAACTTCATATTCATTTACAAGTTGATTTAACACAAGGATTTCAGACTGTGCACATTTGTATATTTCTGGTTTCAATTGCGTATTTCACTTATTATTTGAATTTTTTTTTTTGAGACAGAAGGATGTCATTTGTGTATGTTAGCCTTTTCTAAGTTTTAGCAAAAAATGGCGCTAGCAATCTTAATTCATATGATTTTGGAGGAAATAAATGAGCAGTATCGAAAAATATAAGACTTCGAAAAAGTAAGTACATTTTTGTAATTAAAAAATAATATTTATTCAAAATAATTTTTAAGAATGCTTATAAATTATTCAGTATTACGTAAATCATTTAATTTTTTTAGCTAGATCATAATGACCTGTACATAACATGAACTATTTATAGTTTCATTCTTTGAGAAGATGCATTTAACAAAACCTCAATATGATGGACTAATATATATAATATAAAAAATTAAAATCTGTCTGTAAATCTGTGCAAATCCGCATTTTGGAAGCCAGAATTGTGAAATGTTATGTGCTTGTGTAATAAAACACGGTTGAGGCAACCAAAGTATTCCGGAATCGAAATAACTTTTAGTTAATTTTTAGTTAATAAAAAACAGCAATTTAACAGCAATTTACTATCCAATTTAAACACCTTTCATTTGCCAACAATTAAAAATTCCCAATAAAAGTCTTACCACACCAGTTACATTTCTATTGCAGGATTTTCATGCGAAAAATGAAAATGAAATAAATAATTTGACAAATTTTAGGGAAAAAAAGTTAATATTCGTCATATTAGAATTATAATGGACGTCAGCTGGTATATATATATATATATAATGTGATATGAGTTTGAAAAAGAGTATTGAAAAATTAAAAAATTTATTTATGAAAATACTGGTATATTTTAAAATTTTGAGGTTCTCTGATTTTGTTTTCGCCATTTTTATGTGTATTCTATATGTGTATTATGCCATGCGGTAACTACTGCGGTTCTTCAAACAGAAATTCAGTTTTTTTCAGTTAATTTGCTACTATTAGTAAGACGTCACCTTGAATGACCTAGAGATATGTAATCTGTCTTTCTGCTTGCGCTGCATGATTCTGGATTGTATTGTCGCATTTTTTTTTGTTTGAGTTTAATGCTGAGATTGGAGAAGCAAGCATTTAATTTTCGTCATATAATGCTCTTTTATACCAAAAAGCTAAAAATGTTAGTCTGACTGTTCTGCATATAGTCAAAGTGTTGTTTCAAATAACACAGTTTTAAGGTGATTTGAGAACCTTAAGTATGCAAATTTCAGTCTCAAGTGCGACGCTCTGGAAAACCACCATCAATAAAAGGGGATCTTAAAACAATCTGTCACTGAAAATACCCAATACACAGAGCAGAAGCTATCACATAGATTAAATATTCCAAAATGTGCAGTATATGATCATTTGAAGAACACTGGTTGATTTAAATCATTGCGATGCGTGAATATCCCATACTTTGATATCGTATTTTCTTTGATGGAAAGAAATGAAAAACCTCTTTTTTTTTTAAACGGCTCCTTATTAGAGGTGCGAAATAGATATGCTATAATAATGTTACTATGAAAATATCATGGAGTAGATCAAATGAACTTCCCGAAGTGACATCGAGAAAAGTCTGTTTCTCTAAACAGTAATGCTATGTGTATGGTGGAAATACAAAGGGCATTTAATAGAAATTGCTGGCGATAAATCAAACAAAAAATTCTAAAAGACATTATTCCCATATAGCAGCTTTTAAAGCGAAAAGCTATCAAAACTGACGATTCGTTGAGGTATTGTGTTCCAACATAACAATACTCTGTACCAAATTGGGATTAATGTAAGGCAACATTTTAATGCGTATCACTGGGATGTTTTCTGTATTCCCATGTTCCTCAAACCTGATCCTTTCAGATTTTTACCTTTTTATGTCACTCTAAATTTTTTTGAGAGGCCGGGAGCCCATTTTTTTAGACTGCTAAACACCACATTGATAACTTTTTTACAAATAGACTTGAATTTGTAAAAATGACATTTTTAAAAACAGAATTTTCCATCTGTCAAAATGTTAAAAAAAGGTCACACAACAGAATAGTGTTTATGTCATTAGATAAAAATTTCTTATCTTTTTTTGTATATCGTTAACAGAAATCATAAAAACACCTCAGAACTTTCTGGATAAACCAATTTACGTGTGTTTATGCGTTTATAGTATAATTTCCACAACTGTTTAAGCCCTTCGAGCTCATTTTTAATAAAGAACGAAAATTAAGATGGCTTATAGCTTTTTTTCGTTCGTTTTAAAAGTATGTTTAACTTTGAAATTTATTTTTCAAAACAAATATTCTTAAAATTCCGGGTAACACTGGGTACTTTGGCTAATTGTTTAATAAATCTTGAAATATATATTTATTTAGAAAGATAAAGGTTAAACACAGATAATGGTCTTATATTATATTATTTTCAGAAAATGGTAAGAAATAACATTACTTTTATACACTTCTTATTTCAATGTACTCATTTCATTATCTATGTGAATCTAATTTACCTGGAAAATATTCTACTGTATTGCATCTGATAAGAATTTGATAAATAAATTAGATAAACAGAGTTCAGCTGCTCATCTACCGGTAAAGAATATTAAATGCATGCAAATAATGAAAAGGAAAATTTTATTTAGTTATCTGTTTGAATTTTTCATTAGGTTGTCTTGACCACTGGTTACACTTCTGATTAATCACTACTTGTTCGTATCTGAAATGCTTGACACCCTGGACATTCAAATTGTGTTAAAACGAATACTGGCTTAATAAAGGAAATTATTTTCGTAAATTCCTTAGGGGATTACCCATTTATAGTTTTCTTAGCTGAAAAAACTTTTATTTTTATCGAAAAACTGCTCGGAAAAAAATTTAAAACTGCTAATAGTCAAATAAAAATTGTTAATTACATAAAAAACGAAGAATTTTTAAGATTCTCTCTCTCAAAAAAATAAATAAATAAATAAATAAATAAAAAATTACACAGTGTAACGCATTGCACGCCAAACCCATTTCAAAAACTGTCATTGGAATTGTCACTCCAGCAAAAACCGGTATGTTGTTAGTTTCATCCGAAGCTTGGCAGCAAAAACAGATATTTGCCAGTAAGAGAGGAAAAGACAATCTTTCTTTTTTTTTCGAGTTGGAAAGGGGGGGGGGGCAGAAATGAAAAAAAAATGCAATTTTAAAAAGCTTAAAAATAGCAATATTAATCAATTATTAGTTAATATTAATTCATAATATTAATAATATTAATTAATCATTAATTATAAGTATTATTTTAATAGTTACAGCAGACTTTTTAAATTTAGCTGTTTTATTGCATTTTTGTTAAAATTTTGTTTTATTAAGAAATCTTAATTTCGATATGATATTTCCTATGTTTGTAGCATGAGGGCGTTTTGAACGCTCGTAGACTCCATACAAACATAGCCGCAAATACTGGTTTAACAAGAAGTAATGTAAATGCTTATAGTGTGTTCATTAAAACATAAACTAGTTGAACTTTGCTCATATAAACGCTTCCATACTGTCATATATTTTTATAAGTTTTTTTAAAATTTAAAATGGGTTGCTAAATTATTAGGAACAATCATGAAGTATTTCGTTTTTGTACAATATTAGGATATTATAAAAAAAACCCCACTGTTTTTAAGTTTAAGAAGTTTTACTGTTATAGTTTAAGTATTTATATTATATGAAAAAAACCCAATAAAAATATAATACAGTCAATTTACCAATGTTAAATGAAGAATATTAATATTTAGTCACATTTCTTTTGGCTTCGAGGAGTGCTTCGATGAGTTTCGGCATGCTTTCTGAGCAATTTCTTCCACTTTTTTTTTATTTTAGGGTTGTGATACAATACATATATTAGTTTCTCGACGAGTCGTACCTTCGTTGTGATCATATCTTTGGCGATTTTCGCCTTGATTATATTCCATAAGTTTTCTATGGGGTTCGTGTCAGAAGAATTGCCAAGGCAAGATAAAACTGGGATATTGTGCTCAGCCAAAAACATTGTGAAAACAATTAAAGGATTCTTTTTTTTGCAAATAAAAAAAACTTGGTCAAAATATCATCCGAGACAAGACTAAAGCATGGAAAAACAAAAATGGGCGCAACCTGCACCCAAAATAAGGAAATTGGTCAAGTGCCCAGTACAGCAGATGACCTACAGTCTGTCAGAGAAAAAATATGTCTAATAAGTTGTGTAATCGCTTTTAATAGCTTCAGAACTATCGCATAGGCGTCTCATACTTTTTATTAGTGTCTTTATCAATCCCTGTGGCAACCGCACCCATTTGTACAACAAGGCACACTTGAGCCCATCGATAGTTGTTGGAGCTGGTCTTAAAGATGCAATTGATCGTCCAAGGACGTCCCATACGTGTAAGATGGGATTAAGGTCAGGGGACATCGCAGGCCACTCTATTCGTTGAACATTTTCCGATTTCAGTAATTTATCCACCAACTGACCCCTATTTGGACGGGCGTTATTGTCCATAAAAATGAAATTTTGTCTGTATGCTCCGGTGTAAGAATCTCGTTCCTGAATCGCTGACATGTCAGTGTACCGCTGACAAACACATGTAGGTCGGTACGCCTGTCTGCCATGATGTCTGGTCAGACCACCAAACCACTTCCACCATAATGGTCCTTTTCGGCAGTATTAGAGGACCGATATCGACTTCCCAGTTCTCTCCATATGAGAACACGTCTTGAGTCACTGTCCAGACTAAATCGTGACTCATGACTGAAGAATACCTGCCCCCAATTATCCTCTGTCTAAGACATGTGTTCTTGGCATTATGCTAGACGAGTCTTTTTGTGTTTCTTACTCAAAGGGATGTAGACTGCAGGGTGTCAGGCATATTGGCCACCTGTATTAAGTCTCAGGGTGACTGTTATCCGTGAAAGGGATATTCCTGTTGCATTATACACGTGAAGAGAAAGTTGTGTCTCTGTAGCAGACCTATATCTTTTCGCTAAAAGCCTCAAATAACGGTCTTCAGCCGGCGTTATTGCACTCTTACGGTCTTGAACAGGTTGGCGGAAGACTATTTCTGTCTTTGTGAGTTGTTTCCACAGAGTGGAGACCAGATTTCCCGAAACCCCGAGCTCTTTAAAAAAAGTAGCTTGTGATTGGCCGATCTAGAGTCTTCCGACAATCCGCCATCTTGTTGCATCATGTAGACGGTGACGACTAGCCATATAAACGATAGATTTTTAAAAAAAAGTTCAAAAACGAGGATTGGGTGAGTCTACGAGCGTTCAAAACGTTCTCACGCTACAAACATAGGGGAGTAAATATAGTACCTTTACACAAACGCATCGCCTCTCCCTTATGATGACGCAGACCACATCGCAGCAGGTGTGTCCGTAAAGAGCTTATTTAACATCTTATATCTTTTTTTGCGTGTAGGCATAACTTATATTGTTCGTTAAAATTGTTCGTTAATCATGCATAAAAATAAACTCTTCACCACTTGGGAACCATTCTTCAATTTGCGGCAGCAGCCAAGTTTCAAGAACTTGGCTGTACTGGTCTTGTCTCATGGTTTCTTGGACAATGTAGAGGTTTTCAACCCTTTTAGCGCTTATGACAGATTACATCATTGTTATATCAGGATGTTTAACACTCTCCATGATGCAGTCAGGGCAGTGTTGTTTTGTCTAGGCGTCGCCTGACAAAGCTGCTTTTATCGGCTAAAATCTCAAAGGTTGATTCAACTGAGAAACACGCCTGAAAGAAAAATACATGTTAAAAATTAAGAAATAAAGGATTTTAAATGACATAAATAATAATTATCTAACACCTGATCTTACTATAGTCATCAAATGTCTTCTGACGGTATTCACGAAATCAGGCAATGCGCTTCCTCTTCATCGCATTTGTCAATCGGGGTTTCTTGTCTGGACTGTAATCTGTCAATCCTTTCTTCGCTAATCAGTTCTCTTAGAAATTGGTATTCCAGATTCTTGAATGATCTGTGTAAGAATTTCCACATTTTTCTTTTTGTTTCCTAAAGATGTACCCCAATTTTTTCTATCGGTACATTAAGTTTTTATGCGTTTTCTACCACTTTTACTTTTTCGTTTGAACGAAAGTGGTTGATTTTTGTCCGATCTGTCTTGAAAATTCCAGCAAGTTCTGATATTTCTTTTTTAGGAATGATTCGTATTTAGAAATAGAATTTTTACCTCATAATTTTTTCTAGGGGATAAATCAACCCCTCGAATTATACTGAAATCAATAAAAATAAAAAATAAATTAAAACCGTAAATAAGTTCGCCAAAAGCAAATATTTAACCAATAAAAGAAATATAATACTCGCATATAATTCTTATCTTTTCCAAAAAAAAAAAAAAAAAAAAAAAAAAAAACAAGGAATTTTGTTTAAATTAAGGAATAGCGTCTTCCACTATTGCATGTGTAAAAGACTCAGCGTCTCTCCCGTTAATAAAATATTTATAGAAATCAAACAAACTTTTTAACATACCAAAAATATTTAAAAGTTGAATTATAGAAATATTGACAAAGGTAAAATGCTTTCCTGCGGCACAAACCATTTAGAGCAGCAGTCAAGTGAACCCAAAGTATAAAACTAACACAAAATCTGACTTTTCCTAATAATTTGGCAGCCCTTGTATGTGAAAAACACAATTTTTAACCACCATTATAGGATGGGCATCTACACTAGTACAAATATAAACTCATTTCTAATTTTTTTAAACATAATTTCCGAATTTTCATGGTTCCACAACGCATATTGAACATTGCCAGCAATTTATTTTTGACAAAATTGTGTTTTAAAATTATCTAAGATTAAAGCTTATTAAAAGTAAGTTAGACCAATATGGGTTAAATAACTATAAACACCAAAATTGTTTGAGCATTTTTATACAAATGAAAGGAAAAAACTTTTAATCAATGAGAATTGATATTTTAGACATTTTACATTTTTAAACTATTTGACTTTTCAACATTTTTTGTCAGTAAAAAGAAAGGTAGAAAAGTAAATTAAAGACGAGCATCTTAATTTTTATTTTTAAACACATTTTAATTAAAAATGAAAGGAAAAATTACAAAGAAAATGTACGAATTTATTAAATTGGCAGAAAAAATTTTAATGCTTAAATTTTTAATTCGACTGAAAAAATATAACATCACGCCTACACTGTTATAGCATATATACAATAGCACGTTAAAGTTTTTAGTTGTAAAATTTGATGGAAAGTATACATGATTTCAGAATCGTATTTATTCAAATAGAATGAAAAGTTGAACCATGCCAAAGATTTATACATACGTTTGATAAAATTATTTATTTGATATCTAATAATGTTGCGAACAACAAAAATTCTTTTTTGTATCTTTTTCAATTTTTTGAGCTTGAGCTGTTTTTTACACTGTGAACAAGCAACAACAAATCCCTTTTATTTATTTTGCCATTTAAAAAAAAATGTAGAATTTTTATATGAATTGGCAGAGTAATAAGTTAAGGCTCACTTTAAAGGTTAAATAACGGACTTAAATGGACAATGAAAACTAAATTGAACTTATGTTGAGCTTATTGAAAGATTTAGGGAGCTCCAAATTCTTTGCTTACATTACTATTTTTTTCACTTCAAACATTAAAAAGTAACAGGGAAAGACTTAAGACAATAACACAATTTTGTTTCATTTAATACTTATAAAGAAGTATGCTGCAGAAGAACAGGAGAAGGTCCTTACTACCAGTTCTAACACCTGATAGAAAAAAAAGTTAAGCATACAAAAACTCGCCAAATTATTGTTCTCTCTCACTCTTTTAAAGTTTCTTGTAGGACAAGGAATAAAAAATTTAAATAACGGGATTATGAAACCGTTTAAAAAATTCACTTTGGGGAAAAATTTTGCCTACATAAATTTTTTTTCGATAAATGTGTTCGTAACTGCCAAATGAAGCCGTGAAAATATAATTTCTTAAGTCTGGTAGTCTCTCAGCTTTCGAATGTTCTTCGATAATGTTAAGTCTATGAAGTTTGCTGCATTTGTATATTTAAAATATCTACTTAGAAAACATGTATTTATAACTTCTTTTTTCTGTGTTTTCTTCATAAACTATGTCTCTTTTTTCCTGAGTGGTAAACATATTTATAAAATCTATGCTCCCAGTTCGCCAGTTTTTAAAGCATTAAAGATTAAATCAAGCAAAGGATTTATAAATATTTTGACGGCTGAGAAAAAAAGTTACATCCTTTAAGAATAGAATACCGAAAAAAGAAGTTAATAACAGTAATTTTCTGGTGAGATTTATTAAATATAAGAATGCATCAAACTCCCATAGAGTTAATGTTACCGCGAGAATTTGAAGATAAGAGACTAGTAGCCTTAGCAATATTTGACAAAGTTTAGCTTAAAGCTTTCATTATTGTACAGTATGACCAGATCTCTGATACTACGTATATACGATACGTGCGCACATCTGATAGGATAAGGCTGTACACGACATTTAGACATCAGATCGCGGCATATGTATATTGATTTTCGATACATTAAAAACATCTCTTAAGCAAAATACTTTTGAGTTATGCACACGAAGGCATACTATTTGAGAACAGGCGATTCATTTTAAAATGTTTATTCTATTTCATGCATGAACATAGAAATATCGATCTTTGGTGTAACTGTGGACAATAGTGATCGTATCATCGCAAAATTATCTAGCATATCAACCCGCCTAGTACCATTGACAAAAGAGATCACTGATCCATACAGGCGATTTTATTCGTAAAATGAGGACTCCTCATAAACTATAACAATAATGTCATACAATACTGTGATTTTGGGAGAATGATAAGGCACGTCAGGCCGTAATCTAGATTTCTTTTAGATCAAGCATGACTATTGTATACAGAGCCATCAAAAAGAATGCCGGTTATATTAAACAATATCTTTATATATTTGTAACGCTTTAAGTATATGGATGTTTTAAAGTTTATATTAACAACAAGAAGAAAAAACCTTCACCATATTAATTTTTAAATACACTGTTTTGACTCTAAATAATGCCGGGTTTGCAAATTTTTATCACACAAATAAAGAAACACATAGGAACATAAACTGAGCATTAAAGTACAAAGAAAGGTACCAACTTTTATATCTATTTCAATTCATTTCAGTATGTGTACCATTATGGCTCGACATACGACCAGACTTTATTCAATCTCCTTCTGTGTCCGCACCTCTGAAGTTAAAGTTTCAGTTGTAAATGGCTAATATTAGTATTTTTTTAGATGTACACAATGTTCTTAATCTGTGCCTACAAGTAGAACTCCACAGGCCTAAGGTTGGGGTTGTGTGGAAGTCAGGAAATTAAGTCATCTCGACCAAACCAAGAGTTTAAAATGTTCTCATTTAAGGCTGTACACACATATCGAAACGAAATGGAATAACACTGCACACTTTTCTATTTTAATTATTTATTAATATTTTAATGCTAAATTTATATTACTTTCTTTATTTGTTCAATACAAATTTGCATTACTGACATTTTTTTTTATTCCATTCAAATAAAAATGTACTTGGTAACTCTTTAAATTTTTCGTAGACCTGCACCTTACATATATATATGCTAAAAATATTAAACAGAATAGAGTTAAAGTAGTGGTATCTCTATAAATTCATTTATGAATAGAGCAAATTTTTTAAGGATAAAAAATAAGAATATTACATAGTATTTTTTTTCACTAATAGCGTATTTGATATCAGTTTAACATGATATTACGGATGCACTGCTATTTACCCGTGTATTCTCTTGTTCTAAAATAGTAATTCGTCTTCAACGAATTTCTATATGACCGCATTATGTGTCGGTTCGGCTACACTATTATAACGTTGGTACACTCTAAAAAATAAAAGTCCTTCCGGCAATACCGGGAGGAAGAGGTAGCTTTCATATATTTATATATTTATTTATTTATTTTAAAGTAAGTTACATTGTTCAAAAATACTAAGTTCAAATTAGTGGAAATAATCTTATAAAATTAGTGATTTTATAAGATTGAATACTAGTTTTGTCAAGACTGAATATTAATAGGAATTTTTAGAAATTAGTCATCTTTTATTCAACCTGGTTTTATTATAAGCGATTTAGAGAGTCACCAAATTCCTCGATATCATAAAGTGTATGCCGTTTTAAAGCAACATGATGGATCGTTCAGATCAGACTGTTTCAAAATGTCAGCCATAAGCAAAATTCAAAGTGCTATAACTCAATCATTTTTTAAGATATAGACAAAATAAAAAGTATTCTGGAATAGTTGTTTTAAGTTTTAACACGTAAAAGAAAAATATTTTTCAACTTTTAATTTTTTCGCATTTAATTTTAAATTTTAAAATTTTTAAAAAATTTAAAATGGCCACCATTTTAAAACAAAATGGTGGATGATGTTGGCCAACGAACTCGGTCGAGACACATGTATGTACTATGTACATACCAAGTTTCATTGAAATCGGTTCATAAATACGCGTGTTATGACGTGACAAAAATCAGATCGTTTTAAAATGTCAGCCATAAGAAAAATTCCAAGTGCTATAACTCAATCATTTTGTAAGATATAGACAAAACAAATGTATTCTGGAATCGTTATTTTAAGTTCTAACACGTAAAAGAAAATTTTTTTTCAAATTTTGATTTTTTCGCATTTAATTTTAAATTTTTAAATTTTTAAAAAAATTAAAATGGCCACCATTTTAAAACAAAATGGCGGATGATGCTGGCCAACGAACTCGGTCGAGACATTTGTATGTACTATGTACATACCAAGTTTCATTGAAATCGGTTCATAAATACGCGTGTTATTACATGACAAAAATCAGATCGTTTTAAAATGTCAGCCATAAGAAAAATTCAAAGTGCTATAACTCATTCATTTTTTAAGATATAGACAAAATAAAAAGTGTTCTGGAATCTTTGTTTTAAGTTCTAACACATAAAAGAAAAATATTTTTCAACTTTTAATTTTTTCGCATTTAATTTAAAATTTAAAATTTTTTAAAAATTTTAAAATTGCCGCCATTTTGAAACAAAATGACGGATGATGCTGACCAACGAACTCGGTCGAGACATTTGTATGTACTATGTACATACCAAGTTTCATTCGAATCGGTTCATAAGTACGTTAGTTATCGCATGACAAAAATCAGATATATATATATGGTTATATATATATATATATATATATGTCAACATTTGAACGGAGGGTGGTTTTGGGGTATGGGGGTCATGATCGGTGAAAATATACCAAAATTTTCCGGAAGTGCTTTCCTCCGGACGGCTGCAATAGGTAGCTTTTTACTTTTTGTAATGAAAGCTACCTAAAAGTGTAAATTAGACAATTTGACATATATATGTGTGTAAATTCCTGAATTACACACCTGACATGACAATTACATACTTTTTGCAAAATTTCATCTGTTTTTATGTTGTTTTAGCTTACAAAACTAAGTATGTATTTTGTTATCACTTGAAAATTACAAATAAATGTGTAAATGGTGAAAAATGCCTGAATTTACGCAAATTTGTACGTTATTGTAATTAAAACTTAATGCTATACACATAGGTAAGTGTGTAAATTTCTAAAATCATCCACTTGTCATAAAATAATACACATTTCCCACAAAAAATACTTATCTTAATGTGTGTTTGGTTTATAACATTAAGTTTGTAAGTTGTTATTAGTTCATAAAGTCAGAAAAATGTGTAAATATATATAACACCTGAAATTACTCTAATTAGAGTGTTACAAAAATTATAAATGCGTGAATTTTAAAGTAGACGTTACGAAAGGGATGGGAGGCTTACATATTGTTCAGAGCTACACATTTCAGTAATCCCATTCATAAATAACATGATTGCTGTAACAGCATTTTTAAATAATAAACTAATATATTTATTTATTTTTATAGGATACTCTGACCACCTCTCTCACGCTCCCCGTTTCAGCAGCACGTGAACATTTAAAAGAAGTTGAAAAAAAATTAATCTCGACAACATGTAACAATATTTCGTTACATGTAACGAAAAATTTTATTCATTAAATAAGTTAATTTTAATTTCATTTTCTGAATTACCCTTTGAAATTTGTACATCAAATATAAGAAAGCTTGATTTTATAATTCTAGGTTTTAATTAAATCGTAATTTCTTTCAGTTGTCTCGCAGACCGCTATTTTTTCACAATTTTACTTGTAAGTTTCAGTAATAGTGTTAGATACCATTCTTAAAGCGAAATTAGGAAGACTTCATAAAGAGGCGGCTTTATAATAGAGATATAATCCCACTTTATACTTATTCATATATTTAAACTTTTTTTTGTACTGTTGTTAATTTTTCTTCTGCCCTCCCCCTCCCCTTAATTTAAAGAACAGTAGTTTAACCTTCAATAGAATCTAAAAGAATTTCGAATTGATTTAATATATAACCTAAAATATAATTCATGTAATTAAGATAATTCTAAATTCGTATACTGAGTTATTTTTACATTTTGCTTATCGAATATAAGTATGCCTTATTTTATCGTAAATTATTTTAGCCGTCTCATAGCTTGTAACCTTTTACCCATTTCAAAGTTTAACTTGTAATTTTAGTTTAACTTTAGTTCGCAGTACAATTTATGGTCCTGTTCACGAATTACTTCGATCCCGAGTTAGACGCAAATCTAGCATCGAAACCTAAAATCGTAATCATGGTTGACTTGGCTTCATCAGGTTTAAGTTGAAAACTAATGGTGGGTCCAGTTGAATGCTAGCGCTCACGTTGAGAAAAATATAAAAGTTATTCTCATATAAAATTTAAGGTATGTAATTTCACACGCTCGTGTTACCTTCAATTATTTTTATCTGATTTGTTTATATTTATGTATAAATGTATATGCTATATGTTGGATTGTTATTTTACATATAAGAATTTTTTACACGAATAATTTACTTGCCTTAAAAAATGTCAACATTACCTAACTCCTGATAAATGTCTATTAAAATAACAACTGTTGTATCTAAAGTTGTTTATTGCTTGAAAAATTTTCATCTTAAAAGGAATTTATGAATGTATTTTAACAGTAGCAAAATAAAAGCTAACATCATTTTGTTTGGGGGGGGGGGGCGTATGGTATTAAATTTTTGGTCGGTTGTGTGAAAGATATTATAGTTTATTTATAAACTACTATACAAATGTATATCATATCTATAAATTATATATTCTGATTTATAAGTTAAACAGTTCATCTGACTAGGGAACTGCAAAAAGTGTAAGTCACCGATTTTGACGAAAGTCATATCGTTGGAAAGAATTCATCGTGAGCAGTAAAAAACTCAATGGAACTACTCGTCGCAAATCAGCCGTTTTTGATATATCCGATATTTTATGCCATGTAGCTAGTGCACACTTAATGGGAGACCGCAAAAAATTTTTGTCTCGATTTTAACGAAAGTGATATCGTTAAAAAGAAATCATCGTGAGGATTAAAAAACTCAATGGAATCACCCATTAGAAATGAGACGTTTTCGAGATATCCGACAATTTGTGTCACATTGCTAATGCATACTGTTGGGAAACTGCATTAAGTGACATAAATTGTCGAATATCTCGAAAACGGCTCATTTCAGATGGCTAGTTCCGTTGAGTTTTTTATTTATCACAATGATAGCTATGCAACGACACCATTTTCATCAAAATCGGTAAAGCAATTGTTTTGCGGTCCCCCATTAAGTGTGCACTGGAACAGTATGCGTTAGCTAGGTGACATAAATTATAGGATATCTCGGAAACGGCTCATTTCTGACGGGTAGTTCCATTGAGTTTTTTCTACCTCATGATGATATCTTTTTAACGATACCACTTTCGTTAAAATCAAGACTAAAAGTTTTTGCGGTCTCTCATTAAGTATGCATTAGTTACGTAACATAAATTGTCAGATATCTCGAAAACGGTTGATTTGCGACAGGTAGTTCTATTGAGTGTTTTACTGCTCTCGATGATATCTGTACAACGATACCACTTTCGTCAAAATCGGTGACTTACAGTTCTTGCAGTTCCTTAGTGAGTTTTATTTATTTATTTAATTTTTAAAATTTTTTTTGAATTATGAAACTTATAATGTTAACTAATTTTATCATCGATTAAAACCATAGCGATGTTTTTAGTTTCTACGCTACATTTTCCAATTTTGAGAAATTTGGAATATTTATTTATCCTAAATACATTTAATTTTCAGCTGTGTTTTAATTTGAAAATATTACATCAGAAGAACTATGTTCCACTAAAATAATAATAGTAAAGAGCACATAATTTTTGCTTGTTAATTATAGATTTAATAAAAATACACAGAAGTAAATTGCAAAAGGACACAAATACATTGATTTTAAATAACCTTAGACTAAAAATTCTGAAAAAATGTATATTAAAGTACTGGCTTTTTATTTAAATAAACATTTTTCCATTGCAATTTTACCCATTATTACAGAATTTACATGACCTAAAACATATGAATGTATGTATATTAATAAAATATAATAGTTGTGTCGTAATGAATATTCAAAATCAAACATATTAACCCCCCTACATAAATATCCCCCACCGGTTGAGTTTTATACACTTAAGACACAAATGTAATTGCCAAATAAATTCTACGAGCATTAATTTCGAAAACTTATAAGAGTCAATTAATATTTGGATATAATCACAGTATTTCTTATTTTATTTTTTGCTGTAGCTGATAAATAAAAATACTCATTAGTTTGATATCTAAAATTTTAATTAGAATATCTGAAATTTTCATTTATGAAAACACGAGTCATTTCATTAATGTTAAAATATATTTGTATTTTTTTTGAAAGAAGACACAAATTTCTAAATATAATCTTAAATGCAAAAAATGTTATTTTAATGATTCAACAGCCTTTTTGATAATCTTGATAATTTTTAAGGTAAATTCTTTGTAATGATGAATTTTTTTAAAAAGAAAACAATTCAACATATAATATAGGTAATTTATGTATATATAAATAAATCCGCTAAAATTTTTGCAGGTAATTTGTGTATGCGTGAGATGAAGATTGCATACCTTTTTTTTATTTTTTATATTATTTAAAATTTTACTTTTATAACTGTATGTAATACAGTACCTTGAGTATAATTGACTTTGTATCTTGAGTCTGAAAAATAAAAAATGAAAAATTGAGTCTGAACTCTGAAAATAAAAAGTGTGGAGATTGCAAGTTTACCAACTATAATTATTCCATCTGACTAGTCTAAAATCTATCATTAATTAATTATTTCTTTTTCATTATCTTAATTTTTAATTCTATGTACTGAATAATATCTAAATGAGGGGAAAATATAAAATTAAGAAGCAAGGAAGAATATAAAAAATAAAACAGCAATTTTTTTTTGTTTATATTTAGAGGAGAGTGGGGAAGAATGGCACACTTTTTACAAAAATAATAAAATCAACTTTATTTGACACAAATACAAAAAATTTGATTCATAGAATACCAAATAAAGCATTTTCTAATATCCTTAAACAATATAGAAACATAATTCGAAGAATCAATTTTATAATTGAAGAAATTGTAAATTTCAAAATATCTTCTTCCCCATTAACAGGGAAGTAATATTTGTACTACGATGGTTGCTGAGGAATATCAAAAACTAATGTCTTAAATGGCTATATGCTGAATTTTAGATCCGTAACTGCTATAGTAACATAGTTTTAAAGGAATGAAAGTTCTAAAAACCTATTTATAGAGAGTTTTTAAGAGGAGGGGGGTGAGAGTGATAGGCTGATTTGGAGCTTATGAAGCTACACTTGTGATAGTGGATGAAATGTGGGTACATCACTGTAATCCCGAGTCCAAACAACAGTGTCCCACCAGTGGCTGAGAGGTTCTGTCCTCAAACTGGTAGACGGCAGGTGCTGGGTTCGAACCCAATCGCGGCTGTCGGCCTAACCGTTCGGAGTTTTTGTGGTTTTCTTCGAACCTTGCGTAAATACGGGTTAGGTTCCCTTAGAAAGACCCCCACGAAGGGCACTCCCCCCTTGGACCTATATCCCTAGCGTAGATAATCGGACGACAAAAATAAACTAAACCAAACAACAGTACTTTTATCTCATCCACTACCACATATCTAGCCCCAATAAGCTAAAAATCAGGCTTTCAACTACACCCCACCCGCATTTTACTCCTCTATACAAAACTATATGAATATTGCAGCTTCGGTTCTGAATGTAAGCATAAAATCATCTAAGACATTAGACTTCGATATTGTACATCAACCCATTGCAGTACAGATATTCTATATACACTCGACACAATAGTTATTGAACCTTTATCGAATATGCGTATTTTACATATTACGCAAAGAACTGTACAAATTACAATAACACAATAATGTGTGTTTTTTGCATAACACACATTTATAATGTAATCACAGAAGATTACACAGATAAATGAGTAAGAATATTTCACAAATATATGTGTATTCTTGCGCAATTTACACATTAATGTGGGTATTTCATGAGTGATCATTATAACTTTTACACACTTAGTGTTATCATCGAATTACACACTGAAATGTGTATTTTGAAATTTATACATTAGGCTTGTATTTTGGCAACACAAATTTACACATATAAACAAATCGTTTTTGTAACATCGATTTACACATTTTTTGTGTAAATTTACACTTTTATTTTTTAGAGTGTAAATTCATATTATACGATCATTTCCATAAGTTTATTATATGCATAAGTTCTGTTCTTAATTTTCTCAAACGCATAAATTTGCGAAGAAAGGACTGAATTTCTCGTAATGTTGAACAACTTATAATAAAGGAAGTTTCGGATAAAGTTGCCAACATACTGCCTTTTAAGTCTTCTGATTTCATCCTGTTTTACAATAACTATTAAAACTAGTTATAATCTGCACATGAAATGTAGCAAATGAAGCTTTCTTACTATAACAAGGATTTAATAATATTCAAATCTTGGTGTAACAGTATACAGTACGTCGGATTCAGTGATGAAAATCTGTTATATGCTCCTGTAAATACAATCTTATTTCTATTATACAGGACGTAAGTTGTAGTAAATCGAAGCAATGTATATCAATTTCATATAATGTGAAATAGTTTAATAGTATTAAAATGCGCTCCAAACAGTGTTTCTCCCTATATCATTGTGTAATGGAATAATTTTATGTGACCCAGTAAATTAGTAACAAATATTTTTTGCACCGCAGGTAGTGTAAAATATATATTTTTACGATGTACTTCATAGATATATCGTCAATTCTATAATTTTCGAAAGCGTATAACATTATTAAAATATTCATTAGTTGTAATGTACACGAATGATTTTGAGTGCTCCTGTAATTAAACTATATATCCAATTTTCGTAAAATTTGAAATGACTCGAAAAATTTGTGCAACAATTATATATTTTAAATTTCAATCGATTCGGTTGGGTAGTTTTTTCTGTGTTATATATGGACAGACGGACGGACTGAACGATGACTCTAAGTACTACGTATTTATATAATTAAAAATGCATTTAAAAAGGAGGAATGTGATTTTTTTTAATAGTTCATTACACAATTTGAAGAATACAAAAATGCTCATTTTTTCCAAGCTCAAATACATTTAAGTTTTCTTTTTGGTACACGAATTAATTTTTATTAAATTTTAAGTCAATTAAAATTTCATGAGATTTTAAATTTTGAGTCTTTTTATTGCTAAGAGTTTTAAAAGATCTTAAATGATATTTTTAAGGGAGCATGAATACGTTGAATTGCAGCTAGAAATTATCAAATGATGCCCTAGTGACATATCCTTTAACCTTCCGTCTACCAGACAAAACACCCATTTATCTACGGCAACACCTAATTTTAATTCCAAACTTGCAAACGGCACCAGTAATATTTTAATATAATTTTGCTTTTACAATGAAAGCTTAAATTAAGGAATTCGTAATATCTAGACAAGTCCTTTATAAATTCCGGTGTCAATCGACAATTTCTCATTTTACCATTGACACCAGAAATATTGCTGTCGGGTCCAATGGACCCGTCTGGTAGACGGAAGGTTAAAAGAACTTTTTGAATTTTGGCGCACATCTTATCTTAGAGATGTGGTATGTAAGTTTGAAAATCAGATGGCAGGTCCCAATCGCTCTTATTATGTTCAAGTCAAATAAACCTCTTTCTAAAAGGGAATTTATTTAATCAAAAAAATCATACTTTTGTTTAGTTCTCGTTTAATTTAACTTTATAAGTAAAATTTCTGTATTTTTTTAAGTTTAATTAAATTATAAAAAAATAAATAAAATAAAGGTAATTTTACTTTTCTATAGAAAGCAGATACAATACACATTTTTGTAGACCAGCTTTTAAGAGGTGTTTGTTCGTTTGTTTATTTATTTATTAATTAATTATTATTACTTTTATTATTATTATTATTATTGTTATTATTATTATTATTATTATTATAAACATTGAAAAAGTAAAGTTAATTCGATGATGAAATTTTTTGTATTAAGAAACTTGTATTGTACATTTTTCAGAAATTCTGAATGTCAAAGTGATTAAAGAATATATTAAAATGTTCTAAAAAATTAAAATGTTAAAATACAATTGTTATCTATGAAATATATATCATTACATCATTTAGAACTTTTAAGACTAAAAATATTGCAAATAGTTCTTTAAAAATAAGTTTGAATGTTTTCTACTTGAAAACTGAAAGATAAAGCGAACTAAATTTCTTATATAATTTTTACTGTCATAAGTTTTACGATACTTTATTGCTTGTTTTGAACGAAATTTGGAAGAAACGTCAGTTAATGTATTTTGAATCACTTACATATAGAATAAAAACATATTTTGCTTATAGACTTTTAAAGCGATCTTTTTTTTCTCTCTCCAAATTTAAGTTCTTTTTTGAGAGTTAAAGAGATTTTCTCTCATTTATATAAAAATGTTATTCATGCAAGGCGTTTTATCCCAAATGTGCACATATATTTGACTACAAAGCTTTTGTTATGTAAATCTAAAGACAATTTAAGACAGACCCTTTCTTTAAAAGTAGAAAGAAAAAAGATTTGAGAAGAGTTCTATATCCTGTTCTTGTTTTCTTGATGAGCTTTTTTTTGATGATAAATGTTTCGATGTAGTTAATGTGATCTCCAGCATTCGGGGCTGCTTTTTTATTACTTAAATACTACTGATGGGTGAGTAAATTTATAACCAAATTTTTATTCAATTTATAATTTTCTAGTATTTTAAATGGTATTTTTCAGTAGATATAATCTGTATATTTAACAGACCAGTCTGTTTTTTTATCATCTGTCCTGAGCTTTCAACTAAATCGATTTTCATAATTCTTCTTTTAAATGAAATCACTTTATTTGTAGATGTGCCGCATTTAATATCTTTTAAAAGAATCCCTTTTTTATTTTAATTTTAAAAGTTATTTTATGAAATTTCTTCACATGGGTGGCAATCGAGATACTTTCACTGTTGAAGAGAGAAGGGAAAACGATAGGAATTACCACATCATTGTGGATGCCATTTCGGTATTGCAATTAAAAACAGTTGTTTAAAAACTTTTGAACAGAAAGTCATATCACGATTTAAAATAACGCATTTTTATAGATGAAGCATAAATATACATTTCCGTATATTTTTCATTTCGCTGATACTAAGACGCTCAAAGTATGTGAAAAGGATGTCATAGTGAAAAAGGAATTTAATTCAGAATTATAAGTCAAAACGTTACATCGAGTTTCCGAATATATATTATTAGTAATCTGTTGTACGTTAAAAAATTTTTAAATAGTGAATATGAATATGAAATGCAATGTAACGCAAGCAGCAACTCACTTGAATCCGAAACTAGAATTTTCTATTCTAGAATAACATTAATAGATTTAACAAAAGATTTAACAGGGTCTAACTTGCTGTACACTGTAAAAAATGTCAGATGTTTCTGAATATGTAAAAATGTACTGTAATCAAAAACGAAAATATACAGTAACCTCTTCTAACTCATCTAAGGTTTCGAAAACCGTTCCTTTATCTTTAAAATCCCAGAAAACTATTTGTTTCAAAAATTTAAAAAAGAATTTATAAAAATTAATTTTTATTAGCTGCCTGTCCTTTTCGGAAACGTTTCTAAGTAGCTTTTACAGTACAATAATCACTTTTCTCAAATCAAAATATCACTTTTTTGGATTCTATCAATTCTCAAGTTAACATTTTCAGCTGCATAACTGATTTTGTGCATGCAATTGTAGCAAAACAATGTTAATTTTCATATTAATGTTAATACTGTTAAAGTGTATGTTTGCCTATTAAACATGTTCTCTGAATATCAAAATATTATCGTATGAATTTGTAGCATCCAAAAAAGTGATATTTTGATTTAAGAAAAGTGATTATTGTACTGTAAAAGCTACTTTGAGACGTTTCCGAAAAGGACGAACAGCTAATAAAAAATTTATTTTTATAAATTCTTCTTTAAATTTCTAAAACAAATACTTTTCTGGGATTTTTAAAGGAAAAGGAACGGTTTTCGAAACATTAGATGAGTTAGAAGAGGTTACTGTATATTCTAGTTTTTGATTACAGTACATTTTTATATATTCAGAAACATCTGACATTTTTTACAGTGTATGCAAAGTTGCCGAAGCGATAACATCATGAAAAATGATGGATATACACGGTAATCTCATCAGTGAAGCAGCATGTATGTTACCTAAATTCCAAAATATGGAGTGTTTTGCCCGGTTCTATTGTTTATTTGGTGAATAAGGACCTCTTTGCATCTTCTCGTGATGCAATATAAAGCAAGGTATCTCTGTTGTAAATGTCAATAAAAAAATATTTATATATGTTATGATAAAATTTAAGGGTTCGAATTGTAGTAAGACACCTTGTATATCTGAAAGGATAAATGAATTAAATTATAGTTTTCCAGTATAATATTGATTTGTTGTAATGAGGTTTTACACCTGTTGAAAATCGACATCATGATACAGAGAAACCTATTTTACTTGTAAATCTCGAAACAATAAAAAAATATAATTTTTATTTGTCTATATGTTCCGATATGTAAATGAGATGACATTATTAGTTAATTAAGTAGTACTCTAAATTTATATAAATGTTATGAAAGTGATAATAGCGAGATTGCACTAGTTAAAATTACGAAAGTAATTACATTATGTGATTGATGACAACTCAGAGAAGGTTCTGTGTTTACTGATGTTTGAGATAAACTCGCCTACTCAGGAAAATTCTGAACCGTTCATTTTGAATGTCAGTTGTAGACTTTGTGATTAATTTAATAAAATGTAGCGGAACATATATTTCACTATAATTCAGAATTCAAATTTAATATTTCGTTTGATTCTAAACGATACAATATAATTTAAAATGTTAAAATAATTGAGGAGTCCTGAGTTAATAAAGTCCTAATATTACGCTTAATTATGAAAAAATCAAGGAAATGGTACCTAAAACAAAACATGTTCTGCAGAGAATGCTTTGAGATATCTGAATCAGAAGAAATCGCTAAAAGTTAATTTGTTCCATTTGTAAACCTTATTGATGTAAGAAGCATCTAAGAATCAACTCCCGATCTGATTTTTTTTTTTTTTTTTTTTTTTTTTTTTTTTTTTTTTTTTTTTTTTGGGGGGGGGGGGGGGGTAATTTTTGTGGTCTCAAGACTATATATTTATTTGGAAATACTTTGTTTATTAAATAAATTTGTAGGGTATTTTATTTATTTTAAAAATTTTATGAAAGATTTTGGATGTGTTTGCGGATGTTAGTTTGTAGTTTAAATATACAGCCCAATAAATATACAAAGGTAATAACGAAATCCACTGACGTTATTACTTCGGTTGATTATTTTCAGTGTCGGAACTGGATCCGAAGAGGGTTTATTTTTTATTTTATGCACGAGAGACTATTATTGTCATTGTTGAAAATTAAAAAGTGTAAAAAGAAATTTGTAAATTTGTATGTCTTAAATGCTGATAATTTTTTTCGTGTTACAAGAATAAAATATCAACTTATTATTACTGCATTCTGATTTTACAATTAACACTAAGAGAAATATGCCAATTTCTAGTGTTTTAGAGTTTATTAGGACAATTTACGTGTTAGTTTCTAATCTTATCATTTAATTTTGTTTCCATGGCTTTATTACCCACATGTCTGGGTAATAACGCCAAATAACATTGGTCGAGAAATCACGCCGCTATATTTTATGAAAACATACCTGCTAAAATATTATTTCTTGTACACATAGTCAATAAGTTGCTTTATCAAATCTCTCGTTTGTTTGAAATAAAATATCTAAAACTAAACCGTGAAAATTGTTTGTAACTTAACTTAACGTTAATACCCTAGGACATCTTATAATATAAATTTGGTTATGCTTTTTTATTTCATATACTTCTACAGTAGTAGTGTTCTGTTAAAACTGTCGAACTGATGTTCAGTCATAAAATGGTTTTAAATTTACAAACTGTGACATTTTCAAGTAAATTTATAAAGCATAGGTATACAAATAACTATTTTAAAAGGGAATTTCTAAAGTTACATATTTAAAAAAATTTAAACTCTTATCACAATGTCACTCCACCGATGTTATAGGATATGTATATTTAACCAATAAGAATGCACCATGATGCAGTAAAGTAATTGTTTTCTATTAAAGCGTTGACGGGGCGATGAAACAAAAGTTTCAAACTTTTAACAGTGAATTCCATTATTTAAGATTTGAACTAAATTAAAAGTAACAATTACATTTTCGTTATGTTTCTGCATTATTAATGACTTCGCAGCCAAAATGTAGTCATATTATGATTCATAAAATAAAGTACAATCAATTAATTTTAATAGAACCAAAGTTAGGGTTTAAAACAAATTAAAGCTTTCTCTAAGCTATGCATTTTCTTTAAAGGAAAAACCATTAAAAATAAAAAATTTTGAAAAAAAAAACATTCACTTGCTTCTCATGAAAATATTCTCTTTTGTAAAATGATTTATTGCTCATTCAGTTATTTTCAGTGTTGGTATTTATAGGCATAATATTACATTCACATTTATTAAAGTATGTACAAGATGTAAGGCAGAAATTTATCGATTGTTATCTGCAGGTTGCTTTCAGAACTATTATTAAAATATTTTGAAAAATTATCTCGAAACTTTCCTTAAGCTTGAATTTGCTATTTGAGGATGACTTATATCAATTTTTAATGAATGCTATAAGTCATTAAATGAAAAAAAAATTGATATTTTCCATTTATCTCTATTTACATCAAATGAGTAAAAAGATTAATATTTGTCGAATCAGTCGGCGTGTGATTTTAGCTTTTTGTTTCTTTAAGACAAAAGAAAACAAATGACATGTTTATATATTTTAAAATTATCTTCTACATCTGTCTTACTCAGTTATTTAAACATCGAAGTTACATACCAAATATTACAGAGATCATTATATTTATATGTATTTTTATCCCACCAGTTCTTACTTGCGTGTGTATTTTATGGCAAATTTATTGTTGGCTTTTCCTAAATAGATAAGCGATAATATCATTTCAAGGAAATTAGTCTATGCATAAACGTATTCTTTTCTCTTGTTTTGCACATTTAAATATAAAACAATCTTGTAACGTCTCTCTACTACACCGTTTAATTATTTGTCTGTCATATTACAGAGAATCTACGGATAATGCATTATTTTACATCTTGTGTAAAAATACAGAGATTAGAAAAATCAAGATTGTGTTAAATAACGGAGGAATTAATTGGTAAATTTAAATCAGATTCTGTAAATTCACATTATTAAAAAATACACACAACTCTGTAAATTTATTTTTAATCAGAATAATTTTATTTAGATTTCAAAATAAGTGAATCCCTGAATATTCAAATAATTTGAATTTTTTATGTAATTTTGAAAATACTGTATCATTTAATTCTAACACAATTTGTTTCTAGCCCCCTGAGCTTTGAATCCCAGAGCTCTTGACAGAGTGTAGACGTTGCAGGACTGTACTGTTGTAAGTGATCCTTACTGTTGTAAGTGATCCTGTGACCTTTTATGATTAAACGGAGAAGTCTACTGTAATCCCCACCAATGATTTTTCCTTTTCTAAATAACTCTAAGTTAAAAAAATAACTATAATTTATATTTTAATATTTTTACCTAAATTTCAAGAGAATTTTGAAAATGCCTATTTTAAGTTACACGTTTTAGCGAAGATCAAAATATCTTTAAACAAAGCATGCAAATCCCTACCGGGAATTAGATATGTAATACAAGGGGAATGTCTACAAAATGATGAACGAGAAACTTAATCGAATGAATTTAACCCAGAATGCTTTTTTCCCCGTGACTTTACAGAAATTTTTAACAGCGTACTTAAACATTATTGACTCAATAGTGTTTACAATAGCTTTGCAAATTATTTATTGAGCACTTTTAAATTAGGAATTTTAATTTATGTACAGATTTCGTAGATATATCGGATAAAGTAAAGCCTGTAAATAACGAACAACTCGGGAACGCAGAAATTGTCCGCTATTGGGAAAACCTCAGAGATTCAAAAATCTCTAAGAAATGCTTAATATTTCACTAATTTGCTTTTATATTTCCTGAAACCTCTATTATATAATTAATAAGAAATTAAAAATATTTTTTAATCAATAAAATTGAAATACATTTGTGCACACTTTTATCCACTGTTTATTATATTCTCGTGAAATAATCTGCTACAAAAGTTTACTTTTGCTTGCGATTGCATGTAGTTTGTTTTTCTACGTGACGTTATTGGACATTGTAGAGTTCCGGGCGGTAAAGGAAGGATTTCACTTTTTGACCTTTAAAAGCATAAAATCTCAAAATATTCTGGGGCGTTATTTAAATGCTCTGGGAGATATTCCTCCCGGGCAACACCCTGAATTTAGCACTGATGGGTGGGGGGATTTTTCACAGCTCTTTATCTACAGTTATCTGTGGTCAGAAAATTTGTGACACGGTGTCCTGATAAGTTCAGAGGCCTTTTTGTTTTTATTTTTTTCTTTAAAACATACTTTTTCATCCTTTATCGCCGTAAATGGTGTCCGTTATTCAGAGGTTAAACATACAAAAATTTAAGTTTTGGGAGTGGGGATTGAAAAACTGTCCGTTAAATAGATGTGTCCGTTATGGAGGTTTTACTGTATTATAATAGATAGTTTTCAAAAAAGTAAATATTGGCTAATACGTTTTTTAATGCAGTGTTTATATTTGGCAAATATTATCCTAAATCTGCAATAAAATTAAAGATTTTCTGTGAAGATTTACAATTTAGCCTTATGTTGGAGCCGAATTTTCGCAAGAAAATGCCTCAAAACTACGTGTGACAGTAGTGAAAAATATTCTCAAATTTCTTATACATAGTGTGCGAAACATTTTCGTACTGAAATAAGTATCACATAAATTCTGCAAAAGTGTTCGTAATGAACTTCTTCTAAAACAGCTCAATCAAAGATATTTTTTGAAATAGTATTTCCTAATATGTTCAACACGATAGTTAGGAATAATGCTAAAATAAAAATACGAGCAATAAAGCATATTAGTTCAATTCGAAAGAAAAACGCACATATTACGCCTAAAACATAAATTATATACAAAAAGTAAATTATATAAAAAAGGAGTTATGAACTTTTCAGCTAATACATTATCAATCTGTCGATTTCTTTGTACTAACGAAAGAGCGATAAATATAAGATGATTTTTTTAAATAGCTTTTGTCATTACAATTTCAATTCTTTTTTCGGTTTTTACGCCGAGAAATCCAAATTAAGATTGGCTCTAGAGTGGGATGTTTTAAAAATCAAAATATCTGATATTTTTCAGTAAATATTTATTATATAATTCAGAAATAAATTATTGGCGTATTAAACAAGTAAATAAATTGTTTAGTTGTTTTACTCGAAAATACATACATATTATTATATAGACATTAAATTTATATTAAAATAATGTAACATACATTATATTAACATTATAACAATCATTACACACATACCTTATATTTACATAATAATATATACATTAAAATTTAATAAAAAATCATAAAAGTATTTTTAGCCGATTAACAGTATACAGTACTTTTCACATAATATCTTTTAGATTTAATCTAGATTTCTATAAGAATTTTATGAAATAATTAAAAAAAAAGTCCTCAAAGATAACTTATTAGGTAGATTTCGTATGAAAAACTACCTATTGCGGTCGCTCCTATGATGGATTTTCTGAAAAAAATTTGCAGATCTACATCGATCATGACCCCTAGACCAAAAAACTACCATCAGTAAAAAAATTTCTCTATCTGTCTATCCATATCTCTCTGTATATATGATTTTTTTTTAAAAAACTCGATAAATTCTATAATTCTGCTCAAATCTCCTCAAAACTGATACATAAATGCAAGAGGTATAAAATCTCGGTTGAGTCCGTTAATGGGCAAAATCAGACCAAAGGGGTCGAAATAAGGAGGATTTTTGTGAAAACAGAAAAAAGCCAATAACTTCTTAATAAAAATAGATATAGAATCACTTTAAAGTTTATAATACGTCTAAAATTTGGGCCAAAAGTTTATGCATGACAGATTTTTGATAAAATTAAAAATGGGTTCTACTGGCGCAAAAATAGGGTTTTTGGGAGAAAAAATTATAACTTTGTCAATTCTCAAGATATCAAATCCAACTAAATTTTTTATAAATATTCTCAAAATTATCTAAAACTTTTGTACTAACAAGTTTTTGATAGGACCAAATCTGACCGATAAAAAAAGTAAAAACGAAAACGAAAAGGGGGCGGTAACATAAAAAAAAAATTATAACTTCGTCAAATATAAAACTATGAAATCCTATTAAATTTATTTTAGATTGTTTCAATAATATCTACAACTTTTATTTTTACAATTTTTATAGGACCAATTCTTGTAGCATAAAGGAATTAAGCAAAGTAGGAGTTGAAGAAAAACTTTGAATTCAAACCGATTCAAATTCAAACTATATAATTAGACGTATTGATGAGTTTTTTCTTTCTTATAGAATAGTTTTCAAAAAAGTCTGACAAAGTGGGCATTTCGTACAAAATTTCTCGAAGCGATCGGTATTGAAAAATTGAAAATTTGAGGAAATATTCAAATAACAAATCGATCGTTTTCTGACCCATTTTTAAATCCTTTTTTGCTCTCAAAAGCATCCAATTGACAGGTTCTCTTATTTAGGAGCTTTATAATGTGTCGTATTTGTCAGTTTTTTGATAAAAGCAGAAAATGTATTTCAAAAAAGGCTGCCAAAGTGGGCATTTCGTACAAAATTTCACAAAGCGATCCTGATTGAAAAATTGAGGAAGTATTTAAACAACAAATTGCTTATTTTATGACTCATTTTTAAATTAAAATTTGCTCTCGAACGCATCCAATTGATAGGTTTTCTTATATAGGAATTGTATAATGTGGCGTATTGCTCAGCTTTTTGATAAAGGCAGAATATATTTCAAAAACATGCTGTCTAAATGGGCATTTGAGACGAATTTCGCTTAAGATGATTCTCATAAAACCAGTTTCTACAGAAAAATGAAATTAAATTTTTTTGAAAAGCGGCCAAATAAAGTTGTTAAACTGGGTTTATCTCTAATCATATTTTATGTTTTGTTGTTGAAATGAGCACTCTACGAAATCTAATTCCACCAATAAGTCAAGCTGACAGGGATTTTTTATAATTTTTAACCTTTTCTTCTCTTTATTTCTCTTCTTTTTCTTATTCTCTTCTTTTAGGAATAACAGTTTCTTAGAAAAAGTTTAGTATCATTACATATTTTTAAAGTGTATAAACATAAAAAATAAAGCACAAAATATAGCAGGAGCTTACTTTCTAATCACAAAAATGTCTTTTTTTTTCTCGAAAAATATGTCTTGTTTTACAGACAATTTACTTTCTAAGTTGTTGTTTTATGAAAAAGTGTCAAACATATTTATTTTAGCGGATGGGAGATTGACTGTTTTGTTGACAGGTAATCATCATTAACCTTCTCAATGAAGAATAGCTTCCTTACTCTTTTTATTTTAAGCAGAAAAATTACACAAAATATTTCTTATGGGGGAGAAAGGGTCAGGTATCTTTGGAGTGTCAAAAGTTAACAAAAGTTATAACCTCGTTAGGTTAAAAATTATTAAATTTATTTTGAAAAACCCATTAACTTTCAATGTAATTTATTTATGCTATAATTTACGTAACACATACACCGTTAATATGTTAGGAAAGGAATTTATAAAAGCCATCCTATTAACTGTTACTCATATTGCCTTTTGGGGTGGTAAAATTCTTAAATATTCACACATAATTAAAATAATCACTACAATTAATTGCTGCTATTATTTTATTACTTATCATAAAGTGAACATAAAATATTCAGTCTTGCCTTTACGAGTGTTACTTTCGTCAGACAAAATCACAGTACAAAAGTCAACAAGTAAGAAAAATCATGCGTTAACCATAGATTATGAAAAACTTTCCAACGCTTCCTGAAATTTTTAACAAAACTTTGTTATTTAGGGAAATAATATGCTACTGTCCATATCCAAATATGTATTGAAGTACTTTTGAACAGCACTGTATTTGATCCGTCGGTTGATATATACATACAATATAATGGAAAAATTTATTTTAGCAAGAAAAGGCGTAAATAGTTGAAATTTCTCTTGCAGCACTTCATTCTAATAGATGGAAAATACTTCAATACTTTTGTTCAGCCCTGTAATTTAGCCAGTATCTTTACTACACGCTAGTATTTTGTTAAAATTTAGTTCAAACAAACACATTCTTAAAGCTACTTAAATCACATTTCCAGAAATTATCACATATGGGTGACCATACATCTAATACTTTGCGTGACCCTTTATATCATTTTATCTATATTCTACAAATATTTCTTAATAAACTGAAAGCAGTTCAACGTAAAAATGCATAACTATTGCATTTTAAGTTAATTACTCTAATATTCAGTAACTTTTATGAACTCTTTTTTGTAACCCTGTATATCAACTATAACATTTATATACACCATATAATTTGCAGACATTTTGTAAAACTTAAAAGCGCATATCATAGTTGAAAATGCATTTCAACCACCCATCAGCTATCATCGGTAATGCACAGTATTTTGGATAAAAATATAAGGTTTGAAATATCTTGTGTGTCCATGTAAAAGCTATGCACTTCGTATTATGCGTTAAATATTAAGTCTCAGCCGCGTATATCAATTTTATGATACTTGAAACCGTTTAACATTATTAAAATATGTCGCAAACAATTCCCTCCTTTATTATTGTGTAATGGAATTCTTTTGAGTGGCCCTGTAAATGAATAATAACTATTATTTTGACAGCATATTTTACAGAATGTGTATTTCAGTGCAATTTGCAAATCCGTGTGAAGTTCAGTAAGTTTAACAGGGTGTAACACCTTTAAAATTCATTTGAAAAGATTTTTCCAATTGGCCATAATGTATCGGAAAACTTTTGACTATCCCTGTAAATAAACTAATCATTTTAGAAACTTCATTTTCAATAGAGTTTCGTTCTAGGGTAAACATCAATAACATATGAAATTTTCAGACTAATCCGAGTATATTTACGGGACTAGAGCGTAGACAGACGGCCTGACGGCCATACGGCCAGACGTCCGGACAAACCGAATGCATAAACACTTTTCAACTTTGTTGAATGTATTAAAAACCACAATGACACTAGTAATTACAAAAGGAAAGAATGACCCCAAAAATGCTGCTGATTACTTTTGTTTTCCCGGAAAAAAATAAGCTATCATGTCAATGATCAATCGAATTTTAGAGCAATTGATTTCTCATACCGTTTTATTTGCGTTCTTAATTATGTAAATACGTAGCAACTAAAGCTCATTCATACCTCAAAAAATAAAGTATTATTAGATATAAACCCAGTTTAACAACTTTATTTGGCCGCTTTTGTAGAATTTTTAATTTCATTTCTGTGTAAGAATTGGTTTTATCATAATCATCTTAAATGAAATTCGGCTCAAAATGCACATTTTGCTAGCATTTTTTTAAACTTATTCTGAATTTATGAAAAAATCGACCAATACGACACATTATATAGATTCTAAATAAGATATTCCTAAAAAATCATACACATCACCGGTAATTGACAAAGGCAGCTGAAAATAAAATTGTACTTTTTTTAGGTAGCTTTCATTACAAAAAGTAAAAAGCTACCTATTGCAGCCGTCCGGAGGAAAGCACTTCCGGAAAATTTTGGTATATTTTCACCGATCATGACCCCCAGGCCCCAAAACCACCCTCCGTTCAAATGTTGACATATAAATATATATATATAACCATATATATATATATATATATAACCATATATACATATATGTGACGATTTAAGGAAAACTCGAATTATTTCCGCTGGTTAAAAAGAAACACAGTCATGGCAAGCGAGGGAAAAAATAAAATAAATAAATAAATGTAGAAGATCCAATAATTAGTCATGGGCTGCTATAAATTCATTTATTAAATTCGTAATAATGAGGAAGGAAAAGCTTCTTTTGCAAAAATTCCATCATTATTTCAGCGAGCTGTCCTCATCGAAGAAGCAACCCAAGAAAACTTTTTTTTTTTTTTATCTCGAGACTTCCACCTTTTTAAACTAAAAAAAAAGTTCTGGAACATTCTGTAACCTCAAACCATCATTCTTTTATGTAAACAGAATTCTTGTCCAGCTACGAGATTATTTTCCACAAACGATAAATTTATTTTTAAAAAAATATTATTTAACCAATTTATAATTGACTCAGAATTTTAAATATCTTAGGCAGACGATTTTTATAAATGATTAATTTTAAGAGAAAAAGAAAAGAAATGAATTTATTAATATGCACACATCAAAGGTTGACGTAGGAAAAATAAATAAATAGATAAAATAAAATAATGATATTTTTTGAAAGGTATGGTTTTGGAATAAATTTAATAAGACTTTCTTAAAAAGGGTTGATAAAAACATAGAAGAAATCAGTTTTATTTGGAATATTAAGAAATAAAGTTTTAATTAAGAATATTTTTAATTTAGAGCCATCTTTTTAAATTTACGCATACTGGAATAATGTTTTTTAAGGCAAATTAAGAATTTATATCGTCTGCATAAGGATTAACAGATTAGATTTAGAAACAAGATTTTAATTTAATAATTTGAAGTAAGTACGGAATATTATTATAAGAAAATTAAGATAGTATAAAGGTTAGTTTTGGCGAAAAAATTTTTAATTTGTAATATATATATATATATATATATATATATATATATAACCATATATATATATAACTGATTTTTGTCATGCGATAACTAACGTATTTATGAACCGATTTGAATGAAACTTGGTATGTACATAGTACATACAAATGTCTCGACCGAGTTCGTTGGCCAGCATCATCCGCCATTTTGTTTCAAAATGGTGGCCATTTTAAATTTTTAAAAAAAATTTAAAATTTAAAATTCAATGCGAAAAAATTAAAAGTTAAAAAATATTTTTCTTTTACGTGTTAGAACTTAAAACAAAGATTCTAGAACACTTTTTATTTTGTCTATATCTTAAAAAATGATTGAGTTATACCACTTTGAATTTTTCTTATGGCTGACATTTTGAAACGATCTGATTTTTGTCACGTAATAACACGCGTATTTATGAACGGACTTGAATGAAACTTGGTATGTACTTAGTACATACAAATGTCTCAACTGAGTTCGTTGGCCAGCATCATCAGCCATTTTGTTTCAAAATGGCGGCCATTTTAAGTTTTTTAAATTTAAAATTTAAACTTAAATACGAAAAATTTTAAAGTTGAAAAATATTTTTCTTTTACGTGTTAGCACCTAAAACAATGATTCCAGAACACTTTTTATTTTGTCTATATTTTAAAAAATGATTGAGTTATAACACTTTGAATTTTTTATATGGCTGACATTTTGAAACGATCTGATTTTTGTCACGTGATAACACGCGTATTTATGAATCGATTTGAATGTAACTTGGTGTGTTCATAGTATATACTGAGGACTGAATCGAGTTCGATACTCAGTTCCATCCGCCATTTTATTTCAAAATGGCGGCCATTTAAATTTTTTTGTAAATTTTAAAATTTAAAATTAGGTACAAGAAAGTGAGAAATTGAAAAAGATTTTTCTTTTATGCATTTTACCTTGATACAAAGATTCAGAGCATTTTTTGTTTCATTTGTATCTTACAAAACGGCTGAGTTTTTGCATATATATATTAATCGATTTTAATATGAGTGTGCATGTGTTCCTGAATTAAGATTACGACTAAGCTCATAATCAGGTTCTACTAATATAACTTGATTTAAAATAAATAAATAAATATATAAGTATATTAAAGCTACCTTTTCCTCCAGGCACTGCCGGAAGGACTATTAATGTTTATTGAGTTATCTCATTTTAAATGGTACAACATGCATCAACAGAAATAAAATTTTTAACAGTTTTTTCCTATTGTGTCGGGAAGTTGTTCATAATTTATGGCATGATAGATGGATTTTCGTTCTTTTTATATTTAACTAATATTTCATGTTAACTGGTGTATGAATAAATGCATTCGGTCATTTACAGATAAATAAAAATTATCAAGCACATTTGCATTTATTAACGGAAATTGATGAAGTAGAATTTTTAACTGTGTTATGCCCCGCATAACTCTAGAATCCTTAAATGTCACAGAAGAGAAATATGCCAGCATATTTTTTCCACTTGTAGAATCTTGTCTACCTCATGATATATTAAAAATCTGGGAAGGACAGCGTGAGAAGACTGCTCAAGGTAAGAACCAATTAAATTCTATCCTTGATTTTTTAAAAAATGAAGTAATTGCGGAAGAGCGGGTTCTTTTGGCTCATTCCACTCTTGGTTTTGAAAACCCAAAGAAATATAACAAATGTAATAATGAATATAATTCAATGCCAACTGCTACAGATTTATTTATAAATAATAAGTCTAATAAGAATTTAGTTAAAAAACGTGAAGATTTGTGTATATTTTGTGACAAGTGTCACTTATCAGAAAAATGTTTTAAAGCTAGTTCGCTTTCTTTTGATGAGAAACGTAACTTAATTTTGAAAAAAGGAGCTTGCTTTGTTTGCCTGAAGAAAAACCACATTTCACGCAATTGTAACTCTAAAATTAAATGCACGAATTGTGGTAAAAGACATTTTTTTTATATTATGTCAAAATGTTTTTAATGAGGGTGGTAATGTGTTGTTAGAAAGTCATAAACATGAATCAGGGAGTAGTGACACTGTTTTAACTACTCAAGGTTCGGATCTAACTGTGTTACTCCAAACTTTGAGTGTCCGTGTAAAGCACAATGGAAAAGAGAAAATCGTACGTGGAGTTATTGACACAGGATCCGAACGCTCCTATTTATCACGAGATGTAATTAAATATTTGAATTATAAAAGTATTGGTGAAATTAAATTAATTCACACATTATTTGGTAATGTTGAAACAAGTGAAACAAAGCATAATAAATATAGAATTCACTTAAGTAGCATAGACAATAGTTATAAATGTGATATGCATGTTTTAGATGTTCCTGTTATTTGTTCTAAAATACGAAAAGTGCCAAATGGGCCTTGGTTATCAGAATTATATAAATGTGGTATTAAAATTTCTGATGTTGAAAATAGTTCATGTGAAACCGAAAATGAAATGAAATTATTGATTGGTTCTGATGTGGCCATAAAAATTACTCACCGGAAATATTAAAGTTTTAGAAAGTGATCCGGTTGCGGTAAAAACCCATTTGGGATGGACTCTAATGGGAAAAATTCCAAGTATTAAATCAAAAACAAATAAGGCTGCTATGATTATTTCATCACTTTGGAACAATTGTTCCGTTGCTGATTTGTGGAAGCTGGATATAATGGGTATAACGGATCCAGTTGAATCCAAAACTAAATCTGAAATTCATGAAGAAACTATGCAGCATTTTAAGAGTAATATAAGAATAGATTCAGAAGGGAGATACGAAGTAGCATTGCCATGGGTGCTAGATAAAGCTTGCTTATCTAACAATAGAGAATTGGCCGAAAAGCGGCTTGCTACAACGAGGAAAAAGTTAATTAATTTAAATAAAATTGAGGTATATAGCGAAGTATTTGATTCGTGGATAAATGCAGGAATAATTGAAAGGGTGGTTGATAATAAAGAAACTAAAGTACATTATTTGCCACACAGACCTGTATTTAAAGAATCGAGTGAAACTACTAAAGTTAGACCAGTTTTTGATGCTTCAGCTCATGTTAAAGGTTCCCCTTCTCTAAATGATTGCCTAGATAAGGGATTAAATTTGATTGAAATGATTCCTTCTATATTGCATCGGTTTCGGAAATATCCTGTTGGTGCAGTATCCGATATAGAAA
This sequence comes from Maratus speculifer, assembly GCA_964019185.1. NCBI lineage: Eukaryota > Metazoa > Arthropoda > Arachnida > Araneae > Salticidae > Maratus > Maratus speculifer. Next base: position 295,905,525 of record OZ025292.1, read on the forward strand.
AGGCATTTCTACAAATTGGTATTAGAGTAGAGGATAGAGACTATCTGAGATTTATATGGGAAAATGGCATAATTTATAGACATAAACGTGTTGTTTTTGGAATCAATTGTAGCCCCTTTTTATTAGCGGCTACTTTGAGACATCATTTAGAAAGTGCGACTGAAAATCTTGCTTCTACAGCAGAAATTTTGAATGAATCGTTATATGTAGATAATTGTGTTTGCAGTTTCAACACAGTTGAAGAATTAAATAAGTTTATATTTGAATCCCAAACGTTACTATTCTCTGCAAAATTTAATCTCAAGGGATGGTTGTCAAATTATCCCATTTAAATTATTTCTGAAAATTCAACAGCTAATGTAACACCAGTATCAGGTTTAAACTGGGATCTAGAAAACGATACCCTATCTTGCAAAATCGGTTCTATTGAGGAAAAACAAATTATTCCCACAAAACGAGCTACTCTCATTCGCTCAGAAAGTGTTTGATCCTCTTGGATTTACCTCTCCTGTGACTTTGCTCCCTAAACTTATTCTACAAGAATGCTGGAAGTTAAAAATTAAGTGGGATGAATTACTCCCAACTAATTTGGCTAAACAATTTTTAAAATGGGTGCAAAGATTGAAGATGATTTCTGACATCAAATTGCAGCGATGGATGTATTTTGATAATTATGAAAGTAATGATGTAGGCCTTCACATATTTTGTGATGGAAGCAAACATGCGTATGCTACTTGCATTTTTCTAAGAGTAAAGAGAAAAGATAAAATCCTGGTAACTTTCGTACAGTCACGTGCAAGAGTAGCTCCCCTTAAGAACATAAAGATACCCCGGTTGGAGCTTTTAGCATGCTGCATTGGAGCCAGGTTGGGAAGTCGAGTTATATCTGATCTACGAATTCCAAATTTAAAGATATTTTATTGGTGTGACTCAACTACAGCTTTAAGCTGGATAAAGCGAGACGAAAGATGGGGAACATTCGTTTGGAATCGCGTAGAAGAAATCAGATCCTTAACTCAAAAGAACCAATGGCGACACATTGCAGGAAAATTTAATCCGGCAGATATCCCTTCCAGAGGTTGTTCGATTGAACAATTTTTACAAAAAAGATGGTGGGAGGGACCAGATTGGTTGGCTCAACCTGAATATACTTGGCTTCAAAGTGTCGAAAAGTCCGGATGAAGAAATTATTAACTCTGAAAAACGGAAAAGTGTCATTCCAGCAATGAACAAGAACACAAAATCTAGTGATTGGTATTATCGACGGTTTTCATCTTTCAAGAAAATTATAAGATTGATCGCCTGGATTTTAAGATTCTTAAACAATTTAGGAAATCCTAATTCAAAAGAAGTTTCTGAACTTACGTGTTTGGAATTAGAACAAGCCGAAAGAAAATTGATAATTTTGATTCAGAAAGACAGATTCAACGAGAAGAATAATCAGAAGATACGTAGCTTAAGACCAATCCTAGATGAAGATGGTATTATAAGAGTGAAAACGCAAGTTATTTATAGGGAAGATGCTTTCAATTCTAAATACCCTGTTCTTTTGCCTTCTGACCATCCTATAGTCCACCGCTCGATCTCCTGGAAACACCCAGAGCTTTTGCATGCAGGAGTGGCTCTTATGATTACATCGTTACGAGAAGACTACTGGATCGTAAAAGTTAGGAAAACTATTCGAGCTGTAGTACAGAAATGTTAAGGATGCAGAAATAGTCAGTATTGATAAAAACAAGTATTGAATCTTCTTTTGTCGTGTTCTATTAATTTAGGCCATTTTCCTTCTTTCCTTTATTTTCTGTTTTTAGCACTTTCCGGGTTAAAAAGTGCTTATGCATTCGGTTTGTATGCCCGTCTGTCCGCGTTCTAACTCACATAAATATACTCGGATTACCATGAAATTTGTAGACGTTATTCACGTTTATCGTAGCACAAACCGTAGTGAAAATGAAGTTTCTACCATGATTAGTTTATCTACAGGGAGAATCACAATTTTTCCATTACATTACGGCCTATGGGGAAAATTCTTTTCAAAGAAATTTTTAAGATGTTATACCCTGTCAAACATATTAAAATTTATATGTATTTACGAGGTGCACCAAAATATGTATTCTATAAAATATTTGGAAAAAATATAGCAATTATTCATTTACCGAACCAAACAAAAGAATTCCATTAGATAATGGTAAAGGGGGTAATTGTGTACGACATATTTTAAATTTATTAAACTGTTTCATGTATAATTATATATATCACTGAGGCTTAGTATGAATTATACGATACTGTCTTGCATAATATGAAGTACAGGAGACGCACAAAGGGGACACACGCATTTGCAGGGACGCACAAAAGATTTCAAATAGTACGTTCTTTTCGAAGTACTCTTTATTAATCCGATGACAGCTGATGGATGGATGAAATGAATTTTCATTATGATATGCGCGTATAAGTTTCACTAATTTTATGCATATTATACGATGTGTATAAATGCTATAGTTAATATACTGGACTACCCAAAAGAGCTCGCCAACGTTACTGAATATTAGCATAAATTACCAAAAGGTGATTCTTAAATAATTTATGCACCTTTACGCTGAACTTCATTAAATTTACTAAAAGATTTTTGCAGAATATAGATAAAATGAAATACAGAGCCACGCAAAGAATTTGGTACATGGAGCCTATGAATGATAATTTATGAGAAAGTGATTTCAGTTGTTTTAAGAGTGTTTTAGTTTAAAATAAATTTTAGCTTAATACTGATGTGTAATAAAGGTATCAGGCAAACTACAAGGCTGAAAAAGTGTTCAAGTATGTTTCCATCTATTAGTATAAATTGCTCAAAGAGAAATTTCAAGCTACATGGCATTTTTTGCTAAGCTAATTTTTCCCATTATATAGTATGTATATAAGCTTACGGATCAAATACAGGGCTGTTCAATAATATTGGAATACATTTTGGCTATATTTGGCTTTATATCCTTATTTACCTAAATAACGAAGTTTTTAAAAAGATTTCATGAAGCGTTGGAAAGTGCTTCATAATATATGCTTAACTCATGATTTTTCTTACTTGTTTATTTTTATTATTTTATTTATTTTTTAAGTTGGGAATATTTACGCTACCTCTTACTCCCGGTACTGGTCAGAAGTACTTTTTCTGATTCAATTAGGAAAAACTTTCTGTTTTGAAAAATCGGTGGTAACAGATTTAAAATTCTGCAAAAGGCATGGAAAAAAAATAGGTATTACTTGAGAGTTTTTTTTTTTTAAATATTGATCAGTTAAGTGATTAAAATCTTATTATTTAGATGTTCCATGAATGTCTGTATAAACGAGCAGTTGATACTATCTTCAGAACATCCTCATGGATGGCAAGGATGAAGTCTGGTTTTGTCTTATGTATGTATATATATATATATATACAGGGTTCTCGCTGGCTTTTGAGAAACATCAGCTATTTGCCGGATAAAAAATAAAAAACAGTCGCCAAATGAAAAGAAATGTTAGCAAAATAGATTCGGCCGCTGAAAAATGTATTTTTATTGTATCCCCATTTTTCCCAAACGTATATTTTTTTCTTATAAGATATAAATTCGACTAAATACATTCTGTCTCCTGAATGTTAAAAAGTTTCAGATATTTTTAGCAGTGTAAATAAAAATTAAAACTAGCTATCGTTCATTTATCATTGTGAAAACTTACACTAAAAATTTCTATGACATTTCGACTTTTAATCGACAGAAAAAAATTGAAATATTTGACAAACCAATGATGACTTTGCATTCAACTAATTAATAGAACATGATATAGTGATTAATTTGCAATAAATAAATACATATCGGATAATCATTTCTGTCTTCGGTCATTGCTACAATGCACAGTGTGGTATTTAGCCCCAAAACCTGGCCAAAAATGATTATTTTAAAAAACAGTTTCCCGTCTTGTTTTATTATTCTTTAAAATGTTAATTAGTTGCTGTATCCAAATGCGCAAAGCTCAAAGCACCTGCGCAACACAACGCGCCTCACGATTGGTCGAAAGTTCCCGTTTGTCTACAGTGGTCGTGTGATTTTCCGATGCGCTCAGATTTGGACATTTTCAAATCTCTTATAGTTTCGTGTCTAAACAATTTAGTGGAAACAGTTGTGATGGATTATTTTGAGCCAGGTATGTACTTTATACACACTGTATTTAAATAATGAATATCCTCCCGGTTTTTGTTTAAATGGTTGATAACGTATGTGCAATTAACAATAGCAAAAATATACTTAATAATAATGTTTAGAAAGGATTTTGTTGTATTTTTAAACATATTTAAGTTGGGAAAACTATTGTGTGATATGCAATTCTTAGTATACAAGATCGTTATAAAACAATCAGCCGCCCGAAACCGCCCCCTTTTTTTTAATATTTTTTTTTGTTTGATTCAATAATATTTGACTTAAATTACCGCATTTAGTTTTTCATTTATTTTGCTAACAGGGCCTTCTGGATTGAGGTCTATGACTCGAAATGAGTTGTATTCCATTATGCAAAGCTCAAATGAGTCAAATTGATTTAGTGATTTGAAGCAAAGCTTAAATATATGGAGCAAGAATTATTAAAAAGTTATTCTGAAGGTGATCCAAGGATAGCTGAAATGAGGCAAAAGCTCGCCGTTATAAAGAATCAGTTTAAACGAAAATGGTTAGCTCCTCATAAAACGAAGTTAAGATTCGAAGAAAACAATATCGAATGGTTAAATGGCACTATATTGCTGCCTATTTCAGGTATGTGAAACACAAAAAATGCAAACTCCTTACTTTACTATTTCGTGCTTTGTTTTTTGCTTAAATTTTGTCTCCTGTGCATTGAAACAAAACTTGTTATTATAGATATATTTATTAAGTAGGTATTTGTTACTATTACAGGGGCCAGTCCCGGTCGTCCTCAAAAAGCTTTTGTAGATTCAAGTGAAAGAAGCAAACGCCGCAAAACCAAAGACCTCCGATCAAAAGACGTTGAAGTATTGACATATGCTACCCAAATGAAATTGGGGGAATCAGGCAAAGTAGATGCTTCTAATGTCGTAAAAGATCTTACAAAAAGTCCCCGAAAAGCAAAAAAATATTTAAAGGCTATGAAAAAATGTTCCGAATAACAACAGAAACCTCACCAATTATCAGCTTTACGCCCTTTGTCAATGTATACAGAAGCTGGACTTACTAAATCTCAATATGAGATAATACAAGAAACAAATAAAAGCTTTTTTCCGTGCTATTCTATTCTTCAGAGGGTAAAAAAAGAATGCTATCGAGAGATTCACAGAGTGACAGAGACATGTGCCGAAGTAAAAGTGAAAACGTTCATGGATCATGCGGCATCACGACTGATTTTACATGTTAAAGAAGTTGTAGAATCTTTAAATGTTGACGAAAAACTATCTTTAATTTTAATAAGCAAGTGGGGTTGTGACGGGTCACAGCAGATGCAATATAAAATGAAGTTTGAATGTGAAGCAGATTCTGACACCAATATTTTTCAAAGTTATATGGTTCCTCTTCAATTAATTTACGGGCTCGAAAAGAAAATTCTTTGGCAAAATCCAACACCAGCATCACCTCGATACTGTCGACCTATAAGGATTCGATTTATCAAGGAGTCAAATGACGTAACAACAGATGAAATAAAATGTATCAAATCACAAATCGCAGCACTTACTAGCACAGAAATTGACGATATGAAGATAAAACATAAAATGCTATTCACCATGGTGGATGGAAAAGTATGCAATGCCGCAACACACACCAAATCTACGATGAGGTGCTACATATGTGATGCTACGTCATTTGAGTTTAATGACTTATCGAAAAAGAGGGAATCTAAGAAAGAAAATTAAAGTTTCGGCCTTTCCTTGCTACATGCTCGCATACGATTTTTCGAGAGTATATTACATGTAGCATATATATTACCTGTAAAAATGGAACGTCCGCCTATCTGCTGAGGAGAAACAATTGGTAGAAGATTAAAAAAAAGAAATTCAGAAAAATATCAAACAACAACTCGGGCTTTTAGTAGACATCCCCAAAGCAAATTTCGGAAATACCAAGGATGGAAATACCACAAGACGATTTTTTGAGGAATGTGAAATGTCGGCAGCGATAACAGGAGTCGATAAAAATTTAATATATCATCTTAAAGTGATATTAGATGCATTGTGCTGCGGATTCAAAATTAACACAGAAAAATTTGAAAAATATTGCCAAGAAACGGCTGAACTGTATGTGAGCTTATATAATTTTTATCCTATGTCCCCTAGAATGCATAAGATACTTCGTCATGGTGCAGATGTAATAAAAGAAGCTATTCTGCCAATAGAACAACTAAGTGAAGAGGCTGCCGAAGCGCGCAATAAACATATTAGGTCATTCAGGTTGAACTATGCAAGAAAGTTTTCTCGCGTGGCCTGCAACATGGATGTACTAAATAGGCTTCTTCTGACTTCTGACCCCCTAATAACGGGCAAGAGATGCAACAAAAACAAGAAAAAAATATCCTTGTCTTCTGATGTTCTAAATTTGTTATCAGAAAGCGATATCACAAATGTTAATATTCTTGATGATAGTAATAGTGATGAAAGTGAGGAATAAATGTTTTAATTTATTAATAACACTTTGTTTTATCATTTTTATTCCATAATTCATACAAAAACGAGAATCTGTAGCTATAAGAGTAATAAAATAATTTTGGCCAGGTTTTGGGGCTAAATACCACACTGTGCAATGAATTAATGTTAAGTGAATATCTCTATAAATAGAGACATGTAAAGGGCATGGTATGACTAAACATCCAATAGTTGAGCAGCGCGGATAAGAATCTCCAATGTATTGGCACACACATATATACACAAAACAGGAGCAGAACTTGAGTATTCGTAATTTGGCGAGTCTGATTTTTCTTTTACTCGCCAAATAGAGCATTTTGTTACATTTTGGAGTTATGGCGAACGACAGCGAGAACTCTGTATATATATATATATATATATATATATATATATATATATATATATATATATATATATATATATATAAACCTGCCTTCAAGCATAACCTTATACATTGCAAATCTCCCCTCAGCATAAACAGTTTTCGTTCTTTCTTTCTTTCAAATCCCTTGCCAGACCTTTTCCTACAAAGCAAAACCCATTTTTAAGGGTTTGAGTACTGAGAAACGCGATGAATTCAATTGAGCGGCAATTATACTGTCTTAACAGCAGCATCTTTAACTTTGTTTTGGTTATATGTAGGCATGCTACTTAAAGTCGATCAACTTATGTAAATTCCCACTTAATGAACGTCTTTATACGTGAATTGTTCCTGTAAAGCCTTAATCAGGAGATAAAACCCTCTCCTGACTAAGCATCCCAACTATATAATTCCCAGGTAATTTGGAGGAAAGTGCACCCACGACGGATTTTACTTGGACCAGGTGCCATTAATGTATGTGACGAATTTTAGCTAGAAGTTAGCCATGAATGTGCAAGGTTTCGACTACTACTTTCATTGGATGCTTCACACATTTCCTCTTTGCTGCAAGCTTGAATCCATTGTTAAGCTTACCCCATTCATGCCTGAATTATTTTCTTTGTTAATATTCAAATTTTGCGTTTTCCCACCACGTTTAAAACAAGAATAACTTTTATCTTAATTTATCGAAGACTTTGTCTCGAGAAAGAAAGTATTTACTTATCCTCCTTTTCACTGGTGTGAAAATCGATTACTTGAATTTTTTTAAACTGTCCCAAAAATGGGACGCTAGGCACTAATTGGTTACTTACACTTAACTCCGGATGTATAAACATCCCATCCTGTGGTAATTTTCCTTGCATAGGTATTCTCTTTTTTTGTGCTTCGTCACTATCGATATTGATGTCATATTTGTTGCGTAAATTCAGCCGTAAAAGGGTTTTTTTCTTTTTTGTTTAATTTCTCGTTTAGAGAATTCTAATTCCTTACCTTTTCGATTTTTTTATATGTGATTCTATCGTGGGGCACTTTTATAATTACTTTAGACTATTGTGATCTTGATACTGGTTTTTGGGGATTTTATTATAATAATGGATGTCATGTTTGATTTTTTGTTAGGTTTCTGTCCCAGTGGGTCTTTTTCAAACTGCGATATTTTTTATTTTATTTTATTTTGTCTTGGAATGTTTTTTATATTTAACAATCCTTATTCTGAGGCTGTGGTCCCTCTATGTGTTTCATATTCTTGTTTCAGTTAACTTAATAAGCTAGTAACTTAGTCCGCTAGTAACTAGGACTAACAAGGAAGGTCTCCATTGGGGGCATACTCAGAATTTTTTGAAAAAAATACGAATTAAACTACTCATGTAGGTAATAAAGGATCAGTGAAAATTAGCGGCGGAATTACATTATTAGATATGTAAAAAAATAAAATAGTTTGGAATAATTGGCGTGAAAAGCTGAAAGCGACGCGAGATTTGGCGAGCAGTGCATTTCCTCGCCAAAAGCAGACGATTTTAACGAATCTGAAAATTGATTTTAATTGACTTCACTGTTAAAAATCTGCAGCATTTACTGCAACGTCACTCCACTACTTTTATAGAATATCTCTCTTCTGACCAATGAGAATGCTCCATAGCACAGTGAATTGACCGTTTTCTAGAAAAGCGGTGGAGTGACGCTGCAGAAAATGGTACAGATTTTTAGCAGTGTTGTAGCTTGTGCAACACTGTTAAAAATCTGCTGCATTTTGCTGCAACGCACTCCACCGCTTGTATATAATATCTCTATTCCAACCAATGTGAAAGCTCCATTTCACGGCCAAGTAACCGTTTTCTATACAAACAAGGGAGTGCGTTGCAACAAAATGCAGATTTTTAACAGTGTATTTTTCAATTTGGAACAATTTTAATCAATTTTAATTGTGTTTTAAATGATAAAATATATTAATTTCATTTTGTTATAAGTACATATAAACGCATGACAAAATTACACTTAAAATAAAGTAAAAATGCAAAACTAAAATTACTTAAACTAAACTTATTTAAATAAATTGAAGATAGAAAGTTTTCTCTTTAAAAAGTATTCGAAGCGTAAAAGCGTCTTTTTCAAAATTTCGTTTTTTCGCCAACAGGAGATAAATTGCCAAATAAACGAAATTTTTATTATTTTTTTACGGACGTTATAAGGAGGTTCCGCCGAAATTTTTTTATAAACATATATAACTACATGAGAAGAACATTCTGTATTTTTTTCAGATTTATCTGAGTATGCCCATATGGAGACCTTCATTGTAAGTAACTTAGACCGCCCTTAGTGATCAGTCTATTGATTCCTAATGGCTGTTATCACAATTGTTCGGTGCAACTTTGTTGCGAACTACTTGAGAGACTTCTCTCACTGTTGGGGTGGGCCATATTCCTTGGCCATTGGTTCTTCATATTGCTTATGATGTCTGTTATCACATGGTATTTTTGCTATTGTACCACTTATTGGTTTATGTATTGCTGAGATTGTTCTTGTAGTTTTTTCGTATATCATATTGCATCCGTCGTTGTGTCCGTCATTTATTTATTTACTTATTTTAACCAAGATAAAATTATGAAACATGAGCTTTCATTCCACCGTTCACTCTGTTTTTTCCTTTTTTTTATAGGATGCCTAATTTTGTGTCTTTTGATTTCTTAGAGTTTTTAAAGATCTTAAATGACCCTTTTAAGGGATCATAGATTGATTGAATGTTGAGTAGCTAGTATTATATTAAGTCGTAATGACACATTCTTTAAAACAAATCCTTAGCATTGGCACTCATTATATCTTAGATATAGTATGATTTCTCAAAAGCTTGATCCTTTGGTGGAAATTTTTTGTGTGTTTTTTTCTGTCCCATTTCAAATGAACTTATATATAGCAAGGGAATTTACTTAACAAAATGTAGCTTGCTTGTTTGCGTTTTATTTGAGTTAATTTGTCTTGTATTTTTTTATTCTAGAAATAATATTTGTTTTAAAAAAAGTACATAAGGCTAAAAGATATGCCAGGATTTAAAGTAGTAAAATGTGTCGTTACACATATAAAAGTAAATGGAATTATGTAATTGTCCTTACTTTTGAAAGATAGTCAACAGCATTTTTAATATTATTGTAAAAAACTTCTAACAATAAATAAACTAATATAATTATAAAAGAATCTACCAAATGATTTTAATATTTAAAAAATAGCTATAAAATAGATTTTACCACAAAATACATCACTTTAAAGTAATCTAATTCTTAAAGAAGAAAATAAAATTTTCTTTAAAAAAATTTATTATTTTTTCATTCTATTAATATTTTTATGTAAAAAACTAAATTCTATACAATTTTTACAGTCTTTTTTTCCCAAATTTTACAACACAGTACTTTCTATAAAGAAGATTATAAAAATACCTGCATGTAAATGCACTTTGAATCATTTAGATATACTGTGCATTACGCGACAAAAGGACTCTTTACTTATAGACTTTTAAAACAATATTTTTAGCGTTCTTTAAATCTGAGCAATATTGTAAATTTCTAACTTACTTTTTCGAGATTCAAAAGAGGTTTCCCTCACTTAACTTAAATATTCACTTGACGTAGGAAGTTTCATTCCTAATGTGTGCTTACATTTGACTACAAAGCTTTTGTTACATAAAACTATAAAGGCAACTTTAAATAGACTTTTATTCGGCAGAAATAATAATACGAAAAAGATTTGTTCGCAAAAGAATGCGGATTTTCACGAAAAAACAATAAACAGGGATTATTTGAAAAGTAAAAAAGAAAAATGCGATGACTAAGCATTTTAGCAATAGAGAAGCTACTATTGCTGTTTTCTAAAAAGCATCATTATTAAGTACAGTAAAACCTCCCTAAAGCGATCACGCTCCGATCCAATAAAAATTGGTCACACCGAGAAGTGGTGTTTTAATGGAAGTCATGTTTAAATTTAGATTTTTTAAAAAATTGTTGAAAAAGGGTTTATTAAATTATAGGTTTTTTTATATGTAGGGGGGGATTTTATAAAATTAATGTTACTAAAATTTATACTTCACATTAGGAAAAAATATAAAGTTTTAAATATCAAAACAAAAGTTAATTACATAAGTTAATTGCTACAGAGTTTAAAAAATGAGTACATTGACGTTTGCTTTAATTTTATGATTTTATCTTTTATAACATTTCGTTCCAGGTACTTTCGAAATTTAGTAAATAAATTAGTACATTTTTTGGGACGGGAAAAATATTTAAGATTTTATTACACTATCTCTTCCTTTGAGAGTTTTCTAACATAATTTGGCGAGAGAATTTATTGACCGTCATTCATAATTTGTATTCAGAGGGAAATCCATTGCCTAAAAAGGTACAAATGGGTTAAACACTTAAAAGTTACAGAAATACAAAAAAAATAATAAAACTTAGTTTAGAATTTTAATGAATAATGCGCTTTCCGGAATTTTTTTCTGAATAAAACCTTCTTCACGCGATCCGGAAAAAACGTAATTTGTTTCATTTTCTTCAAAGAAATTGGTCGCTCATGGAGGGAGTTCAGATGAGATGGTTCCTAAATAGAGATAAAATTAGTACTGAGCCAAACGGAATAAATTTCCTTCCATGAAAAAATGGTCGTTTGGGAAGGTAGATTACACGATTATTTAAATTACAAAAAAGTTGAAATTTAAAAATATGTGTAAAAAGAGTTGTTTCAATAGTAAAGAAATGTCACTTTAATGACGGTGTACACAGAGCTGACACTTTACAGTACAACTTTAAAAAAAATCTTGATTTGATAACGCAACAGATTACTGCTTTTGCAATTTACAAAATAATAATATGAACATCTTTTCATATGATTTTTTCTAGTTACCTTATAAAAAAGATAACGAGGGTACATCCTACACATTTATAACAGTATTATGTTTGAAATAAACTTTGAATTTTAACCTTTACGCATGCTTTTTCTTCGAAAATAAAAGCTTTTAATTAGTGATGTGATTTTTCATTCGTCGTCACGATTCAAACTCCTCGTGGAAAACTGTGCACACCTGCATTCAAATAATAACGTAGCACCTGGGTACAATCGCCAGGACATCGTAGCTGCGGATGCAGCGTGCTCATGTCATATCTGAAAAATCACTCAAGAATAGTCTAATAATTTTTGAAAAACTTAAAAAAGTGCCTACTTTTTATTGCAGAAATTTAATATTTATATGGTTTCCAAATAAAAATCGCAATTAGTTGCCTGTTTCAGGCGAAAGCAAAACGTTATAAAATATATTCTTGCCAATATTTTGAAAAGCCATCAGGTGGCAGTTTTGTGTCTTAACCCTTTCCGGCACAGTGTGTCCACTGCGGGCACGCCTAATTTTAATTCCAAACTTACAAACGGCACCAATAATATTTTAGTAAAATTTTACTTTTACAATGACTGCTTAAATCAGGGAGTTCAAAATTTCTAAAAAAGTCTTTTGTAAATTCCGGTGTCACTCAACAATTTCTCATCTTACGAACAGAATTTGTCCGAACGAAGAGATCCTTACGAACAGAATGGTGGTTTTACAGCATTCAAATCAAGTACACGGACAGGTAAAACTAGCCTTCCATCACTGATGCCACTAGATTCATCATGTGAATGTGATAAAATTTTATTTCTTCAGAACCACTACTACCGGTTTCACTAATATTCAAAAACTATCGTCAGAGAAGCTTAATTCATCAGAATCCATAAATTACTTAAGAATATATTGTAGAAAACATCGCTGTTTCTGAGACTTATATTTAAAACCCAAGAAAATGTTTCTGGTTTCAGAAATATGCTTCCTAAAATGAAACACTTTTAAATCTCCATCCCAGCAGTATCATGGGCACAAGAAACATAGAATGATTTACTTCGGCATTTGATTACCTTAGCATGATCTATGCAATTGATTACGTCAGCGTGTAATATTGACGGGTGTGACACTTATACAACAACAACAGAAAAAAATGAAAAGAGAAGTTAAACTTTTTATGCTAGGTATGGCTGTTTGACCATTGATGTTTGCACCAATTTTTAAGTAGTAGGCAGTAAAATTTTTGACAAAGATTTCTATATACTGATAGCGATGACAAAACACTAACAAGGGCACCACCAAACATGGTGCACACAGATTTTGATGATTTCTAAGTATGTTGTAGGGGTCATATCACTAATCATTCAGCTGAAAGGATTCTTTCAAATGGGCCTTGGTTTTTGGGAAATTGGGGGTCAAAGTTCAGCGTATATTTCAAATACTTATTAGTACGAGCGCCGCATGTGAATCCGTGGCGTCGGTATCGTACGATCCTACAAGTCGAGAGGTTGCGGGTTCGAATCAGTCATCGGCTTTTATTTATTTATTTTTGTATTTTTACACGTTACAAATTTTAAGTATTTTTATTACAAAATTGCTACAGCTTTGTATATTTTCTTAATAAATTACATTTACATTTTTAAATTTTTTCATGAAAATTTATTTTCTTTCTGCAATTTTTAAACGAATATTTCTATTGACAAAACTACAAAACTAGTTTGTGCCTAGGACTTTTTTTTATTTATTATTATTCGCGTTTTTTATTTTAAGCACAATTCTGAAATAATGATTTTTTTTCCTATCGCTTTTTTATTTTATAGCATTCTAAATGAGAACTTGCCTTTTTTGTATATGTATAAATAATACAAAATAATTTTCGGGTGCAATTTTTTAAACGTCTTTAGGATTAGATTATTCAAGTAATGCGTATCTCCAAAAAAAAAAAAAATAATAATAAAATATTATTCCAGTAATGTTAAAATGCATGTTGTTACCAGTTATCCAAATTTTCAATTTTCCAATTTTCTGTAAATACATTTATCTCCAAAGTTCAACATGAACATAAGTTATCGTTTGCACAAATAAGAAATGACAGATTACATCTATTTTTATAACAAATCAAAGCACTCTTTCCGTAATTCAATTGAAGTACGAAAATCGTCTGTTTAATGAGATAAAATTTATAATACATATAAAAATACCTTTTTTAATCGTCTGTTTTCCTCCGTAATTATCAGAATAAATGAAGATATCTTTTTATTGGTCTTATTTTTGCACTTTTACAAATGATGATTAAACCTTTTTTTTTTTTTACTTTTAATATATTTTTAAACATATTTATCACGAATTAAGTATTTTAGTAATATAAATTATATTAAATGCAGTATTAAATTATCTAAAAATTCAAGCAAAATATTGTGTAATACACATTTGAAAAGGAAAAAAGTGACTGATTAATCTAAAAATATTAATATTTATAGTAGTGGAGATTTTAAAATATTGAAATTTTCTTACACTTTTTCAAAATTTTAATTAAATACAAATTTTTATTTATTTATTTGTTGCAAAATGTACTTTTAGTTGAACCCTGAAGTGCAGTCAGTTCACCATATTTTGAAAAAATAATAATAAAAAAATGTTGACAAAGTAAACTGTCCTCTTCAGAAATATCAAAAGGTTCAAAGCTGTAGAATTTTCAATTCTGCTTATAATTTGCGAAATGTAAAAAAAACATAAAAATAAGTAAAAGGCCAAGGACTGATTCGAACCTGACACCTTTAAACTTGCAGGCTCGTACGTTACCACGACGCCACGGATTCACATGAAGCGCTCGTACTAATAAGTATTTGAAATATACGCTGAACTTTGACCCCCAATTTCTCAAAAACTAAAGCCCATTTGAAAGAATCCTTTCAGCTGAATAATTAGTGGTATGACCCCTACAACATACTTTGAAATCATCAAAATCTGTGTGCACCATGTTTGGTGGTGCCCTTGTAAGTGTAGTTTACTGTGGTTTTACGTGTATCTCGATATGTAGAAGGTAGGATACTGTTACAATCTATAAGTAATCAAATGAATTCTAAATAACTTTTAGTTTGATTTCGATATCGTACCTTCAAGGACTAAAAGGCACAGGTAAAATTACTAAAGTCATTTTCCGTTTTCCTTATATTTATCTTTGCATATTAATTGGTAAATTTGGGAGATGTACTGGCATAGATAAAACACGTAATAAGAATCAATCTGAAGACAGCAAATGAATCGACGAAGTAAGTAACGAATGAATTTCGCCGATATGAGGAAAGAAGATGTAGGTTGGATAAAATAGACAAATAAGAAAAATCATGCTTTAAGCATATATTATGAAACACATTCCCACACTCCCTGAAATCTTTAACAATATTGTTTAGGGATAAAATGCGTGATTGTCTGTAGCAAAATATGTATTCTAATATTTTTCAACAACCCTGTATTTGATCTGCCGGTTGATATATATATATATATATATATATATACTGTATTGTGAGAAAATTTAGTTAAATGAGAAAACGCATAACAGGGTGAAATTTCTTTTTCAGTAATTTGTACTAATCGATGGAAACATATCTGAATACTTTTGTTCAGCCCTGTAGTTTACTTAATACCTTTATTATACGTCAGTATTTAGCCAAAATTTAGTTCAAACTAAAACATCTTAAAACTACTTAATAAAAAGTTCCAGAAATTGTTATTCATTGCCAACAATGTATCAATAATTTGCGTGATCCTGTATATTATGGTATCTATATATTGCAAACATTTTTATTAAACTAAATACGATTCATCGTAGGAATACATAAATTATTTTAAAACCACTTTTAAGTAAATTACGTTCATATTCAATAACATTTACGAAACTCTTTCGTGCAGCTCTGTATATCAACTATAGCATTTATACACACTATATAATATGCATACATTTAGTGAAACCTAAAGTGCATATCATAATTTAAAAAGTATTTCATTCATTTATAAGCCATCCACAATAACATACAGTACTTCGGATAGAATAGACTATTTGGAATATATTGTGTCCCTGTAAAAATGCTATGGATTTCATATTATGCGTGAAATAACTTATATTAAGCCTCAGTTGTATCTATTTATTTAATTATATATGAAATAGTTTAATATAATTAAAATAAAAAGCAAACAATTCCCCTCCTCCTTTACCATCATGTAATTGAATTCTTTTGTGCGCCCTGTAAATGAATAATAACTATTCTATACACCGCATATTTTACAGAAGGCACATTTTGGAGAACTTCGTAAATGCATATAAATATGAATATGTTTGACAGCGTGCAAGATCTTTAAAATTCATTTGAAACGATTTTCTCCCATAGGCTGCAACCTTTTGTTTTGTAACTAAAACTTTTTGACTGTCCCTGTAATCATGCTCAAACTTCATTTTCAATAGGGTTCATACTTGGGTAAAAATGAATAACTTCCAATAATTTCATGGAAATCAAAGCATATTTAGAAGAACTAGTGCGCGGACATACGGCACGATAAAATAAAAGCATAAATATTTTTCAACTTTGTTGAAAGTGTTAATAAAAAGAGGTATTGCTAATGCAAATACCAATATGAAAATAAGTGTATTTATTGCAAACAATAAAATAAGGTATTCAAGGTAAAACATGCTTGCGAATTGTTTTGAGTTTTATTATTTTTAGAAGGTTGTAATTTAGTTGAGTATAATTTTCGAACTAAAATATTGACATTTAATTATAAAAACGCAGTGCATTTTTCTCACATTTTTCACATCCAAATCGTATGATACAAATCGAGATTCGCAAAAAAAGTTACTTTCGAAAAAAAAAGTATTAATATTCATATTTTTATATGGATTTCACCGTCGGAAAAAATGTAGTTCGGTGTTTTTTTATCTATTTATTATACACAAACACACACACACACACACACATATATATATATATATATATATATATATATATATACAGTTGGCAAAAAAAGTATTTGTACACTCTAAAATTTTTAATTTTTAACTAAATAAAAACAGATATTTTGTCAAAAATGGTTTTAATACAGTCTGTTTATCGTGCGTTTTAAATTACACAACAGAAAATTTCGATAAAGATGTAAAATAATTTTCTAATAGGAAAAGTTTAAAAATTTCTTGCAAAAAAAGTATTTGTACATTTCTCCATCCTGATATGTACTGTGTTTTATAGTGTTTATGGTTCAAAGGACTACTTTTACAGAAGCTGATAATAATTTTTGAGTTCATATTATATTTTTCTGACATTTAATCTAATTTGCTCTTGAAATAATTGAGTATAGAACCTAATACTAGAGAGGCACCTCTAGATATATGAAATCCTATGATTGAGCATAATAAAAATTTAAATTCGCAACAAGAATTTGTAAAAGCTATTAAATTACTATTTACAACTATTGGATGTATAGTGAGAAACTATGAATAAATTAAAAGCATCGAAATTCAATGAAAACCAGGACTTCTTAGCAAACTAACAATGAGGGAAAAAAGGAGTGTTGTTAAAAAAGCTTTAAAAAATCCTATGCGTTCGGTTCAAAAATTTGCTGGAGACCTTGCGACATCTTCTCGCATCAGAGTAATACCTCAAACAATAAAAAATATTCTTCTCAATGCAGATTTAAAAGGAAGAACCTCAAGGAAAAATCCATTCATCAGCGAAACAAATAGGCGAAAACGCATACTATTCGCTTTCGCATACAGAAGTAAATCATTGGATTTTTGAAAAACAGTAATTTTTTCTGATGAGGGAAAATTCGAAATTTTCTTACCATCAAGCATTCGAAAAAATTGGCGTAAAAATAAAACTGTTCTAGATCCAAAATGTATACTTCAAACTATCAAGCATGTTGGGGGGAATATTATAATTTTGGGGTGCATAGCTTCTAATGGAGCAGGACATTTAAAATTTATTGACAATGGAAAGACAGGTTTAACATACATTGATGTGTCGCGCCATAATTTATTAAACTGTGCCAAGAAATTATGCATAGAGGAAGCTTTTCACTTTCTGCAGGATAAAGATTAAAGCATACTGCTGTAATCATCAGCACATGCTTACGACAATACTCCAAGACGACTGGTAATTCTTCTAAAATCTCTAGACTTGAATCCAATAGAAAATTTGCAGATGCTATTGGATGCAAAAATCCGAAAAAAAAATATGTATTGGTAAAAAACAGTTTTAAAGAAGCTCTTATTGTGTCATGTAATAACATTAACCAGACCGATACAAAAAAGTTGATGGAATCCATGTCACAACATCTAGAAGTAGTCATAAACGCTAAATGAATTCGCACAAAATATTAATTTGTATCATTTTACTAAATTTTCATTAATTATATTACGTTAATATAGTGTACAAATACTTTTTTTGCATTATATTTTTGTATATTTGTTTATTATAATGTAAAAAATCGATTCGTTTAATTTTGTTTTTGCTTCTATAATATTATAATGCGTTAAATTAATGTATTACAGTATTTTTTGCTTAAATCTTTTGTTTAATTTCATTATAATTTAAAAAAATGAAGTGTACAAATACTTTTTTTGCCAACTGTATATATAAAAACCAAAAGAAATTCCATATCCCCAAAATACATGGAAGTCTTCATCAGGGAGGCCCCTCCATGTAGGGGTAAATAAAGAGAAGTTTCTGAAAGGATGTAGGCTCATAAGCTAAATTACATCCTTAGCCCCCAACTTCTCAGATTTCAGAAATCAAACTCAAACCTTTAAAAATATTATAAATATATACAAAAATTTTTTAAAAATACCAAAGGACAAGACCAAAAATTACACAAACAAAAAAGGAAAATTACCTACAAAACTAAATATAAAAAATAAAATTGTAAAATACAAACCCCCAGGAATACTAAACCCTCTTCAGCTAGTGGGGCCATTCACTAGCGCTTCAATCTCGCCCTAAATTGAAATCAAGCATCCGTAAGTAAAGAAACACTGAGACTCATAAACTTTCAGTTAACATATAAGATGGATAACAGTTAACCATTAAAATCTTTTTTAAACCACTCATAGCCAACTCTAGATCTGTTTTGTTATTGCAAATCCTGCGGATCCTATTAACTTGTGAATACATAATATTTTTTAAAACTTTATTGCTAATACATGAAAACCAGTAAGTGAGGCTATTAACTTCAAAATTAAAATCTTTCCTTTTATCATAAAGTCCAATCAACCATTTTTCCTTGTTTTTCTTAATTTTAAGATCTAAGAAAGTAATTTGTTCACCATCATCGGTTCGGTTCAGGACGAGCTCTTTAGGGTAAATGTTAAGGCTTATTTCCTCAAAATTATTGCAGTTAAATACTATAAGATCGTCTACATATCTAAAGAAGGAAATATTATTGAAATTTTTTTCGTAAAAATATAAAAATAGATTAGAGAACGCACTTGAAAAACTTGTTCCCATTGGCACCCCCTTATTTTGTTTAAAATAATTAATTCCATTAAATAAAACATTTTCAAATAGGCAAAACTTAATTAAATCAATCCAAAACTTCTTATCTACTTTTAAAACATATTCAAATTCAACATAAATATTTTCAAATACCCCCACAATCAAATTGTGAGGAATGCTGCCAAACAGATTCTCAAAGTCAAAAGTGTTTACAGAAGTAATTTTCCATGAGTTATCATTCAAAAAATCTAAAACTTTAAGGTTATTGCCAATGATTGTATTGCTATCAAAAGTTTCTATTTCCTTTAAAATTAAATTCAGCAAACCAAACAAAATTTTACCCGCTTTGCAATTATAACTATTAGTTCCACAGGTAACGAAGCGAAATTTTACTGGTTTCTTATGAAATTTAACAGTCGCAAAAAGGTAAGGAAATACAAAGTAATTCCTACTAATTCCAAATTTTTTATCAAAATCCAAAATACGTTTTTTTATTTTAGAGGGGTTTTCAGTTAACGTTTTATAAGATTCATTACAGTTATATTCCTTCAAAAGAAGATTCCTATAGAAAACTTTACAAATTAAGGCAAAGTTACTACTTGCTTTATCAACAGTAGCAATAATAAACTGTTCTTTTAATTTAGCTATACTGGTTTTTAAATCGAAATTATAATGAAATTTTTTAGAACTACCCTTATTATAATAGTCTCTAAAAAACAAAAAATCTTTTTTAAATAATACCATAAACTTTAATTTCCATTCTCTAAAATCCTCAAAAGGCCAACTATATTTATATGAAACTTTTAAAATAAAGGCATCCAAATCCTTTTCCATAAATTCTATAATTTTAAGATTACTATAATTAAAGTTTAATCTAAATCCAGAACCCAAACTCATAATATTCCTTAACTGAACATCTTTTACAATATTTAAATCTCCTGAAACAATATGTCCAAAATCTGGATTAATATAATCTTTATAGCAGTCTAAATCACAGTAACAATCATCCCCTTTAATTAAATCAAGATTCTTACTATAATCATTATAGTTACAAATAAGATTTTTTAATGTCCTGTCATAACTATAAGTAATTCTAATTTTAAAGCTATTTTTAAGAGGGAAAAGGCTATTACAATCTTTCAGAATATTCTTAAATTTAATAGAATCAAAAATCTTATCTCTGAAACACAAAACAAAATTTTCAAGTGTTTCTTCACTTATAGCTTTTATTTTATTTAAATCACTGAAACCAGTTTTATATTTAAATAAATCAATAACAATATCCTTTATATACTGATTTTTAAATTTATAACTATCAAACTTACTCCTCAAAAACCATTTAATAACTTTATTTTTTAATCTAAAAATTTTATTTTTTATTTCATTAATATCATAAAAATTAACATAATCTTTATTTACAGAATCAATAGTATCAAAAATATCTGCTTTAAATTTACTTTTTCCTTTTCCTCTACTCCCTCTCTTGTTAAATGTAAAAAATGAATCCTTTAATCTAAATTTACTGAAACCGCAAAAATTACCCCTATTAACAACATTAATACCATTAAATTCTGAATTCAGGCCATATGGATAAATTGTTTTAAGTCTGTACATAAACATATTTTCAACTTTTAATCTGTCTTCCCTATTGGGAACTATATCCAAAATATAAATGCTAATACTTTTAAATTCATGTTTTTGAAAGTGCTCAATCTCAATATCGTTACAATTTTTGTTATTTTTCTTTCTTATATCATTTCTATGCCCAGTAATCCTAATATTTAAACTACCAGAAGTCTGTCCAATATAACCAAATTTACATATTCCACATTCTAAAAAATAAACAACATTATTAGTTTTACAAAAAATATCTTGATCATTTTCAATCTGTTCTTTGCCAGCATAAGGACAAGTAAGACATCGTTTATCATTACAAATACTAAATTTTTTTAAAGATTTTCTAAATTTTAGATCAACTAAAAACATTTGGTACGGTAGCTTTTTTACCGGGGAAATTCCTGTACCAAAATAATCCCCAGGGCCCCTTGTTTGAGCACGCGACGGACCCGGTGCTATGCAAATTTTTTCTTTATTACTTTCCATGATAAGTTTTTAAAGTACCTGAAAGGGAATCAAAATAAGTAAACTTGAAAGTCAAAGCCGAACTCTAAAACCAAGAAGTATTTCAAAAATGGGGGAGGGGGGGGAAACCTAATTAAAAAGGAACTATACTAAAAATAAACTTAAAAATAAACTTAAAAAAGGAGAAAACCAGCGCTAATAGCTACTTGGCCAAACCCCATTTTTAATATACACAATTTTATTAAAACCATTCAATTAATTTTTAAAAATGAAGAAACAAATAAACAGTTTTTTACAGACCAATGCGCAAAATGCCACAAAAAGAAATGTAAAAAATGTATATAAAAACCAAAAGAAATTCCATATCCCCAAAATACATGGAAGTCTTCATCAGGGAGGCCCCTCCATGTAGGGGTAAATAAAGAGAAGTTTCTGAAAGGATGTAGGCTCATAAGCTAAATTACATCCTTAGCCCCCAACTTCTCAGATTTCAGAAATCAAACTCAAACCTTCAAAAATATTATAAATATATACAAAAAATTTTTTAAAATACCAAAGGACAAGACCAAAAATTACACAAACAAAAAAGGAAAATTACCTACAAAACTAAATATAAAAAATAAAATTGTAAAATACAAACCCCCAGGAATACTAAACCCTCTTCAGCTAGTGGGGCCATTCACTAGCGCTTCAATCTCGCCCTAAATTGAAATCAAGCATCCGTAAGTAAAGAAACACTGAGACTCATAAACTTTCAGTTAACATATAAGATGGATAACAGTTAACCATTAAAATCTTTTTTAAACCACTCATAGCCAACTCTAGATCTGTTTTGTTATTGCAAATCCTGCGGATCCTATTAACTTGTGAATACATAATATTTTTTAAAACTTTATTGCTAATACATGAAAACCAGTAAGTGAGGCTATTAACTTCAAAATTAAAATCTTTCCTTTTATCATAAAGTCCAATCAACCATTTTTCCTTGTTTTTCTTAATTTTAAGATCTAAGAAAGTAATTTGTTCACCATCATCGGTTCGGTTCAGGACGAGCTCTTTAGGGTTTTTAAGAGGGCTTTAAAAGTTTCATATAAATATAGTTGGCCTTTTGAGGATTTTAGAGAATGGAAATTAAAGTTTATGGTATTATTTAAAAAAGATTTTTTGTTTTTTAGAGACTATTATAATAAGGGTTGTTCTAAAAAATTTCATTATAATTTCGATTTAAAAACCAGTATAGCTAAATTAAAAGAACAGTTTATTATTGCTACTGTTGATAAAGCAAGTAGTAACTTTGCCTTAATTTGTAAAGTTTTCTATAGGAATCTTCTTTTGAAGGAATATAACTGTAATGAATCTTATAAAACGTTAACTGAAAACCCCTCTAAAATAAAAAAACGTATTTTGGATTTTGATAAAAAATTTGGAATTAGTAGGAATTACTTTGTATTTCCTTACCTTTTTGCGACTGTTAAATTTCATAAGAAACCAGTAAAATTTCGCTTCGTTACCTGTGGAACTAATAGTTATAATTGCAAAGCGGGTAAAATTTTGTTTGGTTTGCTGAATTTAATTTTAAAGGAAATAGAAACTTTTGATAGCAATACAATCATTGGCAATAACCTTAAAGTTTTAGATTTTTTGAATGATAACTCATGGAAAATTACTTCTGTAAACACTTTTGACTTTGAGAATCTGTTTGGCAGCATTCCTCACAATTTGATTGTGGGGGTATTTGAAAATATTTATGTTGAATTTGAATATGTTTTAAAAGTAGATAAGAAGTTTTGGATTGATTTAATTAAGTTTTGCCTATTTGAAAATGTTTTATTTAATGGAATTAATTATTTTAAACAAAATAAGGGGGTGCCAATGGGAACAAGTTTTTCAAGTGCGTTCTCTAATCTATTTTTATATTTTTACGAAAAAAAATTTCAATAATATTTCCTTCTTTAGATATGTAGACGATCTTATAGTATTTAACTGCAATAATTTTGAGGAAATAAGCCTTAACATTTACCCTAAAGAGCTCGTCCTGAACCGAACCGATGATGGTGAACAAATTACTTTCTTAGATCTTAAAATTAAGAAAAACAAGGAAAAATGGTTGATTGGACTTTATGATAAAAGGAAAAATTTTAATTTTGAAGTTAATAGCCTCACTTACTGGTTTTCATGTATTAGCAATAAAGTTTTAAAAAATATTATGTATTCACAAGTTAATAGGATCCGCAGGATTTGCAATAACAAAACAGATCTAGAGTTGGCTATGAGTGGTTTAAAAAAGATTTTAATGGTTAACTGTTATCCATCTTATATGTTAACTGAAAGTTTATGAGTCTCAGTGTTTCTTTACTTACGGATGCTTGATTTCAATTTAGGGCGAGATTGAAGCGCTAGTGAATGGCCCCACTAGCTGAAGAGGGTTTAGTATTCCTGGGGGTTTGTATTTTACAATTTTATTTTTTATATTTAGTTTTGTAGGTAATTTTCCTTTTTTGTTTGTGTAATTTTTGGTCTTGTCCTTTGGTATTTTAAAAAAATTTTTGTATATATTTATAATATTTTTGAAGGTTTGAGTTTGATTTCTGAAATCTGAGAAGTTGGGGGCTAAGGATGTAATTTAGCTTATGAGCCTACATCCTTTCAGAAACTTATCTTTATTTACCCCTACATGGAGGGGCCTCCCTGATGAAGACTTCCATGTATTTTGGGGATATGGAATTTCTTTTGGTTTTTATATACATTTTTTACATTTCTTTTTGTGGCATTTTGCGCATTGGTCTGTAAAAAACTGTTTATTTGTTTCTTCATTTTTAAAAATTAATTGAATGGTTTTAATAAAATTGTGTATATATGTTATATATATATATATGCATACATATATATATACATATATATATATATATATACATATATATATATATATATATATACATGCATACATATATATATATACATATATATATAGATTTTCTAAGTCGAAGTGTACACTGTTAAAAATAAATCTGTGAATTCCAGGTGAAACTACCGGCAGCAATGTAGCCGAACTTTTACCGTTCCGTTAGTAGATTTTCCGTTGTGGGAAATACAAGAAGGGAAAACTCCGGTGTAAGAATCAGTAACTTTCCGTTACAAAGTTTGATTTATAATAGTAATAATTTAATATAATTTTTAAAAATGATTTTCGGATTAATCTTCAAAGAATTCAAAATCACCGAGGGATTCTAAGCTGCTAGATTATTTTACTTAATTGTTATTTTGGCTAATTTAGTTCACGCTATCCTCAGGATCGAACTCGGGACCTTCAAGTTGCGGAACCAATTCTTACGAACTGAGCCAAAGTTGCTGATGCTGGATTGTACAAAGTATGTCTTTTATGAGTTAGTGGGAAAATTTGTTGTGCTTTTTAAAGATTTCCTTTCAAATATATTCCTTAGAATGTTTGTAAACGGATTATTTTAGACGGATGCATAATACTTATTATTTTTTAAAATCATTTTTAATTTTTTAAATAGTTTAAATTAAAAAAAAATCACTGTTTTTTTTTTTTTTGAATAAAATTTTTTTTACAAATGTATATATATGTGGGAGCGATTCTTTCTCCAACAGCCAAGTATCATGTCTTATAAGGTTCTTCATATCGCAATTCTGATAGAAAAGGTCTTTAGAAAGCAGACGATTTTCTGAAAAACTCCATTCAGACGAAAAGCCGAAGAAAAAAGGAAATGAACGGAAGAGATCGTTGGATGGAATGTGGGGAGAGTTGGTGTTGACTTTAGAAGAATGAATTAAGATGACGCGATTAAGATGTTTTAATTAAAGTTTCCTTTTGAATGTTCGAATTGTAAATATGTAAATATGTAAATATCCTTTTTTGTAAATATTAACGTTTAATATAAGTCATTTAAAAGTTTAAAAACGGTGTCAGAATTTAATTTACCTCCGAGTTTATTTACTTATGTGTTCGAAAGAACTTTTATAAGAGGAATCTCCATAAATTTTGGTGCCAGAACCGAGACAAACGAACGCCCACAGAGAAGAAATATATATATACTTTAAATAATCTGGAAGCCGTTATTATTTAGAATTGTGATGGAATCCTTGCTGGAAATTATTATGAGGAAATCTTTTTTGAATATATGTTTAATGATATGAAGCTGTTGGATACTGCGACAACAATGCTGTTTAAATGTGTGAAGCTGAGCATCTGATTATGAAGTGAGTTTATTATTTCATTTTTCTTTTCAATAATGGAAAAATTGGTTGATTTAAAGGAATTAGATTTTTCTTTGAAAACTGAAAAATCAGCTAGTATTAAGATATTGCACAAATTAATTTTTGGAGAAATCGGTGACAGAAATAATCGACGTAGAATTCGAAATTTTACTGGGTTTACGTTTGAAGTAGATTCCGATGAATATCAAACTAAATTCAAAGAAATTAAAGATAATTTTTCTGTTAACGACTTAATTACCATTTGAAATGTTTTGTGTATAAATAATTCGGGAACTTTAGATGAAATTGCTGCCAGAATAATTTCTAGTTTATGTGATTTTAATATTTTAAAAATTAATATGATAGCCGATGTAGGTACTCTTAGTGATGACGAAAGTGTTGATGAATTTAATGATGATTTACAAGATAAAACTAAAAATATTTCAACTGTTTTTGAGAATAATATGAGAAATGATTCTGGTAGTTCTAATTGTGAAAGTAATGAAAATCAGAAAATTCTAATTCCTGATTATGTTATTAAACCAAGCATTTCTATTAATGATATTGAAAGTATGATTACAATGTTTGAAGGTACTCAAGTACAAAATATTAATAAATGGATTGCCGATTTTGAAGATATTGTTTCATTATTTAACGTTAGTGATTTGCACAAATTGATTTTGGCTAAACGCCGTATGACAGGCAAAGCAAAATTATTTCTTGAAAGTGAAACAAATATTAATTCGTGGTCTAAATTAAAAGCCCTACTCATAGCTGAATTTGGTCAAACGTGCAATTCAGCTGAATTACACGAATTGCTGTCCAAAAGAAAAATTAGACCACATGAATCGTTAGATGAATATTTTTTAAATATGAAACAATTATGCTCAAAAGGCAATATTGAAGATTCTGCCCTTATTCAGTATGTAATAAATGGAATTAATGACCCCATTTCTAAAAAATCTTTTTTGTATGGTTGTCCCAATATTGCTGAATTGAAACAAAAATTAAAGATTTATGAAAAAATAAGATCCGAGTATGAAAATGCAAAATTTCATAAATATGAAGGAGCTAAGCCTAAAATAAATTAAATCCGAAGTTGAAGTTAAGAACAAATTTAAGCCTGTAAAGCCAAATATGCGTTGTTTTAATTGTGGCGGGAATAATCATAAGAGTATTAACTGTGTAAATAAAGATAAAGGGCCGCTTTGTTTTGCTTGTAACGCTTATGGTCATAAATCATTTCAATGTAATAAATCTAAAGATACAAGTGTTAAAAATGCTCAGTCACAAGTAAACATTATTACATCCCAATATTTAATTCTGAAAGAGATAAAGCTTTATTCTTTGCGTTTAATCTCTTTAATAGATACTGGTAGCCAAAAGACTTTGTTAAAGAAAAGTATTTATGATAATTTGAAGAACTTTGTAGAATTAAAACCTACGAGTATCTCTTTGACCGGTCTAGGAAAAGCCTCAATTAAACCAGAAGGTTGTTTCAATTCAGAAATCGAAGTAGATGGTTCAAAATTTAAAGTTACTATTTTTGTCGTTAAGGACAGTTGCATTAATTTCGATTTAATTATTGGCACTGATGTTATTCATCAAGGTACATTAACTATTTCTGAGAATAAAGTGAAACTGTTTAAAGCTGAAGTTCAGTCTAATGACTTTTTAGTTAATATTGTAAATGTTTTGGATGAGCCTAAAATTGATTTAACTCACATTGCTGACAAAAAATTACGTTCAGAGTTATACTCTTTAATTGAAAATTATGTACCAATAAAAACTAAAACAGTAGATGTTAAAATGAAAATTAATTTAACTGACGAAATCCCAGTTTGTTCTTCTCCTCGAAGATTACCGCCATGCGAGAAAAAAATAGTCGAAAACCAAATTGAGGAGTGGCTAGCTCAGGGAATAATTCGAGAAAGTTCTTCTAATTTTTCTTCGCCGGTTGTGTTAGTCAAGAAAAAAGATAACACAATGAGACTTTGTGTTGATTACAGATGTCTTAACAAAAAGACAGTATGTGAGCATTTCCCCTTGCCAGTTATTGATGATGTAATAGACCAATTACATTCTGCAGAAGTATTTACCACCATAGATTTGAAAAACGGTTTCTTTCATGTAGATGTTGAAGAAGACTCGCGGAAATACACCTCGTTTGTTACTCATGAAGGACAATACGAATTTTTGAAATGTCCATTCGGGTTGACCAATAGCCCTAGTGTTTTTCAAAAGTATATTTATAATGTATTTCGAAACCTATTAAAAGATCACATTGTTGTCATTTATATGGATGATTTAATAATACCTGCTAAAAACGAAGCTGAAGGTCTAGAAAAATTAAAACTTGTACTCGAAACTGCATCGGAATATGGATTAGAATTAAATCTTAAAAAATGCAATTTTTTGAAGCGTGAAATTGATTTCTTGGGGTATAGAATCATAAATGGTAAATTGTATCCCTCTCCACTGAAGACTAAAGCAGTAATAAATTTTCCCGAACCAAAGTGTACCAAAGATGTTCAAAGTTGTTTAGGATTGACAGGATACTTTCGAAAATTTATAAGCAATTATTCGGTTATAGCTAAACCGTTAAGTGACCTGCTAAGAAAAGATTCAAAATTTAAATTCGATATAGAAGAACAAAGAGCTTTTAATGAACTCAAACGTATTTTGTCGTCAGAACCAGTACTTTTAATTTACAATCCCAAAAGTGCGACCGAAATCCATTGTGATGCCAGTATTGATGGCTATGGAGCTGTTTTAATGCAACAATCTCCAGTAGATAATCAATTTCATCCAGTTTATTTCGAGAGTAAAAAAACCACCGAAGCTGAACGGAAATACACTAGTTACGAATGAGAAGTTTTAGCTGTAATTGAAGCCCTGAAAAAGTTTAGAGTATATGTGCTAGGTATCCCATTTAAAATTGTAACCGATTGTAATGCATTTAAAATGACTATGGATAAAAAAGAAATGAGTACAAAAATAGCTAGATGGGCAATAATGTTATCCGATTTTGATTATGTTATTGAACATAGACAGGGTAGCAGTATGAGACATGTCGATGCATTAAGTAGGTATCCTATTTGTATGGTAATCCAAGATAGCTTAACTTTAAAAATTATCCAAGCTCAAGAAACCGATGACCATATTAAAACAATAAAAAAAATCCTAAAGGTGAAATCTTATGATGATTATCTAGTTAAAAATGATGTTCTTTATAAATGTGTTAATGGTAATGATTTATTAGTTGTACCGGAAGACATGCAAATGAATATAATCAAGGCCGCTCACGAAAAAGGTCATTACGCAGTTGCAAGAACAGAGAAAAGTTTAGAAAATGATTTTTACATCCCTAAAGTTAAACAAAAAATTGAGAAATGTATAGCAAATTGTGTTCCCTGTATTTTAGTTAATAGAAAATGTGGTAAACAAGAAGGCTTACTTCACCCAATAGAAAAAGAAGAAACTCCATTACATACGTACCATGTTGATCACTTAGGTCCATTAGAAAGCACTAATAAAAATTACAAACATATCCTTTCGGTCATTGACGCATTCACAAAATTTGTTTGGTTGTATCCCACAAAATCTACCGATGCTGCCGAAGTAATTTCTAAATTAGAAATCCAAAAATCTATCTTTGGAAATCCAGTTCGAATTATATCAGATAAAGGTCCTGCATTTACCTCTAAAGCTTTTGAAGATTATTGCATCAATGAAAATATTAAACATATCCCGATTACCACTGGATTACCCAGGTCTAACGGCCAGGTTGAGCGTCTAAATTCTGTCATAATATCTGTTCTGTCTAAATTGTCTGTCGATAATCCTAAAAAATGGTATACACATGTAAGCAACGTCCAACAGGTGATAAATTCGACTTTTCAGAGAAGTATAAGCACAACTCCTTTTGAATTGATGTTTGGTACTAAAATGAAACTAAAAAATAACATTGAAATTACTAGTCTTTTGAATGCTGAAATACAATCTGATTTTACAAATAATCGCGAAGATATGAGAAAAAATGCTAAAAAACAGATTTTAAAAGTCCAAGAAGAGAACCGTAAAACTTACAACCTCAGACGAAAGAAAGCTAACAAATTTAAGATTAATGATGTGGTTGCTATAAAACGCACACAACAAGGTCCAGGTTTGAAGTTAAAACCAAAATATTTAGGTCCGTACAAAGTCATAAAAGTAAAAAATAATGACACCTACGATGTAAAGAAACTTGGATTCAACGAAGGACCCATGGTCACCAGTACATGTGCAGAGTACATGAAGCCGTGGACGGACGAAGCTTGAAAAAAAAAAGAATTTCACCGATTGTGACACTATACCAACTATGACAAACCTCTGGACTGACAACTAATAGAATTTTAACTTTATTCTCGAAAAGACGAAAAGACGTAAGGTAAAAGAAGATGAAAAGACGTATGAAAGAAGACGAAAAGACGTAAGATAAAAGAAGACGGAAGACGTAAGAAAGAAAAGGCGTAAGGTAATAGAAGATGAAAAGACGAATGAAAGAAGAAGACGAAAAGACGTAAGATAAAAGAAGATGAAAGGACGTAAGAAAGAGAAGACGAAAAGACGCGAAAAAAAATATATGAAATTTTTCAAGAAATAATCTAAGCTTTGATAAACAATTTGAATAATGACTTCTTTTTTTCAATTAAGACTTTGGATGCTGCTGTGTTTTTTTTTCTTTATCTTTCCAGATGATCCAACTGCTGCTGCCTCCAAAGGGACGAGCATTCGAGGACGAAAGCCTAGTCAGGACGGCCGTTGTGGGAGCGATTCTTTCTCCAACAGCCAAGTATCATGTCTTGTAAGGTTCTTCATATCGCAACTCTGATAGAAAAGGTCTTTAGAAAGCAGACGATTTTCTGAAAAACTCCATTCAGACGAAAAGCCGAAGAAAAAAGGAAATGAACGGAAGAGATCGTTGGATGGAATGTGGGGAGAGTTGGTGTTGACTTTAGAAGAATGTTGATTAAGATGACGCGATTAAGATGTTTTAATTAAAGTTTCCTTTTGAATGTTCGAATTGTAAATATTAATATGTAAATATCCTTTTTTGTAAATATTAACGTTTAATATAAGTCATTTAAAAGTTTAAAAACGGTGTCAGAATTTAATTTACCTCCGAGTTTATTTACTTATGTGTTCGAAAGAACTTTTATAAGAGGAATCTCCATATATATATATAGACATTTTTTTGAAATTGTCGTACACTATTTATTTTTTTATTTATTTATTTTCGGTTAATAAATTAAAAGATTTTTAATAAGAAAAAAAGATAAAAATAAACAGAAAAAATGTAATTTAAAAGGAATTGTTTATGTTTCATTATTCCATGGCGCCAATGGGACTCGAACCCACAATCTGCGCTCGCAGGCGATTAGCGGTGTGGTGCCTTGACCACTCGGCCATGGAGCTCCCAACACAACGGAGTGTCTCCGTTTTTTGTTTTTATTTCCATCCGTTTCGTTATTTTCAGGAAATATGATGGAATTTTGTGATTTGTAACGGAAAATACCCTTTTGTTGTTAAAAGGGAGTTTTTCTGTGAAATTCAGGAAAAAAATGTTCGTGAATTTCAGAATTTTTTTAACAGTGTAACTTTGAATTATATATTAAAAATGTATGGAAGCGGGTCATTAGTTACATTGAATGTAAAAATTCTTATTTTACAAATTGTTTTAAAATTTTAGTCGTAAAAAAAAATGAATGTTTTCGTAGCCTGTTTGAAAAAAATCGTGAAAATGTGTTAATGTTTAGTCGTGGGACGCTAATAAAAGACTTCTTTATTCACATCGGGTCTTTAATAGTTAAAAAATAGTTTTTGTATCCAAATCTTTTTTAAAAATACCGGCTTAAAATATAATGCTTTTGAAGCCTGCGTAAAAAATTCGGTAAAGCAATATTGATATTTTCATACATATTTTTCGTATAAAAAAATAAATATGTAGTTCATCAAAACCCATTTGCGGGATGATTGCTGAGGAGTATACTCGCGCCCGTGTGAAAAAATTCCACAGATTTTACTTTTTAAAAATCTTTCTAGTCAGCTTAGTGTTGCGAGATTTTCATATGTAAGACAAATAGTGTTAATGTATATGTGAGTAAAATACCGAATTAGCTACTTTTAGAGTAGAAAAATGTTTATCTGAGAAATGCGCGAAATGAACGTCCGAATTTTTTTCGTAAGAGTTAATATAAGGTTTTTTTTTTTTTTTTTTTTTTTTTTTTTTTTTTTTTTTTAACGAATTACATAGTGATAGAGTTGTTTGGTTAATTTTACATTTTTTATAATTTTGTTTTTCTGAAACTAAGCATCAAAAAAGAGGACCCAGTAAAGTCTTTCTTTCTTTGAAAATTATTTGAAATGACTAACAATAATGTTTTTTTTTTAAATAGAAAAGAGTTTCTGCCACACACCGGGCAAAACTTTTCAGGCAACTCTTTTTTTAACTCCGAATTTTAATTGATACCTCGGCTAAATATGTAAAAAAAAATTCTGAATCTGAAGTGCATGAAGATCTCTATCCAACTATGTTCATATAAATTTTCAGAGATCAACGAAAGGCAAATTTTACTACCCATCACAGACAGACAGAGACACATATAGATATACATACTGTTTCTCTTATTAGTGTAGATAGTTAATAGATTATTGAATTTAAAATTTTGTGTTTAATTTTTTCCGTCACTGTTAGATAATTAATAATTATTACTAAAAATTGCACTTAACCCTTTAGGGGCGTCATTTGCAATCCTCAAACGCTTAATTTTAATGTCTAAACTGCTAAATGTAACCAGTAATATTTTAATGCAATTTCGATTTTAAAATATCCATATAATATACGTAAATGTAATAAATATTATAAATATTTTCGAAAGAAACTACATATGTTGAATGTGTTTGTTTGTACATTTTCCCCTGTAAATTAATTAACATTACAATTTAAATATATGAACCTTCAAAAACAGATGAATATTATGCAAATGCAACGACATCACATTAGTTTGCCTCAGTTAAAATGACAAAAGGAACTAACTGTACCTTATGATTGATGATTATATTGGTACGCTCTATAATTACCGATTTATGAAACATACAAGCATTAGCGGAGGGATCTACTCAAAGATATCTATAGCAGTTAATTTTCAACTTCTATTTAATATCTCACTTAAGTTTTTGTTTTGAAAATTTTGCAGATAATGTAACGAAATTTATTCGACTACATACTTCGATATTACGTTTGACTGCATCTGCTTCAAATATAATTTTTACTTTTAAAGAAGTATACTATATTTGAAGCTATATTAGGTATATCTTTAATTTTCATTGAACTATTTTCTAAAATTGTAGTCATTTTACTTTTTTTAAGATTGTCGAACTGATATTTAATTCTTGTAAATGTTCGTTATATTTACATACCGGAACACATTTAAATTTAGATACTAAAATACAAATAGATTTTTAATTAAAAACAATTTAACTATTCGGTTACTGTTACAACTCACATTTCTAGTTAAGTCTTAAATTAATCAATGATTGTATTTATTTTAATATTAAATTTTAAATGAAATATTAAAATTTCAAATATGCTTTCTAGTTCCTAGAGGTGCTTGTTATACGTTTTTATTTTAACTAGCGGGGGTAATATTTTACCGAGCTAAGCTCGGTAAAAATTAACTTTATATCCAACTCGATATAATATTTTCACTGTATCATTCACTCTATTTTGTTAATGTAAAAAATGTTATTACAAAAAAATTAATAAGAAAACTATGTTTGTATGCACATGTTCATAAATTTTACTTTATTTTAAAATTTACAATGAAAGGACATCGAACCAAATCACTTTTTTAGCTCGACTCTGCTTAATTTAACCATGCATCTCGAATTCTATTAAGAATGCATAAAAAAATTCTTCACATTCTGAAATACAACATTTTTTGCCAGATATAGCCGAATTTGGAAACATTCTTTCATTTGGCACGAAATTCGTGTTTTGGCTTTCGTAATCTTAATAGTCAATTTTTCGGCCAAATGTCGCCAATATTTTGTCAAATATCGCTAACATATTGTTCGCTGTCATTTTCTCGTGACCCTGACCCGTATTATCCAAAATGACCCACTAATTAAATTTGATCAAACATGTGACTTAGCTCAATGGTCTTCAGGTATTTAAAAAAAGTAGAATATAGAATTGAATCACAATCGTTTAAACCATTTCTTAGATAAAATTAGCTTGATAGCATTCAGCAATGAAGCGAAATGGCCAACTAATATAATTTTTTTTTTAACATGCGACTCAGCCCAATAGTCTTCTCTTGACAAAAGTCGTTTCGTTACAAAATTTAGGTAACATTGATTGAATCGTTGTTATATATAATTAGAATAACCCTATCTTATTATGACCCAAAATGACCCATTAATCGGATTTTCGCAAGCATGTGTCCTGGTCCAATAGTTATCTCTTGTCCGAAAACATCAT
The DNA here is from genome assembly GCA_964019185.1 of Maratus speculifer. NCBI lineage: Eukaryota > Metazoa > Arthropoda > Arachnida > Araneae > Salticidae > Maratus > Maratus speculifer. The sequence goes on from OZ025292.1 coordinate 295,939,695, forward strand.
AATACAAAATATAGTGAAAATGGTGAGAGCCATTTTCTACATAAAATTAGCATGACCCATCAATGACCCACAAATCAACCTTATGATCAAAATCTCTCGAACATGTGACCTAGCTCATTTTTTTGCGTGCCGAAAAAAATGTTAGATTCAAAATTTAGATAAAATCGATTGAGTTGTTTTTTAGATGTAATTAGTTTGATCCGGACCCAAAATGACCCATTAATCGAATTTTCCCAAACATCTGACCTAACCCAATGATTTTCTTGTGCCTGAAAACGATAAAATACAAAATTTGGTCAAAATTGAGATGACATTGTCTAGATAAAATTAGAATGACCTAAAAGTGACCCACTAATCGAAATTTCTAAAACATGCGACTTCGCCCAATGATTTTCTCGTGCCAAAAGACATGTTGTACACAAAATTTCGTTAAAATCCATCCACTCGTTCTTTAGATAAAGCCTGACCATGACCCATCATGAGCCACAAATGACCCTTAAAATCGAATTCTCTCAAATATGTGACTTAGCCCATTAGTTTTTTCGTGTCTAAAAATTGTTCATATAAAATTTCGTTAAATCGATCCTGCCGTTCTTTAAATAAGGTACTTGTACTCATTATAGACAGTGTTCTCAATATGGATACCCCTAATTTTTTTTTAAGTAACAATTTTCATAGAGAAATCGCGCTATCTATCCTTGGAGAAAAGCAATTGAAATGATAATTTAGCCAGGAAAGTACAAAAAAGCGCGCTGTTCGCCATTTAAAAGGAAATTTGTTTCGTGGTGTGCTGATCGTAAATACAGGTAAGTTTAAATTCTTTTAAGACATCGTAAAATTACTCTAAATATTGAAAAGTGGAGTGTCTTAGAAAGCTTTTAAAGCATATTTTCAATTACTATTGCATGTATTGCTTAAAATATTTTCGTTATTTATTTATTACAAGGTATAATAAAGCTACTCCCGATTCCTAATATAGATACCTTATGTCCACATTGGAAGTACAGCAGGTGAATCTTCAGATTCACAAAAATAAAAAGCTAAACAAAACTAACTACCATTCCATAATATTTTGTAGTCAATGGGGTGCTTTGCATCGGTCTTCGAAGAGCCACAACCAAAAATGACCTTCCGTTCCTAAGTGCATGTTCTGAAGATATTTACTGTTCACTACCCTCCCCTGCAATACCTTAAGATACATTTTTTATCCCCTTTCCTCTAAAATTCCATAGAAAAGTGGTTCTTCATTACACCTTTTGTAGTAGATCAATTAGTAGTCACCTGTCCATAATAGGGACTAGTGGTTCCTTATATAGACATTTACAAACATTTTTTGTTTTTATCATTTAAATTAAACCGGAATAGTTACAAGGTCTCTAATTTTAATAATGATAGTCAACACTCTAGGGATCATTGTCATATAATTTTGGAGTCCTATTACGTGTACATGGGGGTGAAGAAAATAGATTTTCCTTAGGGTGTCCATATTAGGCACAGGTACCTTATAAATAGCTTGACCCAGACCTTTTATGACCCATTAATCGAAATTTCTCGAACATGTGACCTAGCCCAATGATTTTCTCTAGCCAAAAAAGTCGTATACAAAATGTCGTTAAAATCGATCCACCTGTTCTTTAGTTATAGCTTGACATGACCCATAATGATCCATCATGATCCACAAATTACCCCTATAATCGAAATCTCTCAAACTTGTGACTTAACCCATTAATTTTCTCAAGTCAAAAAACTGTTATATACAAAATTTCGTTAAAATAGATCACGTCGTCGTTTAAATATAAATAGCTTGGCCCATACCCTTTATGACCAAATATGACCCATTAAAATTCTTTCTCGAACATGTAACTAAGCCGAATGCTTTTCTCGTGACCGAAAACAATAGAATGCAAATTTTTAGTCAAAATTGCGTGAGAAAATCTCTAGATAAAAATAGAATGACCCACAATGATCCCAAAAATGACCCACTTACCGAATTTTCTCGAACATGTTACCTAACCCAATGGTCTTCTTGTAATCCAAAACAATAAAATATAAAATTTGGTCAAAATCGTTAAAGCCGTTTTTTAGATAAAAATGGCTTGACCCACTGACCGAAATTTTTCGAACATGTGACCCAGCCCAATAGTTTTCTCGTGCCAAAAAACGATTGAATACAAAATTTCCTTAAAATCGATCCAGCCGTTATCTAGATATAAATAGCTTGATTCTGACCCATTATGACTAAAAATGATCCAATAATCGAATTTTCTCGAACATGTGACCTAGCCCAATGGTCTTCTCGTGCCCAAAAATGGTAAAATCCAAATTTTTGCGAAAACCGTTAGAGCCGACACACACACACACAATTTTTGCTCGCATTATAGTATAGGATATTTGCACTAGTTATCACAGAATAAAGGGATATTTATTGTGTTTTAATGGTACTTCTCAAAGAAGAGCAGGCACGTAATGGAGATAATATATCATAGATGAAAAAAATATAGACTTAAAATGTAGGATGCTTATTAGCCCGGAATATAAAGAATAAACATTTATGTCAGCCATTTAAATTACTTTTCTGGTAAGAAGATGTGTACAGGGATGACTGCCGGGCTAGAAACTCTTATAAAATAAAACTAATGTTTTTGTAGAGAGTGTTCTATCCGATATTTATCAGTGTCCATACAAATGACCTCTATCTTTCGTTTTTTTTCCTCAAATGACTCGATGATTTGTGGCTCTCGAAATCTGTGTTTTCTGGTTTTTGCTATAGTTTTATGCTAATTAAGACATATGGGGTTGGTCAATTTCTTATGTATAAAAGTGAAATCGAAGATGTGTATCGCTAGATCTTGAATCGAGATAAGCCTCAGTGAAGAACATTAGACTAGTACTCCGGGTTTTTCAGATTGAAAGGGTTCACACATTTTTTGCGAAATCTCAAGTCTAGAATTAGCTGAGAAAATCTTTAGTCTATAATAAAAAATTATTTTCATCATAATCCAACAAAACACTGTGGTAACCATGGGGTTGCTAGTATTTAGTGATATTTATATAACTAGATGAAGTAGTGAGTCACTTTCAGCGTTATTTGTGTTCGACTCGGAAATCCATTTTGGATACAAATTAAGTCGATTGAGCATTTCAAATAGGTTATTTTTCAATAATCATTTTTGCATTTTCATATGTTTACGAATTAGAATTCTTTTAGTTCAAAGTAGTGTAAGCTAAACTAAGAAGCTCCATTGCAGCTCTTCTGTACTTTCATTTAAATAAACAGTATTCTAAAGTTTAAGTCTGGCTAAGTCTTTATAACCACGTGGCGATCCTGATCGGGCTGTCATATCTGCTAAACTATACGTAACTCACAATTCCGATTACTTAACAATTTACATTCATTTCCATAAAAATTTGCGCACCAAGAAAAAGACGTCCAAATGAAAAAAAAAATTACACGCGTAAGTGCTATTGTGATATAAATAAGTGATTAGAAAACCAAAGTAAAAGGATCATTTATTGCAAGAAAAAGTACAAATGAACGGAAATTTTAGTACTCTGTTGGACCCCTCTAGCGCGAATCGACGATATGATACGAGCGGGCATTGAGACATACACGTTCTGTATGATGTCCTGAGACATCTCATTCCACAGTTAAACGCTCATCAAGTTCAACCAAACTCGTAGAGTGTTTAACTTGCGGTTCCAAATGATCCCAGATATGCTCGATTGGTGACAAATTTGGGGATCGAGCAGGCCAGGGAAGGGTGGTAATGTGGCGGAGGCACGCTTGTGACATCCTTGCTGTGCGTGCCCGAGCATTGTTATGTTGAAAACGGCTCCTTGGAGCCCTGCCACGAGTGGCAACACATGTGATTGAAGGATGTCCTGGACGTACCGCTGGGCTGTCACTGTGCACGGATCAATATTAAAGGTGACCGTGTATCGTAATCAATAGTACTTCATATCATCACATTGGCTGTGGGAGCGTTGTGTCGCTATATTAAGCCAAGGCAGGATTGATGCGTTCACCACGGGGCCTCCACACACGAACACGATTGTCAACGCTGCTCAAATTAAATTTATACTCGTCGCTGAAGAGAACCTGGTTCCATTCCGTTGCAATCCAATCCCGTCTTAGGTGACACCACTCCAAACGGAGGCGTCGGTGGGTGAGTGTCATTGACAGCACACGTAATGAACGCCGCGATACCAGATGCCCTTCAGACAGGTGCCTTGCGATGGTTCGGACGATATGATACGAGCGGGCATTGAGACATACAAGTTCTGTATGATGTCTTGAGACATCTCATTCCACAGTTAAACGCGCATCGAGTTCAACCAAACTCGTAGAGTGTTTAACTTGCCGTTCCAAATGATCCCAGATATGCTCGATTGGTGACAAATTTGGGGATCGAGCAGGCCAGGGAAGGGTGGTAATGTGGCGGAGGCACGCTTGTGACATCCTTGCTGTGCATGCCCGAGCATTGTTATGTTGAAAACGGCTCCTTGGAGCCCTGCCACGAGTGGCAACACATGTGATTTAAGGATGTCCTGGACGTTCGGAAAGACACAGTTTGCACTACGCGTGCGTTTCGTATGATGTGACAGTCTTCTCAACGACTGGTCTGTCGAGAGTGTCCCGAGGCTGATTGCCGCTGCCGTGTAAATGACATCTCTGCAGACCACTGGTCCCAGCACCTCTTTACAATAAAATCAGAGCGGCCTACTTGACGAGCTACTCGCCGAGTTAACCACCCAGCTTCCATCATTCCGATGATTCTTCCCCTCTCCAGCTCTGACAGCTGTCTTCGATGGCAGCGTAACGGCATGTCTATCTCAGCGTTTCCTTTGAAAACGAAAAGGTACACTCAGACAAGTTCTGCTAACCAGTTTTACAGTCCAAGGAGGATGAAGTTCAACGTTCTCTAGTGGCATTACAGAATGCGCAATCACACTGCATTTCTAACCATTTGCATATCTTCTTTATGTGTACCTTCATGCCAAGTTTCGTTACGATCCCACAATTATTTCTTGCTGTGCAAATTTTTATGGCAATGAGTGTAACTGAGAATTTTGAACTGAATTAAAAATAGCAATTATACATTAGGCGTTTTTAAAGAATTAAAATTGATAGCTTTACTTACGCTACAATATTGTAAAATAAAGATGGTTTATATTAATATATATATAAGTAATCTACAGAAAATAAATAATAAATTTGTGATTTTAAATATCTCATAGCTTTCTTTCATCAAATAATTTCTTCATACAAACAATCATTAAGAAAAAAAAATCTGAAAGAAAATATTCCTCTGTTTCAATCCATATCATTATTTCTAGAAAAATTATTTGTTGAATACTGAATTGCTTTCAGTGTTGCTATTTATGGACATAACATTGCATTTACATTTATTAAAATTTATGCAAGTCCTAAGGCTGAAATTTTATCGATTATATGCAGTTGCTTTCAAAATATGAAAAGTTTTTAAAAAAATATTAAGAAAAGGGTCTTTTATTAGATATTTGTTTAATTTTCTTACTGTTTATTCGTTTAATGTTTCTTTCCGTACTTATTTTTTTGTTTAAATGTGTATTATTGGAAATAGATAACAACAAGCTAGACATAGTTTATAAACGCTAATAAGTGACATCTTTTAATTGCTAAAATGAACAAGCTGAAAATTTTAAAAATAGTAAAAATAGCTTTATTGGGAATTTCATCTTTCGAATCGGCGCCATTTGAAAATCAAGAAAAAACGAACATTCTAAAATTGCGTAATTTATCAAAGATTTTAAACGCCATCATTTAATTTTTCACGAGCTCTTTCAGATTATTTGCTATTTTATCTTAAATGTTTATTTTCATATTTTAAAACATGGAGTAACTAAAGTCATAATTTTGGTAAGTGTAATTATATTGTTTCATTACACTTTGAACTTTTACGTTTTACAATTTCTGTAGTTTATTTTATAATGGTAGGTAGCATAGATCGAAGAAAAACCTAACTTTCATTGAATTTTTTTTGATAGTTTCTTTTTGATATACTTGCACGACTGTGGTTTTTTAATTACAGTTTAGAAAAATTTTATACTCATTTTCTATCCGAAAATTTCCTGCTATTCAAGCCAATGTATTTATTCTCTGAGTTTTGTTTTCTGTAATAAATGATACTTCACATGCTATCTATGCTATTTCAATCTATAAATACACTGCTGGCCACCCAAATTGCAACACTAAGAAAAACAAGAGATATCACAACAAAATTTATTGTGTAGATAACATGTTGACCAAGTAACAAATGATTAAATTTACAGCATTCTATGAAGCGTGGTTCCTGTCAAAATCAGTACCCAGAGTAGCCGCCGTTGTTGGAGATCACAGCTGCCACACGCCTCGGCATTGATTCAAAGAGACTTTGAATGTGTTCTTGGGGTACAGCAGACCAAGCAGCTTCCACACGTTGCCAAAGTTGATCTGGTGTGACAGCTGGGGATGAACTCTGGGTCAGTCGTTGAGCAACCATGGACCACATGTTTTCTATCGGCGAAAGATCCGGAGAGCGCGCCGGCCAGGGAAGCAATTCAATCTGGTGATTGACGAAGAACCCTTGGACAATGCGTGCCACGTGTGGCCGTGTATTATCCTGCTGAAATATGGCTGTTGGCAAGCCCTGAAGGTAAGGAAGGACAACTGGCTCCAACACCTCGGAAATGTAGCGCTGGCTGGTTAAAGTACCGGCAATGCGTACTAGAGGAGTGCGAGAGAGATATCCGATACCGCCCCATGCCATAATACCCGGTGCAGGACCAGTGTGACGGTGCATAATGCAGCTGTTCAGCATCCTCTCTCCACGGTGTCTCCAGACTCGAATCCGACCGTCGTGGTGTTGCATACAGAAGCGTGACTCGTTAGTAAAGAGAATTTCATTCCATTCTGTCGTCCACATCCTTCTTTCATCGCACCATTGGCCGCGGAGATGTCTGTGGTTCCGCGTCAGAGGTAGACAAAGCAACGGACGTCTTGCGGACAGACCATTCTGCTGTAAACGACGTCGAATGGTACGCGCAGACACTGGATGATGCGTTACAGACTGAATCTGCTGTGATATGGTTCGTGATGTGACTGAGCGGTTCGTCACTGCCATGCGTACAATCTGCCTGTCATCACGTGACGTGGTGCACTGAGGTCGATGCGGTCGATCACGTCTGTCCGTCGTACCCTGTTGCACCCAACGATCACATATCCGCATCACAGTTGTTTGGTTTCGTCTTACAGGACGACCGATTTCCCTGAAAGATAACCCACAATCTCGGTATGCCACTATCCTTCCTCTGTCAAACTCGGATACTTGATCAAAAGATGATCGTTGTTTCCTACGAGGCATAATTTATCGTTTTTTTGAAAAAAAAAGCAAGAAAAACACAATTGCTGTACTTGAAACCGTCGAAATCTCCAAGCCTTAAATAGCGCTTTGAGGTGGCGCCACAGGCGCGCTTGATATGCGTCTGCGCTGAAATTCTAATCATTTGCATATCTCACCTCAGCTAATGCATGTTGTAAATTTCATATTATTTGCATGCTTCCTTCAGGGTGTTGCATTTACGATGGCCAGCAGTGTATTATATGGTGTGCATAAATGCTATAGTTGATGTACAAGGCTACACAAAAACCTTTCAAACGTTGCTGAATGGGAGCATATATTACTTAAATGTGGTTTTGAAATAAGCTATGCATTTTTACGCTGAACTGCATTCAGTTTACTAAGAAATATTTGTAAATATAAATGAAATGATATAAAAGACCACACAAAGAATTGGATACATGGGCGCCAGTGAAGGATAATTTCTGAGAATGTGATTTCAGTAGTTTTAAGAGTGCTTTAGTTTAAAAACGAGATTTAGCTAAATACGGGCGAGTAATAAGGTTACTAGGTAAACTACAGGATTGAACAAAAGTATTTAAGTATGTTTCCATTTCTTAGTATAAATTGCTGAAAGAAATTTCAGCCTTCTAGGCATTTTCTTGCTAAACTAAATTTACTCATTATATAGTATTTATATATATATATATATATATATATCAATAGACAGATCAAATACAGGGATGTTTAAATATATTGGAATACATATCTTGCTAGAGACAATAACCTTATTTCCCTAAATAGTTAAGTTTTCTTAAAGATTTCAGGGTGAGTTAGAAAACTGTTTCATAATCTGTTCTTAACGCATGATTTTTTTTACTTGTTTAAATATTCTTGTGAATTTTGAGGTGTCACAAAGAATATTTTCAATAAAAAGTATTTTCACGTGAATACTAAAAAGAGATATATATATTTTTAATTACATCACATTTAAACGATGCATTTAAAATTCTTTAATTGAAAATTTTTTCTTATACCGCGGTTCAAAAAGTATAAGGATTCTAAGAGACAAGGGTTCTGGATATTTCACTGTTTAACTAATCTTGTTTAATTAAACAAATAAATAGGCGGTTGATGTTTAACAACAGCTCATTAGGCCTTAAAATTGCCGATCAAAGGGAAATGGATTGAAACTCGCTTGCAGGAAGATCGTCACTTTATATGTGTATGTATATAGTTTAATGTTTCGCAATCTTTTAAAAGACGATTGAATTAAGGTGTTTTTAGAGTCATGTGTGTTATGTCACGAAACTTCATTTCCGGTTTAATTTCATTTTTTACTCAGACTTGTTGGTATTTTGGTTCTGTGCTTGCAATCATTTGGGTTTCTGACTTCTTAATAGTTGGGGGGGGGGGGGTGATTTTCAACATTTTATCACTGAGGAAGCGAGTCCAGTTACTCGCGAAACATACGTATGTTTCTGTGCTTTTAATTATTGTGTGTTTATATGTTGGTTTTAATGATTGTAGTTTTTCACACAAGATTTTATTGATTATGATTGTGTTTTTAGAGTTTTTGGTGTCTTAATGGGGGTTAACAGGCGTAGATCGTAAGGGGCAGTGTCCCCCAGTATTAAAAAAATATAATCATAAGCGTTAATGAATTTGATAAGCAGGTTTGGTTACGAAAATCTGTAAATAATTCTCAACCGTTGATCCAATAGATTTTAATTTTCCTACCTTTAAAAGTAATAATGTTATTTATTATATTGTAAATTGAAGAATTAGGTTGCCAATCGGGTAGATGTCTAAAGAATAATGTAACAAATTGATTAAAAGTTATTGAAAAGATTTTTCTTGATAATACAGTACAACGAAAACGATAAAAAGTATTTTTTCATGGCTTTTAATATCAACAGATAGTTTCATTTTAAGCTGTCTTAAATTACGTAAAGTACATAAATTACTAGAGTATGCATGTGCAAATTATATATTTACGTAAATTATAAAAATTTTAATGAATAAATTTCGTAAATTACATAATTATTTTTGAAATTTTAATTTTTGAATCGTAATTAGTACCTTCAAAATGACCGTAATACGACTTTTCGTGCAAAATTCGTGTATAATCTCTGAAGCCGTATCATTTTTACTCAAGCAATTTGAGTCCCCTCCATTTTTAAATTTCTCAACCCTGGAACCGTAATGAACATCCTAAAAGAAGCCTGTATATGATTTTTCAACTAAAAGTAACTTTTTTGCATTTTGGCCAACTTTTTGGAGATTGGCCCCGCTTTGCGATTTGTTGATAGTGTTGACAATAACGTATTTCTCGACTTTGCATTTGCTTTATTTCTTTCTCTTTTTTTTTGTATTAGTTAATGCATTTTTAATGCTCTTTATTGTATTTTATGTTACACTATGTCATGTCATGTTATTTCACGGAAGTTTCTTTGCGAAAAATGAAAATTTCGAAGTACGAAGTACGCGAATATACCAGAAAATGGAAAAAAGGAGTCACAAATCGTAGGTATTTCTTATAGGCCGCAAAAATGAATAGAATATATGTTGGTTCAAACACTTATTTACTGCCACTTAATGAGTAACTGACATTTCAGCAAAAATTTTAACTGAAGTAAGCCTTTTCTTGTAAAATTCTGCAAATTATTGTCAACTAATGATAACTAATTTCTCTTGATTGTTGTAACATATGTATCATTTGTTATTTTTTAAAATGAGGATCGTGTCATCCAATGGAGTTATTGATTATATTTATTACAAAAAAGTTTTTAGTAATAAAAAGTAAGTTTTACTCTTATGTCAAAATAAATTTTAGGGTTCCTTACTTAAAAAGTAAAAACGGCACCATTATAAGATTACTCCTATGTCGGTCTGTCAATCATTTTACTCTTAAAGTATGAAACGTGGCAAGTTGCAATTTGGAGACGAATTAAAGATTATTGACACATACATTTTCATATAATTCAACATTCACAAATATATTTCCCTAAAATGTAGAAAGGCCTATTAAATTATTTAAAAATAAAAACTTTCCTTTGTATATCGTGTAAAAGCTTGCTTAACGCTAAACTCAAAAATACATTTCTTTTAACTTTATCTATGATATTTTCAGAAATATCGTCGAAAATGTAATGCAAAAATATTCCCCCCTTCCTACTTCATCTATTACTGAAACTAAAATTAAGAAAAAAAAATAGAGGTAGCAGACATTAATTTAAATCTTGCGGGAAAATTATAGTGATTACCCTGGATCACGTAGTTTTTGAGAAAAGCGCATTTTTCTGTTATACATAATTCTAATTTGCTGGAATTTAGCAAAGGTGTTAAGGAGTAGTTGATGGTACCTATCTTCGGAAAGCATTGTTGATAATTATTTTTTAAAAAGAATCTTCGGTAATTACCTGAGTTATTAATCTGTAATCCATACATAAATGGTTTGGACATCATACATAATGACGGGTGGGGGTTACTCAATGTACTGTCAGTATTTAAAATCTCGATAACAACTTTTAGTGTTATATTCATGTAAAGCAATGCCCAGTAGCAGTATAAAATCCAAAAACGTAAAATTGTTACAAACAGCCGTAGCAAACTAAGAGCTGTCGGCTACTCTGGGGGCCAATATTAGCATTTATTGCTAGTGATGGCACACCTATTAAACAGTACTGGCCCAGTGTTGACTGATTTCAGTACTGTATCACATGGATTGAGAAGTTAAGTTCCAGTGTTAAATCTTTTAAATATTTTAGGAAAATGAAGTAAAAATGCATAGGTATTGATTTTAGATTACCACGGTAGTTAGATATTATGACGGCATTTTAACATCGTACAGCAACATTGCGTTCTTAAGTTGTAGTTTCAATCCTAAATTCGTAAAAAAATCCCAGAATATTGAGAAAGGTTTCACAATGAAAACTGCATTTTCTGGAGACAAGTTTTTTACTTATGTCACAGTTCCAAGAATGAATGTCGTGCCAGAGAGGGACCATAGCAAAAATAGACCCGATTCGTTCGAGGTACAGAGAAGGAGGGGTCACAAATTCATTTTTTACATTGTCAAGTTTTGGCGCGGTACATGTGCATAAAAATAGCCAAGAACGACTGATACGCAAAAATTGCGATGAGAGAAGGCAGATGCGAGATTTTCGTTACATAGACTTTCAATTACAGAAACCAAAGTGCATGATTTGAAATAATTAACTCAAAACGGTAAAAGAGATCTTATGGCCAGGAAAACTACAACGGATGAATTGCTTACAAAGGGTTACCGAAAGTCTCACGGGATGAGAAGAGAAATGAACGTTAATAAAATAAAATAAGAGACAAATATAATACAGCAGCTTTTTAAGCAAGTAGCGTTTGAATATGAATAAATTCTGTATAGTAACAAGGCCTTATCAAAGGCTAAGGGGTAAAATACATACAATTACAAGAAAGAAACGAATGTACGTTGTGGTTTTAAAGAATAATTTAGAGATAATTTAAATCATATTTTAAAAGAAAATGGCCGTTACCAAGTGAATAGAAATAATGGGATTAAAAATTTAGCTTATTAAATAAAGCTATGAATTTAGGAAGTATTGTAACTTTAAAAAAAGGGGGAGGGAATAACATTATTAAATAATATGTAAAGGGAAACTCCTATTTTGTATTAATGCATTTTTGGATAAGAAAGCAACACGCTATTTTTCCAAGAATTGAATATATTTATAAAACTAGTTAAATTAGAACGAACGCATATCAATTGCAACGTTTGATATACAATTTGTAACTAGTTTATTCTGTTGTTCACTATCGCTCCTGTTTTTGCAAAAAAGAGCTAACAAACACACTGAGTATAATGAGTACTTTCTAGAACTGTTTATCTAATAATAGTTATGTATTCCCATATTTTTTGCAAATATGAAATAGCTTACAAACATTAATATGAAATAGCCAAAACTATTTCTAATAAAAAGAAAATACTGCATATGTATTGTATAGATATCGGTTAATATTACTAGCAAAATATTTATTTGAACTTTAATGCAATATTTTTCTATGACACGGGAAAAATATCTGGTGGAACGAAATAACTGTAGAAATAATGTATAGATAATGTTATTTATTACAGGCGAAACATTTAGTCGACCACCGGAATAAAATTATTATGCACCCAACAATAAAAAATAATCCAATATATTATATATATATATATATATATATATATATAAAATTGGTGTAACGTTGGTATGCTACTAGGTTTTAAAAAAATATTTTTAGGATAATTATTGATTAAAAATTTACAAATATTTCACAAATATTCTTTTACGATTGAATAACAATTTATAATATTTTGCGTCAAAAATGACAAATGTTAATAAATGACATGCATTTCTTTATGTGTAATCCATTTTTCAAAGTGTCGGCCTTTTTTAACTTCTGAGAAATCAGATAAACGAAAGATTAATAAATTTATGCTTTCCTGCTCCCAGTTAGTTCATCACGTTTTCACACTTTTGGCGGCAGGAAAACACAAAGGTAAACCTACGAGTTAAGTGCTAATATTGTGTTTTGGGAGTCTCCCCATCAAGACATGACTTTGCAGACCAATTGCGTTTTAATATGCGAATCGAGTTTTAACTAATTCTAGAATTTCAGCCTGAACTCGATGAGGTGATTATCTGTGCGCCTCCCTGTCTAAAGGACTGGTATCTTCTGATTTAAACCTGAGTCATTCACAACTTATTTATCAAAACAACTTAAAGAAAAAAAAAAGAGAAAGCATAGATGAAATGCATTTATTAAATTTAGCTTCTTTTTTATATGTTATAAGATAATAAACAATTCTATTCAAAATGTCATAGATTAATAATTTATTATAAAACTGATTTTTTTAAAACAATTTACAAATAAAATATACTGAGAGAATATACGAAGTAAAAAACATCGTTCCTTTAAAACATATGAAAACGTACCATTTTTAATATATGTGATACATGATTAACTAATGTAATATTTTACTTAGGATATTTTTCATGATACATTTACGTAAGTATCAGTAGTACGTCCATTTTGTTCATAAAATTAATGTACTGTTCTGCTTTTGGTATTTATTGCAGCTATATTGTAATATGGGATTTTGATAGTATAGTAACATATTTATCTGTGGTTACGAAAACAAAATATTGATGATGTTGTGAAATAGTTTCTCATTCTTTTTATTTTCTTTTATGAATGTTATCTTGATGCTGTTACTTAGTTACAAAATATAAAATCAGTTTACTTTGCTAGTCACATAAAAGTATCTTTCTTTTTCAAAATATATGTCATGTTTCACGGACAACTTACGTTCTAAATTGTTGTTTTATGAAGACGACGTCCAAAATATTTACTTCAGTGGAAAAAAGATTAATCGTTTCTCTGATAAGTAATGACATAAACATGTTCAATGAGAAAATTAAGTTTTGATGCTGTTTTACGTTGGAATCACAAAATTACGTAAAATGTGTATAATACATAGAAATTTATTTTAAACGCTTGGGTATTTGTGCAATATCAAGCATTAATGAATGTTTTAAAACTTTGTTATCTTAAAAATTAATACATCTAGTATATAAAAATATTATTTATTTTAAGATAATAATTTATATAATTTTAATGATATAGACAATTAGTATTTAATTTATATTAGTATTATTATTACAAATATTTTAATTTCAAACAATCCTACTCTTTAGAATTTTGAAATTAAGTACTCAAATAAGTTACTATTTAATCTTAAATATATTAAGTGAACAAACTCGTTGTATGAGGTGTGTTCAAATCAAGATGATTTGAAGAGTCGCATGTGAACAGTTTTCAATGTATTTTTTGTAAAACAAACGCGATAGTGAATGCGTATGTATCACGCGTGCGCAAGCAGATTTGTGATAATTTCATTTGTAAGGACGTGACATTCAGTTAAAACTGGCTGGTGTGGAGGAAACTGTGATAAAAAATGACAGGGGTGCGGAGTCGGAGTTTAGGAGTCGGAGTTGTGGAGTCGGAGTCAGGCCTATTTTTGAGCAAAGGAGTCGGAGTCGAAGTCGCGGAAAAACAAGCCGACTCTGACTCTGAGTTCTTTCTTTAGATAGTTTGAAGTGAAATTAAGCTAATTATATGCAATTTTAAATCCATAAAATGAATTATTAGTCTTTTAAGCACTTTCCAACAAAGTTGCAAAATGCTTATGCATTCGGTTTGTAGGTCCGTTTATCCAAACTCTAATTCCGTTAAATAAAATCGGATTTCCACACAATTGACAAAGCTTATTTAGAGTCACCATAGCAGTTTTGGTATTGCATATTAAGTATGTACGATTAACCGTACATTTACAGGGACACTCAAAATAATTCGATTACATTATGGTATATTAGTAAAAAATGTTTGGAGACTATTTTAATGATATTATGCTATTTCAAATTATTGAAACTGATATAAATAACTGAATTTAATTACGATCACGTTAAAAAAGAGGATTCATAGCATTTTTTGTTAATTTACAGGGATACACAAAAGAAATCCGTTATAGTGCTGCTTTTGCGAAATAATTGCTGGAAAGTGCGTCTTAAAATTAGGTATGCGTTTATAAATTTAATTAGCTTTTTCATATTACTCTTTATATATAAGTTCTATACCTCATATACAGGGCTGCAGAAAAGTATTCGCATGCATTTTCCTTATTAGGGGAAATTGCTAATGGGGAATTTTGAACTAAAATATATGTATCTCTTAAATGAACTAAATTTTGGAATGCACGTTGTTAATAGATATAAATCTCTGTATCATATACAGGGCTGCTAAAAATTAGGATAATTTTCTGATTTTAGATGGGAACAGCTAAAATTTGGTATTCAAATACGCATAAATTTACATATGTTAAAATGAGATATAATATTTTAATTTTTTAAACGGTGCGTTTACATCATACTGAATGTGTTAAAAAATGCATCCGAATCTATGCTTGAGACATGATATTATCGTTCTTGTTTTAGGGTTCTGTACTAAAAAAGTGAAAACGGAATCTTTATCAGATCACTCTCGTGTATGTCTGTCCGTCTGTCAAAGGCATTTTACTCATAAACTACGAAACGTCGAAAGCTCAAATTGGGGGAAGTAATAAAGACTATTGACCCACATATTTACAGATTATTAAACAATTATAAATATTTGTAGGAAGGGGGTAAAGGGGTTAATTAACTCACTTGAAGAAAAAAATCCTCTCTTTGTATATCAAATGGAATATTGTGTAAAAGCTTTCGTTACGCTGAAATGAAAAATATATTTCTTTTAATTTTAGGTATTATATTTCCCGAGATATCCTTTAAAAAACAGTGCAAAAATATGTCCCCCCTCCCTCCATCTAATTCCGAATCTACTGAAAGTAAAATAACGAAAAAAAATTAAGGTTATAGATATTACTTTAAACCTTGCAGAAAAATTATAGCGATTACTTTAGGTCTCATAGTACTTTTAAAAAACACATTTTTCTGTTACACATAAATTTCAATTTGTTTGCATTGAGCAAAAGTGTTGAGGAGCCTTAGATGTACCTATTATAGTAACAATATAAAAGCATTGTTGATAATGCTTTTTTAAATAAAATTAGTTGGTAATCAGCCGAGACATTAACCCTTAAACACAGGGACGGTTTGACAAAAGTAATGACGGGAGTGGAGTATTCTGCATATCATCAGCATTTAAAGCTGAGATAATAATTTTTTATAATATGTTTGTGTATGTAATGCAATACCTAGAAATAGTATAAAAGCAATAAGATTCATACTATTGCAAACTTCCTAATTTAATTAAATACATAAATCAGGGTTCACACACAAAAGAAAAAAATCTATACATTTTAGTACCAGGATTTTTTTTAAATATTATTTGCCTTATTTAAGGCAAAACGTCCCTCACTTCAGATATAGCCGCCACTACGTTAAGAAATTTCTGGTATTAAAATGTCTAATTTTTTTAAAAAAATTCCTTACGCTTACGAACCTTTTATGAATACTACGGGGTTTGCGCTAGCTTGCATTGAGTGGGTCTCTCATTACGACTCTAGCTTGTTTAAAAGTTAATTAAAAACCCATCTGGAAAAACGCATCACAGACTAAAGAGGCTTTGCAAATTTGCGAGCTCATTTCTACACTAGCTCTGTTAGCACAATGCCAAGTTTAAACTTTGAACAAGGGTTCTGTGTTAGTTACATTGCAAAGAGAAATGGTTTTTATTCTGCTGAATGTAGTTTTATGAAAAGCCAAAAGAAGTTTAAATATGCACTACCTTTTATTCTCAGTATCGAATTAAGTTCCATATAAATATATATATCTTTGAACTTTTATAGTATACCCATTCATAACTTTTCTAGAATGTGCAGCTGTTACCAATCCTACTTTGTATAGTACTTTACAAAGTCTTATTATTCTTTCAGTACGATTTTCTTTTAATAATTCTGTTCACTCCTTCACGATAAGAGCACTTTGCTTAATTTTTAATCTTTAACCACCGGTTTTTCAAAACAGAAAATTTTCTGTATTTGAATCGCGAAAATGATCCAATTAAATAAGGTAAATTTTACAATAAAAATGGCTGAAGCGAATAATGAAGGCAGTGTCTCCCCCAGGACAAGGGCGCACAGGCCTTCGACCAGTAAATTTTTGATCTTCCACCAGTAAATTTTTGAAAAGATATGTTCCCCTTATTTTTGGCATTAATTCTGTATCTTTAAGAATTTAAATAAGAAAAAACCTTCTGCTAACATTTACCGGTGGACGTTTCCCCGAAGGCCTGTGCGCCCTTCTCCTGGGGGAAACACTGATGAAGGATTCCGAGACTTTTAAATGGCACTTATCTAGTCACTCGTTCCTAATAAGGGGTTAAAAATACAAATTTTTATTGTATTTTTACTGTATTATAACCCTCTGAGCGCGAGTAACACTCGCACTTGACCGTTTATTTGGATTATATCAGGCTACCCAAGTTAAAGATTCCCAATATACAGCCTGAAATACATTGTGGATGAAAACTGTTTTTAATTCAAACTCTAGTAGATCTCAAATTATTTCCAAACTAGTAAAATTTTCATTTTTTAGCACATTCCAATAAATGTAAAAAGTGATTATGCATTCGGCTTATCTATACGTCTGTCCACGCTCTAATTCCCGTAAATGTACTCGGATTTTCATGCAATTGACAAAGCTTATTTAGGGTCACCAAAGCATGTTTAATAATGCATATGAAGTACGTATAATAAATGGTTTATTTACAAAGATACTCAAAACAATTTGATTATATTATGGTAATACATAGGGGAAAATCGTTTGGAGAATATTTTAATTACATTATGCTATTTCAAATGTATTGAAAAAGATATAAATCACTGATTTTCACTACGATCACGTTAAAACAAAACATTCATAGTATTTTTTGTTAATTTACAAGAGCACAAAAAAGAAATCGGTTACAGTACTGTCGTTGTGTAATAATTGCTGGAGAGTATGTTTTAAAATTCGGTGTGCGCTTTTAAATTGAATTACTTTTTTCGCATATTACTCTGTGTATTATTCTATAACTCACATACAGAGCTGCAAAAATGTATTCGCATACAAAACCATTTATTAGAATATATTGCTGAAGGGGAATTTTCTACTGAAACACATGTATCTCTTAGATGAACTAAATTTTGAATGCATGGTGTTAATAGATGCAAATCATTTCTATATCATATACACTGCTGCTAAAAAATTTGGATAATTTTCTGATTGTAGATGGGAACAGCTAAAATTCGATTTTGAAATGCGTTATACATGTCCATATGATGAAATCAGACGTAATATTTTAATTTTTTTAAACGGTGCAGTTTTGTCACTTTATTCTGAATGTGTTAGAACGTGCTTCATGTTTTATTCTTGATGCATGAATTTTTCTTTCTTGTTTTTTTTTCATCGAAATTTTTTTGCTCTGGAGGGCTGGAATTTACATCAAAATTGTAATAATTTTAACTTTTCTAGTCCACAGATCCGAAATAGTAAATATGTGTTTTGTTTTCTCCTTTTTAATATCGATAGCTGGATTTTTCGAGTTTGTGGGACGTTAAATTGAAAAATTAGTAAAATAAAAAAACATTTTTTTTCTTTTAAAGCTCTAAGAACTGAAATACAGAAGCGAAATAGCGAAATTTTCGCCTTATTTTTCTTGTGTTCCCTCATAATTTTAACCAACAGAGCCAGACAGAAGTCGGAGTCGGATTCGTGGTGGTTAAAATTTCCGGAGTCGTAGTCGGCAATTTCTCGCATTGACTCCGCAGCCCTGAAAAATGATCAGAAATATCTAATTAAATTTTTAGCACTGGAAGTGTGTAAGCCTATGGATATTCATTGCAAAATTCTGATTCTGTAAAAAAAAGTTGAATCTTTTAATTCTATTTTTTTTTTTTTTTTACTTTTTCAGTACTGCTTTTGACAGTTTTCAAATTTTACTTATACTAAAGAGAACTAAACCTACGCAATGCAATGTGTTAAACATTTCAGCCTACAGTGCTTAACCCATTTTTTTAGGTCATAGGTTATTAAAGCCCTTGATAGCAGTTTTTGTTTGTACGTATGCATGTATAATACGGTAACTATTAAAAGAAATATGCAAATTTTCTTCAAATTGTGTCAATAGTTTAATCCTAATGGGGCACTTTTCTGATTAGTTTTGGGGGTTGCTTGTTTAAGAACAATGGAGGAGGTAATGGGGGTTATTCTTCGTAATTTAGGTAAATGGGTTTTTCAAGCAAAATTATCCGATTTCATTCAAATTTTGTAAATAGGTTCATTTTGATAAAGCGCTTCTTTGATTAGATTTTTGATTCATTGTTTAAGTATAAAGGGATAGAATGGAGGATAATATCCCGTAGTTTAGATAAATGGAATTTTCTAAGCAAAAGTATCAAAATATTTCAAATATATTTCAAATTTGGTATACTGGTGTATTATAATAAGGCACTATTCAAATTAGATTTTGAGATTCATTAACTAAGTATAAAGGAGGAACGAGAGTGCTGTTTCTTTTATTTTGTAGTTAATTTTTTCATTGCGGCCACCAGCCGCGTTTAAACATATTTTTTTAAGGCTTCCTGATGCCTTTGCAACACAAATTACTTCAACACTGGATGTTAAGTTACCACGCAACAAAGTAGTCCATCAGTAAGATCACATTGTTCCATTCTTTCAGTATTACATTGAAGCAAAAGTAAGAGTTAAAACTTTCTAGCAAGGATTCAGAATGCCTACTTAACAAATTAGCCAGACATCATGATCTGCGCTATGTATGCCATTGTCGGAAATAACGAAAATAGTATAACGTATGCTGCGTACGCCATAAACCGCAAAAGGTTAGTTTATAAAAAAAATATTATTTTGAGGTCTCAAAATTAGAATATGCTCTTAATTGCATATAAGAAAAGATACCTTTCCTTTGAAATAGAACAAACAAAAACTTTGTGGAATGTTATTTGTTACATGTTTTCTTACTGTGAGTATTATACTGCAACATAAAAGTACTTTTGCTTGATCAACATAAAACAATTTACTTCATTTTCTGTTCCCAGTGGAGTTTTGTTCTAAGGAAGAAATAAAATTCTATTACTTAAAGATATGAATGATTTATGCTTTTCGATAAACATTCAATAAAAGATAAATCGGTGCTTCAATGATATGGGCGGATTAAGTATATGTCTGCAACTGTGATTTAATATGTAGAAGTTACTTTTACATATAATACTCTAACTCTGTATTAGATTAATGTTATTCACTAAAACACATTTCCTATGAAAATAGATATAATTTTCATTATTTTGTTTAAACACCAACTTTTTATACACCAAATTCAGATCCGGGTATATATATGTAAATAGTGAGGGCACATACCGAGAGAGAGATGATGCATAAAAAATTTAACAGAGTGCATGCATAGTTAACAACTTAACTAAGTAAAAAAATGGAGCAGTGTCAGTGATAGTTTCTTGCAATTAAAATGAAGTCGAGTCAACATTTGTTGGCGAACATAAAATTGGCTACTCTGCAGGAATCCCTTGTTAAAATATTGAAAATTCAGCAATTGTTTGACTTATATACTTAAAAAATCCTTTGTGTGAATCAGAATGTTTCATGATGCTTTAAAATGTAACAGACTGCATCAGAACGGATATTGTGGTAGTGATGTATTTATTGGTCGTGCGGTTTGAGACGCGACCGCGCCTGTAATCCCAATCCCCAATGTAAAGCTCATATTTATCCAAGAACATTAAATTAATTAGCAAAGAAAACGAGCCTATAGTCTTTTGACATATATATATATTAATATTTCGTTTTCAAATGTTGTACAAATATATTAAAATATACGTAAAATGCAAATTGTGAGCATGTAAAAGAAAGTGAAATAAAGATGAGGTTTATCTAATAAAAACTATTTTGGGGGGCATAACTACAATAGATGACTTCGTTTTCACGTTAAAAAAGGTTACAAGTGTCATCGTCACTGCTATGAACAAAAATGCGATGGCTTTGAATCCTCTCAATAGAGCCTTCGAGTGATAATATTTGGTGATTATGTTGAGAATATAAGACTTTTCCTTTTGTCAACTCAACCGAACAGCGCACAAAATTTCATCGCTGGAAAATATTCTTTGTGAATTATTACCTCCATGCTTTATAGTTTTATCACTCACGAAAGACGAATTTATTCATTTTTCTACAATGAAATCAAGCTAATGAATATCAGTCTAATTTCAAAAGAAGTTATTTCAGAATATAAAAATGTTTGAATGTAACATTTCTAAAACTTTAATTTCATTTTAAAGATCCTTTGAAAAATGTATATTTTGTGCAGTTTTATTTGAAAAAATAAGTTTTAATAAACATGGACGTTTGGTCCATGGAAAATTAAGCGGTCAATCCGTATTTGTTTATGACATATGTCTTGGTTATCTATGCTGTAAAAAAGAAAAATTGCTCTGTGTGTATGCGTGCCTGTTGGTTGACGATGAATAATGAAGTATCTTTTATCATTTAAAATATGTGTGGGTATAGCGTTTTTTCTAATTGTAATTTAACAGATCTTAGGGGAACATTTATAATCTACATCCATAGGGAAAACTTTTTTTGCCACTTACCTTCCTTATTATCTGAGCTATTCAAATATATAAAGTCGTGCAATCATTTTGGAAATAGAAATTTTTTTTTGACGTATTTACACTTTTCTGACACTGGAGATTCCGAAAAGCAAATTATTAGAAAAAAATGCCGTCAGTCTGTCTGTATGTCTTTAAACGCTTTATTTCCCGAACAAATAGAGATAGACATTTGAAATTTGACGTATTTTTAGTATGTCATAACAGGACGAAGCCTATTTAATATCAATAACCTCGATTATCTGGAACAATTCTTTCGGACTCTCGAAATATTAGTTCTGATGAAAAGTTCATAAAAATTTTCGATTTTTTTTTAAATTTTAAGGAGTGGATGTAAAAGACAATAAAATAACACAAATTTTGCAAAAGGAACAAAGATGATCAGATAATTAATTGCCGAGATATTTGTAATAATATTTTACACATTCTTCGATTTTTCGTGACCCTGTATTTCATTAAAATTTGAATTCAAAGATATATTTTAATTAGATATAAGATGTTTCATCTTATGCCGTGAACTGTTAGTTAATATGATTATTATTTTTGGAGTTATAAGGGTGTATTTTACGCAATTTGGTACCACTTCAGTAATTTGGCGTTTTATATAATTTGTCGAAATTGGCTCATCAGCAATTCATTAATACTACTCATCATTACTATGTGTTAAAAATATTTAAATGTAGTAAGTTTAATTTTTATTTTGGAATAGCGATGCATTTTATAAATAGTTTACACATGTTTTATTTTCATATTTTATATTATGCATATCCATGATGGGTAAGTATTATGGTGCCCCCCCCCCCCCCCAACGAGTAGTTACTTCCACGATTACATTTTTTAGCTCTTAAATAAATAAGATATTTTCATTAATGTACCACAAATCCTTGATAGTTTTTTTAATTATAGACTCTCACATATTTCTAAACATATTAAATAAATTCTATAAAAATTTGGAAGGATTTTTTCACTAGATGTAGTTATTAAAAATTGATTTTAAATTTATTGATCTGGTAAATAATAATAAAACCTTTCGGAAGAAAATAAACCTTAAATATATATTAATAAAAACCTTTATGAACATTAAAGTTATTATGAGCATCTTTATGAAAGTTTTTCTAAAATATTCGTGAATGGTATTTAAAAAAAAAATTAGAAATTATTTTGATTTTTTTTACGTAGATGGAATGCCAATTAATATTTGTTTTAATAATTTTCTTCTCAGTCTAATAAACCTTTTAAAATAGCAAAATAAATTTCAATGAAATTTCTCTTTTAAATTTATCAAATCATAAAACTATGTACCTTCAACATGTATTTTTTTAAAGTTTACACATGTAAATTATAAATACGTAAATATGGTGAATCTATTAATAATGGCAATTAAAAATTATAGAAAATTTAAGACATAAAGCTAAAAAATTATGATACATTCAGTTCGATATTAGCGAAATCATACATATAAAACAATCCTTTGCAATCAAATGACAATTATGTGCAGTAATTTCAAATATATTACATCGTAGCTTTTACGTTTGCATTTACTATCATATAACAAAAGATTTCATAAATAAAATTTCCATTTACCTTATTAGATTATACTACCTCTGTTCATGCATTTTATTTACTTTCAAATGCAAAGGTTTCAAACGACACTTGTTGGTAGAATTAATATACACAAAATCGTGATAGTAGTGGTGTTAAAATTATTTTCTCGAAATGAGCTGCAATTTTTTTCATGTATTCTAGAAGTCTCTTTAATTTAATTTTAGTTCTATTGAAATCATAGTAAAGCTAATAGTTACATTTAATACTTTTTCAAATATTCATATTTTCTTTTCGCCTTTGATGCACAAATATTTTTAAATGCATAAAATTAATTATATAATCTTTCAAATAAAATAATTATGTTTATTACGGTTCATACTAACACCACAGAAAAATTCTGCGTAAAAACTAATTAATAGAAAGTATGTAAATGTAAATATTAAAAAAAATGTATTAGGAAGTTAAAAAATCACATCCCTATACTTTCTAAAATTCTTGGTTGAATGACTTTCCATTTGGTACACGGAATTCATATTTACTTTGAAATCGCGATATTATAACTGTAATATATTGTAATAAAATCCTCTAAATATCTTTTCGATATGATTGATTAACCCTCTCTTTTATGCACAAATATCTATTTTTCTTTTTTCTTTTTCTTTTCTTTTTGCTTTTTATTTTCGTTGCTTAATAGCTGTAATTGGTTATCTGGCTTAAGCCGACCTAACATTTGGCTGTTGTTTGAATCAATGGCTAAAATTTCACCTGACCAGTGCATCTATCGGATGATCGTTGACAAAAAAATCTAAACTGTTTATTGTTCAATACTGTAAAAGAAAAGAAAAAAAACTTTAATCTTACGGATGTAAAGTTGCCGAAATCTGTAGAATTACTAATATTTTATCTCTACATTGTACAAGAAAAGATGTAAATCTACAAAACTAGTTTTTGTAAAGTTACAAAAATCTGTAATTTTACAAACGAGTCTATTAAAATTTCAGTTACGTTACTCAAATTTTATCTGTCACCTGGGTCCCAATTACATAAAAAATTCTTCGAATCCCAGTTTCCTAAAAAAATGTTAGTAACCTTACAGATTTAGTGATTTTCAGTGCAAATCTGTATCTGTTACATAAATTTTTGCTGATGTCGTTACATAAAAAGTTGTAGGAGTTCCAGTTTCCTAGAAAACTTTTAGTAACTTTACAGGATTTTTTTCCAGTGAATGATTGGAGGAACCATCGAAATTGCATATGTACGAATAATTGGCCTAATTCTAAATATACGTTTCAACTAATTTTTGACTTCGTTACAAAAGTTTGAGAAGTACAGATTCTTCTAAAATAAATGAGTAAAATGGTTTATCATCTTTTTTATTAAAAAATATTGCAACATAGATTGTTAATATCTCTATAAATATCTGCAAAACATTTATGTGAGAACATTTTATTTTTCAGACAATTAAAATCAAGAATAACAGTTGCTAAATATGCATTCATTTTTACTTACTATTAGTTATACTTATATAGTTATTTATAAGCGTAGTAGAAGCATTTTATGTTAACATCTAACAAGCAAAGATTCTGTAATTACTATAGATTTTCTTAAAGAAAAAATAGTATTTTAAAATTTGGTTTCTGTCGATGTTTTCCTCAACACGTATACATACAGAAAAAAATATTTGTACACAAAATTTATGCAAATAGCAAAGTTTTATTTAACAATGATTTCTCAAGAACAAAAGAATATTTTAGTATGTACGGAAGAATTCTGAAAACTAAAGTTCATGCTTGATTTTTTTTTCAAAATTATCACATATTATAGGGCCAATTGTAAATTTATATGAAAACAGTTGAATATTTTGGAATAAAGAAAATGGGGGTAAATTTTTCTTTTGCCTGAATATAGTATCTTTATCTGATTTAATCTGAATTACGTGAATTATCGATACTATATAGTACAAAGTTTCTATACAGGGTTAGGCAGCAAAAAGAGCTGGTTTGATAGTCTAAAATTACTGAAATAATGGATCCAATTTACATTTTCAGAACGTTCTTCATGTTATTTGGAGAATTCCTTTAATAAATAGAGAGTAACAGAAATATTTAAGTTTGCAAAATAGACAGAACGGTTATCATGGTTGCACCCATCCCTTATTTTGAAGTAAAAAAATATCGAATAGGATTAGTAGGAAAGAAACGTTCTCTGAACAAGACTGCAGTGACCTTCAGATTGATTTAAGGGCAGTAATCCAACCCAAACACGCAAAGAGTAACAACATTTTGTGCAATTATGCACTGTAAAAAAAAAAAAATCGTTAAATTTACAGCAACATTAGATACATTTTTTTTATTATATCTAATTTTACTGCAATGTTTACGGCAAAATTAGATATTTTTTTATTATATCTAATTTTACTGCAATGTTTATGGCGAAATCTGTTGACATCATGCCAGCAATTTTTACCGTAAATTTAATGGACTTTTTTACAGTGTAGTTACCAACAAACAGTATGTAATTCAACCTAATAATTAAAAAATGTCCCAACAAGATTGTCCGAATGCTTATTTATTTATGATCAGAAACAGTCACGGTTTTTATGATGGATTTTAAGTGTCGCTCGGTCAAAAAAAAAAAAAAAAAAAAAAAAAAAATCGAAATAGATAATTTTAAACGTGAAAAAAATATTGTTGATCTCTTCAGAAATACTTGTACTTCGGAAATCTGTTTAAAGTACTGAAAGGATGTGACTGAACATGAATAACAATCCAGATAAACAAAATTTAACAATTTTAGTTACATTTTATACAAAGTTTGAGTATTTTTCTTCAATGTAGCAAGTTCTTTAAACTAAGCGTGAAATATTTTTATTTGGATATGTAAATATTTGAAAGTTCAAATACTGCAAAAATGTATGAGTTAATCGAAGCATGAAATGCTAGAAGGCTTTCAAAAAAAATCTCAAAGGTAAATTTTCAAATATTTTGAAAAGTAAAGAAATCAGAAAGTAATATTTATCTTATATGTTGATCATGATATATCTGTTGCCTTTTTTTCATCTGAATAGCATAAAAGAGAACATCGACAAGAGTTAAATTTCAAGAGTTATTATCCTTGGAAGACGATTTAAGATTACTTTTTTATCTGTAGAAGTTTCTCATTATAATAGGGGGATTTTAGACGTTGTCCGGATTGTCAGTGCAAATTCTGAATTTTTAAGGAAAACAAAATCGTAAAATCCACTAAATATTACAGTGATATTCATAATTCACGATATTTCTTTTCTATTTTTTCTAATACATCGTTCAAAGCCGTTATGTAACTATTGTACTTTTCATAAAATCTTTATTTCGGTTTATATCTGTTAACAATTTCATAGATTTTTATATACTTTTAAAGATTTTTTTTAGTCTTATTTTTTTCATATTCTCCCATGACTTGTATTATATTTTCTAGAAAATACTTGAGAGAAAAATGTCTCCCAGTTTGTTTTCCTTGGAAATATATTTGATTTTATGTATTTTTTTCCTTTCATTTTTTAAAATATTTTTCACTAAACAATAATTAAAGTTAGGAAAATCTTTTCTTCTTGTTTGTAAAAATTTACTCGTGAAGCATTGCATTCATAAATCGCTATTTCAAATTCCTTTTTATTAAAATATTACATTTTTGTCACAAATTAGTACTTTTATTTAGATTTTCTTTCATTATTTTACTACATATATTCACATTGGAATTCTTTTTTTAATATTTAACGTATTACATGTACATGATTGATCTACACTGCGTTAAGAGTTTATAAGACAACTAATGAATTGTGGACTTCTGAAAAAGAAGATACAATACCCAAACTTATAACGTGTGTATTTAAAACTGATCGTAGAAGGTTTTCTGCTATAATTGCTACATTAACGTTTAAATTACATTATTATTAAATCTATTATTTTTTTAAACGTAAATCAAGTGACTGTTAATAAATTTTAAGACCACCTGAGGAATTTAGCACATCATTACGTCACATCAAACTAATTATAAAACGTACGCGTTTGTATATCGTAAAAGTATTCGGAAGAAGCAAAGGTGTACGTTTAGCAAGTGTTATGTATGAAGTATTTGAAGATGCCGCGGATTAAAGAGTTGTCTGAGATCGAAGTAAGAAATATTTGGTTTTATAAGAGTGCTGGGAAATCTAAACGAGAAATAGCTCTCTTAATGAAGCATTCTAAAACTGCCATTCTCAGTGCAATTAGAGAAAAAAAAAGATTAAAATAAAATGAAATTATCTGGAAGAAAAATGATTTTTACAATACGGGTCGATCGACAAATGTACAGTATGTTTGAAGATGCCGCAGGGTAAAGACAGAGTTGTCGGCGACCGAAGTAACAAATATTTGATTTTATAAGGATGCTGGGGAATCTGAAAGAGAAATAGCTCGGTTACTGAAGCGTCGTTCTAAATGCATCTAAAAAACTGATAGAATTACTGTTATAATTAAAAAAATTAGGTGTTATACGTTTGTAAAGCACTCAACTAGTCTATTTTATTATTGTTACTTATAGTTATTTCATTATTTCAATTATTTTTTGTTACCTATCTTTATTTACTGATAATTGTTCTGTATTTTTTTTTTAAATAAAAATTGCTGGGTGGAGCTTGTTGAGCTCAAACCAATTAGTAGGCCTCTCCACCTGGCTGAATCTGCGTAATTCACAGTGAAATAACTAGGAAAAAAGATTAAAATAAAATTAAACGATCTGAAAAAAAAAATATTTTGACAACACGGGATGACTAACGTATATTTAGATTATCAACTCAAAAATGTTTTTGAATTCGTGGAATTTCGTTTCGTGTCAACAAAAGAACCTTACACGTAATGGTTTGGAAGATTCTAAAATCAAATAGCATGAAACTTAAAAGAACCGAGGTCTGAGCATTTGTATATAATAGTTATATTTGGTCTTATTATGGTTATATTATGGGAACGGTAATCAGACATTTTCTTGATTCACGGTGGCACAATACAGCAGGCAGTTAATAAGAGGCTAATTAAGCTTTTAATGGACGCAACTAATAAGACGATAACACAAACTTAACTATCAATTTAAGTTTACATAGACACGCTCAATCAGCCTGGCATGTTGAGAAACCCAGATACAAAACTGGCATATTGGAAAATAAATTGATTGATAAATCGATTTTATTGTCATGCAATAGATCTTTTCAATGAGAATTGGTACTTTTAAAACATTGAAGAACCATTGTGAATTTCTGGTGTTTTTTTTTTTTTTTTTTTTTTTTTTTTTTTTTTTTTTTTTTTTTGAGTGTGTTACCATGATTTTAGTAAATTTCTCTAATATTTACAATTTACAAAGCTTAATAAAGCATTGCATTACATTCCATATAGATTAAGAACTGTTAGAATAATCATTCCATTTATTACGTTAGCAGGCCATCCGTTCCAGGATCACGGATTTACCAGTACATTCTTATAGTTTTTAGCATCATCTAATAATTTTTAATGCAGCGTTAAACATCTAAAGAATAATTAAATAAAAATATCTGCAAAAATCATAAGCTATGTCGTCTTTTTATAGCTTCAAAGTTAAAATAAAAATTGGTCGCAAATAGCAAAAATCATGTGCTAGAAAAAGTTAACAGTCGTGTTTTAACTATAGATAGTATAAAAAAACTATTTTAAAATATGCATGATTTTAATTTCCTTAGAGGATGACGTCATCCGCTTAAGAGTAAACAAGCAACAAAGAAAAAAATCTGCATACATTTAAAATACAATTCAATCTAATATAAAAAAGCATTCTTTTTAGGGCTACAATTAAATGATATTCCAATATGATTCCTTCAGATGGTGTCTTTTTTCTAAACATTTCAAATTTGAGTTTTGTTTTTAATCATAAATAAAATAAACCCGTATAAATATACCCGACTAAATCTTTGTAAAATTTACTATTATAAACATGTAGTACTTTATTTTTATGGCACTGCTGATTTTGAAAACCTATGATTGCATGTATGAAAACGATGCTGAATTAATTTTTAAATAAAATCATGTTAAAAGAAATGTCAACCGCAGAATTAAATAAAATTCTACTGATATCACATTTATTTTTGTACGATTCGTAGAGGACTATAAAAAGGGATGTTGACAAAAGAAATAATACACATGATAAAACATGCTTTAACGACTTAACCGATTCTTTTTTTACGAACAAAAAAATTAAAAATATGGGTTAACACAACTTTTTTTAAGCTAAAGTATTCGTTATAATTAATGCAATTTAATATAATGAAAATTTAATATAATGAATAGTATGAAATTGTATTTTAAAATTATTAGTGTCAAAAAACTAAGTAATGAATCAAGCAAATTCTTCTTGCTCGTGCGACGTACGGGCAAAACAGGAAAGCATTAAAAAAAAAAGCATTGATAGTTATGATTTTTTTTTATAGTCATTGAATAATGAGACACATAATATCAACCAATTACTCTTTTTTACTTCCATTTTCTATATAAAGAACAATTCCTATTGAAAACTTTTGGAATAAAATTCTATTTTAACAGCAACTTTCTTAATTATCTCTAATTAGGAAGCAGTGTTCATCTTTGACATTCATGTTTCCAAATCTGCAGAAAAAGCACATTCATTTTCAGTTATGCACTTAATAAGATGAGATCAGAAATAAATATTACTAGAGATAATAAGAGAATGACATTGATATCTAACGAGAAGTTTTGCAAACACACGCACAAAAAAAGGATGAATAATTTTCAAAGTATTAATAAAGAGAGATAATAATGGTTGGATTTTATATATAAACATCCAAAGATAGAAAAATTTATGCGCTTGGTACACTGTTAAAAATAAATCTGTGAATTCCAAGTGAAACTACCGGCAGCAATGTAGCCGAACTTTTACCGTTCCGTTAGTAGATTTTCCGTTGTGGGAAATACAAGAAGGGAAAACTCCGGTGTAAGAATCAGTAACTTTCCGTTACAAAGTTTGATTTATAATAGTAATAATTTAATATAATTTTTAAAAATGATTTACGGATTAATCTTCAAAGAATTCGAAATCACCGAGGGATTCTAAGCTGCTAGATTATTTTACTTAATTGTTATTTTGGCTAATTTAGTTCACGCTATCCTCAGGATCGAACTCGGGACCTTCAGGTTGCGGAACCAATTCTTACGAACTGAGCCAAAGTTGCTGATGCTGGATTGTACAAAGTATGTCTTTTATGAGTTAGTGGGAAAATCTGTTGTGCTTTTTAAAGATTTCCTTTCAAATATATTCCTTAGAATGTTTGTAAACGGATTATTTTAGACGGATGCATAATACTTATTATTTTTTAAAATCATTTTTAATTTTTTAAATAGTTTAAATTAAAAAAAAAATCACTGTTTAAAATTACTGTTTTTTTTTTTTTTTTTTTTTTTTTTTTTTTTTTTTTTTTTTTGAATAAAATTTTTTTTACAAATGTATATATATATATATATAGACATTTTTTTGAAATTGTCGTACACTATTTTTTTATTTATTTATTTTCGGTTAATAAATTAAAAGATTTTTAATAAGAAAAAAAGATAAAAATAAACAGAAAAAATGTAATTTAAAAGGAATTGTTTATGTTTCATTATTCCATGGCGCCAATGGGACTCGAACCCACAATCTGCGCTCGCAGGCGATTAGCGGTGTGGTGCCTTGACCACTCGGCCATGGAGCTCCCCACACAACGGAGTGTCTCCGTTTTTTGT
Organism: Maratus speculifer; assembly: GCA_964019185.1. Classification (NCBI taxonomy): domain Eukaryota; kingdom Metazoa; phylum Arthropoda; class Arachnida; order Araneae; family Salticidae; genus Maratus; species Maratus speculifer. The sequence goes on from OZ025292.1 coordinate 295,970,591, forward strand.
TTTTATTTCCATCCGTTTCGTTATTTTCAGGAAATATGATGGAATTTTGTGATTTGTAACGGAAAATACCCTTTTGTTGTTAAAAGGGAGTTTTTCTGTGAAATTCAGGAAAAAAATGTTCGTGAATTTCAGAATTTTTTTAACAGTGTAGATTAATATTTGTATAATTGTCATAGGTTATTCTGATTATAATATATGATTATAGCTTATGGTTGAGATAGCCTACAGGAATGTATATTGCGCAACACTTAAGTGATATTATGTTTTTATCTAGAAAAATCATTTTTGTAATAGAAAGCGGATTATTATTTATAAATTAAATTTAGAGTAATTGTGAACAACCTTTTAAAAAACTATAAATAATAATTTTAATATTACTTTATACTGTTATACTATTAAATAATAATTTTAATATTAATTAAATATATATATTTTTGCAATGGACTTCTCACTATTTCACATTTTATGCAATTGATATACGTGTCAGAAGTTTAATACAAGTTCCTTTCTGTATAATAGCATTTACAGGAACACACAAAAGGTTTCGACCACTATATTGTATCCGAAGTACTATATACTTTAACCCTTTAAGACCCGAAACATTTTCATCATTAAATATTATATTCCTCTGGTTATTAACTCTTTACTAACCCTAATGACACCTAAAAAAATAATTAAAAAATTTTTCTCGCCCCCCTAGAGCGTGAAGTGTACCCGCACGAACGTGCGGGTTGGGCTTTTTCTGTGAAAGCCGCACCTGCACGATTGTGCGGGTTCGGCTTTTCCTCTGAAATCATTGCTTATTACATGTTAAGATTTATACATTTTCTGGCTCTAAATGGATAGAAGAGAGAAACTGAACCAAAAAGTTTTTACAAATATGGTAATTATTGATGTATTATTTTTTATTTTATGGATTCATTATTTTTTTACAGTAAAAATCTTTAAAACATTTTTTTTGACATACACAAATAAACGTTGCATTTTTCACAACGTGTTTTTGAACTTTTTTCGCAGTTTTCAAACCTGCACTTGCGAAGACTTGAAATGTCACCAACACATGGGAAATGGTTCGCTCTAAAGCCTAAAAAAGAAGGAAAAAAATAATATTGGAGAAGTACTTATCGACTTAAAAAAATATTTTAATTAATTAAAAAATGTTTGTTATATTTTTAAAGTTTTTATTTATTATATCGATTTAGTTTCTTCTATAAGTCTATAACTTTTTTTTTGTTACAATTTAAGAAATGAAAAACATACTTGCAGTTGCGTGAAATCTAATGTTCCAGGATGAGGTGCAGAAATGAACTTTTTAACAGTCCACTTGTATTCCTTTTTTCTTTTTTCATTCTTTTAGTATTTTCCGAAAACACCTTGGAGGTAGAACTTTGGAAAATGAATTTAGGAGACATTGAAGAGGAAGAATGATCCAAAATTGTCATTTTTTCTTCATCGAGCTCATCTGAACTTGACTGTCCTTCTAATAAATCTGCTTCAAATGTTTTGTCCGTAACATCGACATCATCCGAGCGATCACTAAACTCAGAATCTGATTTATTCATCAATTAAAATATTTCTTCTTGAGTGAGAATTCTTTTCCGTTTAGACATCTGAAAAAATATTTTATTTTGCTTTATTAAAAGTTAACAAAGTACTGCATAAAAAATTAGAAAAAGTATTTGAAAATTTTATTAATTAAAAAGAAAAAAATTAAAAATTATTTAAAAAAAGGGAGGTTATCTATGACAACACCCAAGAAAATAATATAGTATTAATTATGTAATAGCATACTTCGTTTTATTTTGGCTGTCATCAAAATTGTTGAAACAAAAATCAAAATGAACATTGAAAAACACTTACCTTTACTGTAGCACTGACTAACTTAACGCCCAAGTTGCACGATTGTGCGGGTGACGAAATCTTGAGTCCTAAGACCAAAATAAATAGTCTATAATTAATGTTTTTTATTATATTATACTTATTTAGACATTAAAGCAAAAATATTTATCTAGGCAATTACAAATATATTGATAAGTACCTTTTTACGACAGATAAAATGATGAGCTATATCCGTTGTATTTGTAAACAAAGCTAGACATGCCACCTGAAAGTAAAACATGGACTACAACCGCAATCTGTTGATAAAAAAAAGATACTTTACTCTTTCTGCTAACCGGAACAATCGTTCAATTTGGGCTTATATTACATACGACTGTTTTAGAAGCAAAAATTTAAATGTATGTCTAACCCGCACGATCGTGCGAGCTGGGTATTAAAGGGATAACAGCAAGATCTGGATATTTTTAAAACTGCGATATTGTAAGAATGCACCTTATTTGATACACATCACTTGCAATTTCCAACTTGTGTTATACATTCGTTGAATAATGAGACATCTAATATCAAAAAGGTTTTTTTTTAACTTTCTATTTCTTTAGAAAGAACAATTCCTCTTGAAAACTTTTGCAATAAAATTCTCCTTTATCAGCAACTTTCTTAATTATCTGCAATTAGCAAACAGTATTCTTTATTTATATTAATGTTACCAAATCTGCAGAAAAAGCACATTTATTTTCAGTTATGTACTTAATAAGATGAGATAAGAGATAAATATTACGAATGACAATGATATCTAATAAAGAGAAGTTCTGCAACGCAAAAAAGGATCAATAATTTGCAAAGTATTAATAAATAAAGATAATAATTGTTGGTATTATACCTATAAACGCCCAAAGATAGAACATTTTATGCGCTTCGTAGATTAATATTTGTATATCTCAAATAGGTTATTCTGATTATAATGTATGATATCAGCTTATGGTTAAGATTGCCTACAGGAATGTATTGCGAAACACGTTAGCTATATTATGTTTCTTCTGAAAAAAAAAACATTTTTTTTATAACAGAACATGAATTATTATTTATAAAATAAATTTAGAGTAATTGTGAACAAGCTTTTAAAAATTTATAAATAGTATTTGTTATATTATTTAATAATGTTACACTATGAATAAAGTCTTTTAAAATTAATCTAAATATATATTTTTTAATTACATATTGATAACGTTTATATTGTGTTATGAATATGCATTATGAATATGTATTATGAATATATGCATTTAGGTTTTACAATAATTTCATTGTTTTATATAATGGTTTTCAAAACTTTTATGCAGAAGCAACTTTTTAAAGTGATACAGATGAAGAAAATTATGAACTTTATAATATGGGACAAAGAAATATAATCTATATGTACAATTTAATCTACTGTAACAAAGCATGCCTTTTAGGATACATGTGAAATGTCATTGCTTCAATTGCTCGATGGTGTCTTTTTCTAAACATTTCAAATTCAATTTCGTTTTTTTGTCACAAAGATAAAATCAACCAATGCAAAAAAAGGTTTTTTCGGAAAGCCTGTGATATCATTTATGAAAACGATGTTGAATTAATATTTAATTAACTGCATTTTTAAAGAAAAATAATGTTCAACGAAATTGGAATATTCTATGTAAAATGCAGATTTAAAATAATTTTGAATGATAAAGAATTGTTACTAACTATATACCTTGTGTTGCATTTAGTAGATAAATATAAAAAGGGGTGTTATAGCAGAGATAATATGTATAATAAAACATGCTTAAAAAATATATTATTATACTTCCGTTGAGTAGTAAACATTTAATATAAAAAAAGTTCCCTTCTTTTTTTTTTTTTTTTTTTACAAAGAATTCTTAAAAACTTTTGCAATAAATTCTCCTTTATCAGCAACTTTCTTAATTATCTGTAATTAGCAAACAGTGACCATCTTTGGCATTAATGTTTCCAAATCTGCAGAAAGAGCAGATTCATTTTCAATTAGGCACTTAATAAAATGAGATTAGAGATAAATATTGCAAATGAGATTGATATAAAAAAAAAGAAGTTTAGAAACGCAAAAAAGGATGAATAATTTGCAAAGTATTAATAAAGAAAAATAATAATTGTTGTTATACATATGAACGGTCAAAGATAGAACACTTTATACATTTGGTAGATTAATATTTGTATATTTGAAATAGATTATTCTGATTATAATATGATAACAGATTATGGTTAAGATAGCCTACGGAAATGTATTGCGAAACACGTTAGCGATATTATGTTTTTTCAGGAAAAATCATTTTTGAATAACAGAATGTAAATCATTATTTATAAAATAAATTTTTAATAATTATGAACCACCTTTTAAAAAATATAAATAGTAATTGCGACATTACGTAATACTGTTGTACAATTAAAAAATCTTTTAAAATTAATCTAAATATCTATTTTTTTTGCAATGTATTTTACAATATTTCACATTTTATGAAATTGATATACGTGGCTAAAGTTTAATACAACTTCCTTCCTGTATAATAGAAAGTAGATAGCATTTACAGGAACACACAAAAGGTTTCGACCACTATATTGTATTCGAAATACTGTATACTATAACAGCAAGATCTGGATATTTTTAAAACTTCGATATTGTACGAACGCACCTTATTTGATACACATCACTTGCAATTTCCAACTTGTGTTATACATTCGTTGAATAATGAGGCATCTAATATCAAAAAGTTTTTTTAAACTTTCTATCTCTTTAGAAAGAACAATTCCTCTTGAAAACTTTTGCAATAAAATTCACCTTTATCAGCAACTTTCTTAATTATCTGTAATTAGTAAACAGTATTCTTTTACCAAATCTGCAGAAAAAGCACATTTATTTTCAGCTATGCACTTAATAAGATGACATAAGAGATAAATGTTGCAATGCCATTGATATCTAATAAAGAGAAGTTCTGTAACACAAAAAAAGATGAATAATTTGCAAAGTATTAATAAAGAAAGATAATAATTGTTAATATTATACATATAAACGTCCAAAGATAGAACATTTTGTGCGTTTGGTTGATTAATATTTGTATATTTGAAATAGGTTATTTTGTTTATAACGCATTACACCGGCTTACGGTTAAGATAGCCTACAGGAATGTAATGCGCAACACTTTAGCGATATTATGTTTTTTTCTGGAAACATTTTTTATTCACAGAAAAACAAATATTATTTATAAATTAAATTTGAAATAATTGTGAACCATCTTTAAAAATAAATAAATTACATTTGTGATATCACTTATTACTGTTATGCAATTAAAAAAATCTTTTGAAAGCTTTTAAATAGGGTTTCTTTTCTTTTTTTGCAATGCGTATCGACAGTGCTTACATGTGAATTATAAATACGCATTATGAATAAGAATGCACAGGTTTTACAATAATTTTATTGAATGATTTCCTAAAATATTAGGCCAAAGCCCTTTTTTAACCGGTGCAAATGAAGGAAATTGTGAATTTTATAATTCGTTGAATGATAATCCGTTATATATATTGATAATGCCTTTTGCGTTGAGTTCGATAAGTGATGAATGCGTTTACACTTAAAAGAATATATAAATAGTTTGTGTCCGGTTAATATTCCAAATGATATTAAAACTTCACTAATAAATACATAAAATAATATAAAATGCAAAATTAACCCTCTAAGTGTTTGACATGTAATGTTCTATTCACTAAGCTCCAGGTTTCGCTGCAATATAAGCAATATTAAAGATAATATATATTCTATAGATTTAGTGAATTTCCCATACATTTTAGAATGATTAATACTCTCAAGGGTTATATTCATATTTGAAATTATTTTTTTTTTACATATAATGTTCAAAGAATCATATTTTCTGAGCATTTAAAACAAACTGAAGCGAAAACAACGATACAATTTTAGCTATTTGCAAGACACTCAGGAGGGTCATATAATTGAATAAGAGCAAATTTTATTTCACATTTTGTTTCGAAAATTCCACTTTTGTCTTAAGAAAAATTGTTTTCAGTAAAGAAACTCAAGAACTATTTGAAAGACAAATATCACTAGTAAAAGATTCATCTATCAAACTCACACATAAGTATTTATTTTCCCTTCAGAGAATTTCCCCGACGAGTTTGTGTTGAAATATAACACTCTCTAAAATAATCGTTAAGTGTGTCTTAACCTTAAGTTAACCCTATTTTTTTGTATAGTTTTAATGTTGGAGGATTTTATAAAGAACTTAATCAAATATTATTAAATATTTGCATTATTTTTTCACTATAGCATTTTCGAAATCCATTTGTAGCTGAAGCTTTTTTTGCATACAGAAAAAGGCAAATGATAAGACAAGGACCATTTTTACCATTCGCTTACATTTAAGAACTTTTTCTTCATTTTTCTAACTTAATAATTTCTTTTAAAAAAGGAGACAGGTGTTAAAGTAAATGTTTAAGGTACATGAAAAAAAATTGGTTGTGCACTCTGTCGTATAATATAATACGTAAATGCTATTTAAAGTTGCTTTCTAAGGCAAATTGTCAGGACCGTTACCATACAAAATTTCTTAAACTATTTAGCTTTAAATTTATTAAATTTCCTAAAATCAACTTACTTTAGAGTGACTTGTGTCCCTAATTTTCAAAACATGATATTAATCAATAATACTTAGATTAAATTGAAATGAGAGACAGTTTTGGCCACAAGATTTTAATCACATAGCAATTATACAAGACCTTTTTATAATAATTACAGTATATATTCATGTAAATTATTACATTTAAAGGAAATTGCATATTTGTTTCTTAGTGGAATAAAAAAATAAAAGTAGAATGGTGAAAAAATGATAATTATTACAAAAACTATGCGGTAACAGATTTGACACTATGTTGAAAACGGCCGACAAAATACAGGATGTCCTAACAAGGACTGCCGATTTTTAAAATTGACTAAATAGAGAAATGAAAGATTATTCGTCAATTTTGAAGAGAGTGGTATCGTATGAAAGATCTTGTCGTGGGGAATAATAAACACAATGGAACTACCCATCATCTTCAAAACACACACAACACACGAAATAATACATTTACAGAGCTACGATTGGGAAATGTTTTTTAAATAATCTCGCATCACTTTATCCAACGAAAAGCAATCTGGTGTAGTTTGGAAAGACGGTCAAGGGAAATGAATTTGTATGCGTTTGTGATACTATTATAATATAAGAAATGTCGCCCGTGTCAACTCTGCATTTACAGCTATCAACATATCTTCATTTATTCGAAGTTTTTTTTACATATTTAAATTTTAAACATAAGTGATATAATAAGGTTTATAGAAGTCATTTAGCAGCAAAAATAACAAATTTATGGATACGGCAAATAAAATAACTTAAATGCATAGTTATAGTTAAAGACATTGTGTAACATAAATTGTCGGACAGCTCGTAAAAAGCTGATTTGCTAGGGGTAGTTTCATTATGTTTTTTACTCCTTACAACGGGATATTTTCAAAGATACTACGCTCATCAAAATAGGCGTGCTACATTCCTAGCAGTTTCTTTCTTTAAAAATGATGACCAGGCCCCTACCTGCCGAGTTACCTCAGCTTAACGAGTTAGATACACTGTTAAAAATCTTGCAGCATTTTATACAGACATTTTACCGTTTTCTGAAAAACCAGTAACATAACCGTAATTTAACTCTATTCTGACCATAAAATTGGTAATAATAAGTTCAGAATAAGGTAAAAAGACGGTTGTTTTACCTTTTTTTGTAGAAAACGGTCAAATGACTGGATAAAATGCTGCAGATTTTTAACAGTGTACCTGGTATCGGGACGAGTGACCACCTACTCGCCGTGTAGCGCCAATAAGCCTGATGACTTCACTTATCTCGTCATCATATCTGCAATACTTGCTTCTCATTTGAGCATACTTTGTTTTGTCGCTTGCTTAGCGTTACATCCTGTTTGTAATGCAAATGGCTACTCAAGTTGGTCACGTAATTTAGAACCTTGATCAGATGACGAGACCTTCACTTGGCAAGGCACCTCCAGAGGTATAATACACAGATAACTTGGAGGATTTTGCACCCACGGCGGATTTTACATGCGCCAAGTGCCATTAGCGTACATGACGGACATTTAGCCCGCAAATAGTCTGAGTCCTGCAACCAAAAGCTATGAGTATAATGTTCTGCCAACTTTGACACCATTGCCCGTCCTACTTGGGATAGTCTGAATTTTTGATGCCTAATTGTTGATGCATACATGTGAAATGAAAATGGTAATTTAGTGGAGAACGAAAGAAGGGACTCTGCAAACAGACAAGTTGCAGCTTAATTAATTTTGAGCTGAACTGATAGGCAAACTTAACGTTGCAAGGAAGCATGAGACTCCGTCATTCTACCGTACCCCACCGGGTTAAAAAAAGACTAGGTTTGTGGGCTTTTCCAATGGAGCGGGTCCGATGGCTCGTAAAGACAGAACACATATAAAGAGAGGCGGTTGTCAATTAGAAAATATAAAACAATTGTAACTTAATAAAATAGTTAAAAAAAGAGAAATAATAATTAAAATAAAAAAGATGTAACATTAATTAACAATACTTTATAAAATGGAAAACTTAGTACAAAAACATTTTTTTCTTTAATTATTATTTTTTCATTGGCGTTAGGAAATTCCTAGCCCTTTTATATTTTTTAAAATTTTATTTTTATAACATATCACAGTAGACGGACAAGCAGTGTCGGAGGCGGTTGAAGTTTCTTACTATTTCATATTAAACAACTTGTCATGGAAGCTTCTTACTATATCATAATTCACAACTTGCTGAACCGATGATGACATTTTTTGTGCTTGCAATTCATATGTTGCGGGGCTCCTGTTGCGGGCCATGGTTACAGCTGATATTGTGCGACTACCGCACACTGCTAGACGACATAATAAAAACAGACATATCTAAATTTTTTTTGGCGATAAAAATAAATCCTAGGCCTTTTTTTTAAAAAAGAAAAGCATACAACATATAACATATAACATTTAACATTTAACAATTAACATATAGTACTATATTCCTGCTGGGTTTTCGAAGTGAAAGGACTTGGGGGGGGGGGGAGGTCCCGCTGGGAGTGTGTGCGTGTTTCCTACTGTGTTATTGTGTCTATGTTTTCTGTTAACCATCTTATGACTACTTTTCTTTTCTTTTGTATGTATTTATTGTTTGCTAGTTCATGCCAGAGTTGTTTATTGTTTGGCGTGATTTTTGCCAGATGGTGTGTTTATGTTAGCGGGCAGACCGTTAGGTACTGTTGAGGTTCTCGATTCCCAGCATGCACAATGTGGCGTGTTTTTACACTTACATATTTGTAAGTAATTTGAGAAAGTTCCGTGTGCTGTATAAATCTGACTCAGAAGTTTGCAGCTGTCTAATCTATCTGTACTTACTTTTGGAAAGTATTTATGTGTAGTCCTGCCCGTGTCCCCGTAATCCCATTCGAACTGCCACTGTTTAATTATTAGCTCTTAATTTGTTCTTTTAAGATTTGATATTGCCCTTTACCAGGTCGTATGGTATTTTTCTTATTTTGTTTTCTGCTGCTTGTTTGGCTAATTCGTCGGCATCCTCATTCCTTTGGATGCTCACATGAGCTTTAACCCAGCTAATCTTAAATTTATGGTCTGAGAGTTTAATCATTTCTAGTATATCATTTACTAATTGTATTGTGTTGAATGGTTTACTCAGCGCTTCAATTACTGACATGCAGTCCTAACGGATATTATAATCCAACCCTGTGCTGTTACCCCATTTTGCTGGTTTCAATATAGTCAGCTATTGGGCTTGTTGACACTGTTGAACTTCCTTAAATGTGCTGATAATGTATGAATTTTTTTGTCGTTTCTAAAAGCTACGAATGCCGAACGAACCTACGAATTACATTCCTTGAACTTACCTGATGATAGGTAATGAAAATATTCTTGCAAGAGATTAATAATTGAAATCGAAAATTTCTTTAATACTTTGCCTTTTAATTCAAATTTGATCGATATTGGCTCTTAAATATTTGAATCTGTTAAAATATCAAAGTCTGTCTATATTTTTTTCATGTAATACAGTACTTCAGTCTAATATGGAAAAATTGGTTTTCTTTAAAACTGCTAGGTTATTTAAAGCTTCATAATAATTTGAAATAGTGCAATGTCAGTTATCAATAATAATTGGAACCAAAACAAGAAAGAGTTGTAAAGTATTTAATGATTTTATTCATTACTGTTCTGCAAAAGTAAGTAAAATAGCTTTACTTTCAAACGTTATAATAAGAATATAATTAAATTTTTAATCTTAAAACTTTAATAATCCTATGGCAACTTTATGGCATTTATATATTAAATGCTTTAATGTATTACATGATATACATTTAGTACATAGTTTTCTAAATAATATATTTAAAAGATATGTACTAAGATACGTTAAAAGATACGTTAAAGCTGTTTAGTAAGTCTATCATAAAAATGTTAAACTTTATTTGCTGTAGTGCCGTGATTCTGTGTAAAATGTTTTGTCATCTGTGCGAACAGAAATGTGTTCATTAGAGTTTTTCCCTGCGTTTTTTAAAATCCTCATTTGTACCGATGAACTATTTTAATGTTAGGTTCTTTCATTTACCTTAAAGGTAAGTTTGGGCTTTCTCACTTGAATTAGTTGTGTTTCTGTAATTGTGATTCTTAGAGATTGATTATAGTTCTTTATGTCATGTTTTAATCCTTGCCATAAAACAATCACATATCAAATGTCACCACTTTTACTTTGATGGATATATCTCTACATTGTAAAAAAGGATAAATGCTTCTAAATCCAAAAAAATGTAAAATAATAACTAACGGAAATATACAAAATCTTATTACATGTCATCCACGATTCTGAAAAGCATTCTTTATTTTTAGAAATCTCAGAAGCTGATATATTTTGTAAATTATATATATAATAAAGCTTCTTTTAGTGCCATTGTTTTTCCGAGGTATTTCCAAGAAGACTCTATAGTGTATTAACCAATTTTATCATAACAGAATACAAATGTATTAGTTGCTATCATCCACAAGCACATTTCCACTTCAGACAGACAGGTTTTTCCGCCAAACATGATAGTTTGACAACATTAACAATCATGTTACTTTCTTACTCTTGGATGTGGAAATGTTTCCGAATTTCGGTGACAGGAAACTAAGTTTAGTTTTTATAAATACGTTTTTAACCCTTAACTGCTGTGAAAAAATTGTCACATAACTACTCTCAGACTGCTTAATTTAAAGATGAATAAAATGTTACATTAACTCTCAGAATAATATTGAAGTATTAAACTTTATATACTAGACTATTATAAATAAAATTCAACTATTCAAAAGTCTCTAGAAATAGCAATAATTATCCAAATGAAACAAAATTTGACCAGCATCTATAGGTAAACTAAAATTTACGAGTTAAACAGTGAAACTTGAAAAACTCAGCGGTCTCTGAGACCGCTAACAGTAGTTATGGGATAAATCTCAATAATATGCTGCTTATTGAGACTTTTTGAAGAACGCTTTTTTGGATTCACAATTAATTTGCAAGAGATGTTTGCATATTTTCTGTTTCTTGGTTACATTAAATGTTTATAAATTAAGCGAAATTTGCTATTTTTCATAGTATAGAGACTTCTATAATGCATTTTCCCATAATTTTGACTTTTAAGTGTTCTGCAATTGTCTCATCTTAAACTCAAATAGTTAAAAATAATTCCCTTTTGTTTGTTTCTGATGTAAACTCACATGCAGAAAAGCTTTCAAGTGATAAATAAATGCAACAGTATATTAATATTTTGTAAAGTTTATTTATCAAACTACATCGGCATTCCCGCCAATTGTGTAATATTTGATTATTAATATTTAATAACAGATATTTCTTATACATAAACATTTTATTTTTTCCCATTGATTGCAGCTTCTCATTATCTATTCGAAATCAGTAATAGGAGAATCAACATTCTATAAGCACGTTGTACCTAATTTTGATACGATTGCACATAGTTTTATCGAATTTAAGTTAGATTTGGCATTTTATTAAGCGGAAAATTATGTAATATAATACTTTTAGTTTAAAACTAACTTGTTTCGTAGAAATGGAATCTAAGAAATTTATATCCACAATATGTTACTGTCGCATTTATGGCAGTTAAAACCTAAATGAGACATCCAAAATCCTAAATGTGACAATGCATTTTATACATGCAAATTCACCTAAAAATATTCATTTAACTACTCACTGCTGTGACAGAAATTGTCACATTGTAATGGTCAATCATTTGCAAGACAACTCGGTTAAAAGATGATTATGTGGATCGATTAGTACATATAATACTGTTTTTAACCGGCTTCAAGGAGTAGGTTATGATTTCGACCTGTATGTATTTCTTGTTTACTCATAAATTCTTTAAATATGAATCGATTTTCACACTTGTTTTTTTGTTTGAAAGTATAAGATACCAATGTGGTCCCATTTTAATTTCATTATATTTTGACAATTAGAATTTTTTTAGATAAAAAAATGTAAATTTGATTTTTAAAAAATAATAATGATTTGGCGCAAATAATTTTTCATTGTTGCAATCGTTTTCAAATCATAAGCATATTAAAACTATGCATTCATATGCGTTAACGCCAAGTTGTCGCCAAGCTTGATTCTGTTTTTGAAGTCGGTTAGTATTTTTTTAAGCATATTTTATTGCTTCAACATTTTTACGCAATTAACTCTAATTAAATTTCATCTATTCAAATATTCCAAACAATCTTATTATATCGCCAAAGGAGTATTTTAATAATTTTAATAATTTTAATAAGAAATTAACTCAATGAATACTATTTATAAACTAAACGTTTTGTGATGTTTGAATTTTAATGCAATTTTATTTATTCAAATGTTTTTAATGGTAGTACAAAGACACGAAACGAAAAAAAAATCAATAGTAACTATAGTTAAACTGGGAATTACAAATTAAAATGTGAAAATTGAAAAAAGAAACTATCAGTGAGATAGGTTAATTTTGTTGGAATATCATTTAAGTGATAATGGAATATAATCTCAAGATCGAAGATAAAGTTTAATAAAATATCTAACAAAGATATTTATTTTTATCAGAAATCTCATTCAGTTATTAATTAAAGCAAGTTTTAAATAACATCGACATTTTAAATTTTGGTCAGTGCGAATTCGCATCAGTGTGAAGTTTGTGGGTTAAAAAGTATTTACAAAACATTTATTACAAAGATAACAAGAATATTTTTTATATATAATACTAGTTATAATAAAAATTAAACTGATTATAATATTATAGTTAACAATTGCTAAAATCGTGCTATGTTTCCAATAGTTCTATTTAAGCGGGCTTTATTAAACAAAATGTCTGACATTCTGATACCTCATGCTTCCTTTTCTTACACTTTCACAAAAAATAAACATTTTCTATCGCTTAATATATCGCTTTCTATTGCTGAACATAAATATTCATTTAGATACACACAGCTTTTTTAGATAAACACAGCTACTGAATCTTATAATATTTATGAAATTAACTTATTTTATCACATTAATATTAAACATAAATTAAATGATTTCACTCTGTATAAGATTTTTCAGAATTGTCTCTATTTAAAAGTATTGCGAATGCTCATCTCGTAATCATGAGTCTGTATTCCCTGTCTCGAAATACACTGACATTTTACGCCATTTTTTTTAATTAAAAATCTTAAAGACATTTATTTTTCTATTTTGATGATTTTAAAGATATATCTAAATAACCAATTAATGAAATTCATTATGTGAGAGTCATGCCAAAATTCATAACTTATGAATTCAACACAGCTAAATTAAATACATAATTGGGTATAAACATAGTTTTAATACGACGTCGGAAAATACCATATATTCTTACTTCGTAAATCTACTACAAGTCTTTCCGCATTTTGAGCATTTGCTTCGTCACAAATAAGTATTTGAAGTCACCAAGTCACCGCAATACGTACTACATTTTATAAGTATTGAATACTGGTGGCTCATTCTTAAACTCTTACCTGAGGTAAATAAAACAGATGCTATCGCTGTTGACGTATGTGCGGTCATTGGATCTTCTACTTTAAAAATGAAGAACCGCGAGCCATTTTCCGGATTTTTCTGCCACATTTAAGAAAGATGAGAAAGGTGTATATAATGAACGAATTAAATTCCTTTAAATAATTTAATTAACCATTTAAATGGAAAATTTTGCTTGAGAAAATGATTTAAATTCAGAAAAAAGCTTCGGATTTTGTTCCTTAAGATCGGATGAATTATTATGTAGCATTTATTTACTATTCTTGCATTAGAATTTTAAGTAAAAAAAAATACATATATATTCAAATTTAGGGGTCATCACATTTAAGCATCATGACCTTATATTTAGTTACAATTCTTTGCTGCTGTTCTTGCCGTGCCAGTGATATTCTTACCATCCCTAGTCTTATATTTTTGTTTGCAAAAATGAAATTACCAGGAAAATATTTTAAATATGTTTGTTAAGAAACGCATTTTTTTTAACCTCATTAGGTACATACAATAAATTAGCATGTCTGGAATGTGTATGTTACAGATAAATATTATTAAAATAAAATAATTTAGCATAAAGAAATGTAAACTGCTAAATTTCAACTTTTGTTATGCCAAAAATTTGTACTACAAATACTACAATTATTATTTCTTTAAATGTGTTATGCGCATTATGGAAAATGATTTAAACTAAAATTTTAGTTGTAAATAAAAAAGGTAGAAAAATTAAATGTCAAAGGAAAGGTAAGGGAAATTAGACACACGTTACACTTTATTCCATTAACAATTATCACTAACAATTATCACTAGCTGACTAATTTTTTCTTTATTTTGAATCATTAAGAAATTATTCTATGAGTTTAACATTTTATTTAATAAATTAGTAATTCACAAGATTTCAATTCTTGAAAATTTAAATAATGGAAAATACCTTATCGGCAAATCCCCCCCCCCCTTCTTTTTTAAATCTATTTCCCATATACTTTATATTAGATTCTTTATTAAAACAATTCCAAAATTTTAAGCAAAAAACTTAAAGTAAAAAGGAATCAATTTCATTTAAGTTGAAAAAGATAACAAAGAACCATCAGTTATATTTTATACATCATCTGTCTCATACAAATTTTGAAATATATACCCACTAAAATAGTTTCATTAATGTCATTAAAAAATCTGTCAAGAAAGGTACGATAACAGTTTTGAAATATTAGTTATAGAATTTCAGAACATTTTTATGATTTTTGATTTAAGCTTCATCGCATTTACTTACTACAACACCTTCACAAATTTCTCAACGATGCATCGAAAATATATTTAAATATTGTTTAACTAATTGTATTTAGATAATCAATCAATGCTTTAGCGTTTAAACTTTAAAAGTTTCTTATTAAATTCTATTATGCTTCTTATATTAACACTTGCCTCATGAATTTAGTACATATTTTAAAAGAAAATTCCAAATCATCAATCACAAGTAATTATAATTTCTTTTCACTACTTTTTATTCTGATTTTTCTATTAAATTTTTTGTAAACCATTGCTTAAAGTTACTATAATAGTAATCATTGAGGCTATAAAAATTATATATAGTTATTATTTTTTGTTATTCGCAGCATATTTTGCTTCACAAAGGAACCAGCAAGATAAGCAGGACGAAGCTGTTTTGTCATCGGATTCTTTCTCCTGCATGAACTATACAATGACTTTGGTTTTGAATGCCTTTTCACGTAGTTTAAAAGCTTTAAAGGTTTTCTAAAGATAATTTATCAATAGAAAAGACAGTGACTGGAAAAGAATATTTGCACTTTGTACATATATATATGTATAAACATATCGATCATTTTCTCTACATTTCCGATCTACCCAAAGATCTACTATTTACGCCTATGGAGGATACTTTTTAGAAGTGTGATTTGGGTAGTTTTGAGTGTGTTTTTGCCTAAATTAGTTTTATTTTAGCATATGCTGAGCATGCCTTAAAAGTTTGTTGCTAATGCACAAACTTTGCAATGCAAGCACATTTCATTTAATTGATAGAAATTACTATTTTATTAACTATATTATGCGTTTTAACTATAGATCAAATTTTAGTTTACTATTTATTATAATACATTTCACTTAATTAAGTATTAATTGACAAGATTTCAATCTCTGAAAGTTAAAATTATAAAATAATGCCTCATCTAAAAAGTTTTTTTAAAAATTTATTGCCTATATCATTTATATCAGTTTCTTTCCTTAAAACAATTCCAAAATTTCCAAAAGAGTTTTTCTCAAATAATAGGAATAAATTTTGTTTAAATTGAAAAAAATAAATTAAAGAGCCACCAGTTATCTTTTATATATCATCAGTCTCATAAAAATTCTGAAATATATGCGTACTTCGATAATTTTATTAATGCTATTAAAAAATATCTATATATATATTACGGTAACGTATGTGGCGCAAAAAATCACGATTATTTTATGATTGTTTAATGGCAACATCCAAATAAAACACATCTAATGGGTTACTGTGCAGTATATGGGTTACTGTCCTTTGGTAAGATTTACGCTGTGGTAAATTGGATTTATTTATGTTTTGTTCCTTCTCTGCAATTATTGAGTTTCAAAATATTACTTTTTTCTGTTCTTTTTATTTAAAAAAATAAATAAAAATCACGAATTTTAAGCATTTCAGTTTCAAATTAAAGTTATGTATTATAAATTAAATGAGTGAAAGGATTACATTATTATATTTTAAATAATTAATGAAATGCCAAAAAATGCCACGGATTCAATATTTGGCGATTTATTATCTACGCCGGGCTAGCATAAAAATAACGAGTTCTTGATTTATCAGCACAGATGTCACATATGTGTTACATTGGCGCGTTATTTTTCTGACGCCAATTTGGAGAAAACTTCCTTTTCAAATATGAGTTACATAAATATTTGTAAACTAATTTCGATTATTTTAAAAAGGAAATAATCATTTAAAAAATGTTTAGTTAATAATTATAGAATAAAAATTTATATAATTTAAAATAGAAAATAAAATCAAGCAGACAGTTTATTAAATAAATAACAATACCCGGGTTACCATGAGAGGAACATATAAATGCCATTTTATTGCAATCGCGGCAATATGGTGCGTATATGATATCTGTGTCTATTTCTCTAGCAGAATCTAATTTGGCAAAAAATTGAGCAATTAAAATAAATTATGAATAAAAGCAATATGATTTAATACTTAGTATACATTCAAGGGAGACCAAACTGGTTGCCACGGGCGGCTAGTATCAAGAAAGCTACTGTGACAATTTTGACATTTTAGTAAGGAATTTCGAAAACATTTTTACTCTTTTTTTGGTTAACGCTTCATTGCATTTATTTATTACAATAACTTGACTAATTTCTTATAGATGCATCGAATGTAAATTTAAACACTGTTTGACTATGTGTATTCAGATTATCAATTAATGCTCTAATGAAAAATCTTTAAAAGTTTATTATTAAATTGTATCGTTTTTCGTATATTAACATTTCTTCATGAATTTAGTACATATTTTAAAAGAAAATTCTACACCATCAATCACAAGTAATTATAATTTCTTTTCACTACTTTTATTCAGAATTTTCTATTAAAATTTTTGTGTAATTCACAGCTTAAAGTTACTATAATAGTAACCACTGAAGTTTCAAAAGTAAGTATAACAATTATTTTTTGTTATTCGCAGCATAATTTACTTTACAAAGAAACCAGGAAGTTAAGCAGAATGAAGCAGTTTTTTTATCAGATTATTTTGCTTGCATGAACTGTACAATAACTTTAGTTTTTGATACCTTTTCACATAGTTTAAAACTTTAAACGTTTTCTAAATATAATTTATCAATAAAAAAGACAGTGACCACAAAAGAATATTTGCGCTTTGTATATATATCGATATGTATAAATATATCTATCATTTTATCTATACAGGGTGCAATATTTTATGTGCCAACCAGTAATTTCTCAACCATTGATCGTATACATATCTATCCAATTACAAAACTTTTCAAATGAGATAAATATTCACGTTGTGGCATTGTTCAAATTAAAAAAAAACAATTTTATAAAAATTAGAAAACCTAAGCCTTTATACGGTCCCTCAGACCGTATAATATTAAATAAAATTTTACACATATCATAACAAATATAACACAAAAATAAAATTGACTTCTGTACAACAAAAATTAACAGACTTATTAAATTTGAAAGTTTGAAATTTTTACTCATGGTTTTATCTTTCATTGAAGGATTTGTTACAAAAATGAATTAAAGCGATTGGAGATCGAAATCAGCAAGCTATGTCCTTTTGACGGCAAAAACACTTTTAGCTGGTATCGCTAAATTGCGGCATTATAAAAGAGGGTTACTTCATCTAAAAATTTTAGCTGGTTTTAGGAGTCGTATACAAAACGATTAAATAATCTATTGAAATTAAACAGAAAAATAAATATCAATTTATTATCATTGCAGTAAATGGTCTACGATAAAAGATGAATACATCAAAGGCCGGGGTCTACTTGATATAGTTTTAGAGACTAAACAACATTCAAAAGTCAAACTATGTAGTATCTACACTTGGAAAATAAAACATACTCACTAACTAGATTGTTGACCTGAAACAACGCATCATCGTTCCTGTTTGTTTGTTTATTGAACAACATACATCTGACTTGTGTGCTCGACATGAAGCCTGCTTATAAGCCATCGTCAATATACAGGGACGAGATAACACAAGGAAATATTACAACACAAGAGAAGTACAACCAGGAGCTCCGCGCAAAGTGTGTGTGCAATGGAGCCAGTGGGATCCGAACTCACAACCTCACGATTAGCGGCGTGATGTCTTAACCACTCAGCCACGGAGGCCCATCATCGTTCCTTGTCGCATACACTGCACTGTAAAAAATATGACTATTTTGCTGCATCGTCACTCCACCGCTTTTATAGAAAACGACTACTTTAGGCTATCATGGAGCATTCTCACTGGCCAAAAGAGTGATATTCTATAAAAGCGGGAGTTACGATGCAGCAAAATAGTCATATTTTTTACAGTGTGTAAAAAAGTTTACCCTTTTGCTGCATCGTCACTCCCCCGCTTTTATAGAATATCTCTCTTTTGACCAATGAGAATGTTCCATGACAGGCTGAAGTAATCGTTTTCTATAAAAGAGGTGGAATGATGATGCAGCAAAAAGGTCAAATTTTTAACAGTGTAGTTGCACATGCAATGCTTCAAAGTGTCAGGATTCAGTGCCGTCACACATTCAGTTGTCCATTGTTGCAATTAGAGAACACTTTCAGCAGTTTTTCTAGCAGTATTCGGCATTTTTAGCAACTTAAGGATCTGGCATTAACTGGGAAAAATAAAGATCATATTAGTATAAATGGCGCTTCGCGCCATATACACCACAAATTCGATCTCATAGAGGATGAGATGGAGAGAGAGAGAGAGTATTCGGCATTTTATGCATTCATTTTTTATAGTATATAAACTGCTTTGTTTATATGAGGATAAATTTATATTCATTTTTCTGTTTATTTTCAATATTTCATTCTACGCTTTGTATACGATCCATAAAATTCAGCCAAAATAATAGATGAAAAAACCCTCTCTCAAATAGCCAGATTTGGCGATACTGGCTGAAAGTTGCTTCACCGTAAAAAGACCAATGCACCCTAAATTATATCTTCAGTTACTTTAATTAATTTTTTCACAAATCCCGCAATGAAAAACAAAATCCATGTGCAAAAATCTCAAACTTTGAAATTTTCGAATTCTGTCAATTTTTGTTGTACAGAAGTCAAACTTTGTATGTTATATTTGTTATGACACATGTAACTTTTACTAAATGTAACTATTAGGACTGGGGATCCATATAAAAAGTTAGATTTCGTAATTTTGTTAAAATTCATTTTTTACTTTGAAAATTGCCACAGCATTAATATTTACCTAATTTGAAACGTTTTTAGCTCACAGGCTATCACAGCCTGAGAGTTTATGTGCCCTCCCGTTCTGTATGTATGTATGTTTGTAACGAGATAGCTCTTTATAAAAAATATCCGATTTAGTTGAAATATCGGATATACGTTTATTCTGATAAGGCGTTTCCTTGATTAGTTTTGGAAGTTTATTTGATAAGTGTAAGATGGAGGAACGGGGGCTAATACCCCTCCCCTAAATTTATATAAATGGGTTCTTCAGCTGAATTATCAGATTTTATTCTAATTTTAAATAAAAGATCATTCTGAATTAACCGATTTTCTCCAATTTTTAGATACAGGTTTATAGTAATAAGGTGCTTTATTGATTAGTTGTGGGGTTCTTTTGTTAAATATAAAGTGGGGTACGGCCGAATATGCCTAACTATTTTAAAGCAGATTAATGGATTTTTATCTAGAATTATCCGATTTGCTTTAAATTTTGGATGTAGATTCTTTCTTAAAAGACGAATCTCTCAACAGTGTTGAAGATTTAGTGGTAAAGGGGGATAACTCCTCTTATAATTTAAGAAATGGGTATTTATGTAGAATTATCCGATTTTCTTTCATTTTTGGATATAGATATATTTTATAATACGGTATATCCCTGATTAGTTTTAGGGGTTCAATGATTGAGTATAAAGAGGGGAAGTGCGATGGGACTATTTCCTCTCTTGATTTATATTTCAAATGTCACAATTCTTTGAAAATATAAGGCTGTAATATGCAATTAGTGAGCATAGCCTATGAGCTCAATGCCATCAGTTTAATTGGGAAAAATTCTTTATATTGTAATTGGATTTATATATTTAGGACCAACGGTTGAAAAATTAAAGGTTGGCGATAGATAATGTATTGCACATTGTATATCCAAATTATGCAAATAACTGGATACATCTGCGCCTATGGACGATAATTACTAGAAATGTGATTTTGGTAGTTTTGGGTGTGATTTACATAAATTAGTTTTTATTTTAACACGTGGCATTTGTATCAGGAAGTTAGTTGCTAATGTACAAAACTGTAAAGAAAAATAAATTCAAGCACATTTCAGTTAAATATTATAAAGATAATTTTTTAACTTCATTATGCGTTTATTATTATCATTATTATTATTATTATTATACATTAAAGTTTAGCATACTATACATTATAATACAAATAAATAGATCACATAATTATTAAAACCTGATTTTTTAACTTTTATGCATTTTCTAATGTGTGTTTAAGTAGATATTTTCTTTATTTTTTCAATTTTCAAAGTTTTGTTCAAGTTTTTTGGGAGAGGCGGAAAATGTTTCATAACCTATGTTTTGATGAATGGTTTTAGTTTCTTGTTTAAATTTATCTGCTAATCTCATTTTTGCTCATATATATTTCATTTTATTATTTTATCACATGGTTATCAGTTAATTGTACTTAGTTACATGATTTCAGAATGCCTAACATTTAAGAAAATGATCAAATTATGTTTATGTGTCAGAATATTTGGATATCAAAGCTTCCTTAAGATATAAAAAATTCTTCAGAAAGAGATGCGACTCCACACTTTTACAAATCCCAAGACGGAGACATGATTTTTTGTAAATTAAAATATGCAATCTCTCAAGCAAATCGGGCTCGATGCAATATGCTTGTCATATTAAGCTTTTCCATAAAAATTAAAAACAGTTCACATTTTTTTATCGTTTGGTAATTGTTCTTTTTAAATTTATCTCTTAATTGCATTTTTGGATACATATACTTCATTTAACTATCTAACCATTTAGATATTAATTATTTGTAATAGTAACATGATTTTAGACTCTCCAACTGTTTAGAAATTAAGAAATAAGAAGATTACACTGGTCAACAGCTGTTTTGGTGCCGGGGTATTTTTAGCTGATTTTATATGAATTTGATGTCCTAAATTCAAATATGGCATTAGTTTTTCTCTATCAGCTCAGTTTTTTAAGATAAACAACTTTTTGTGAAATATATGTTTCATTAGCTTAAGGTAAATCCATGTATTAAAAAATGTATGTAAAAAATAAAATAAATACAGGATTTTTATTTTTTATAATACACAAATTTTAGTTTTTATTATTATGATATACACATATTCAAATGATAATTTTTTAATTATATTATACAAACATTTTTACTCACAAAAATAGAGAAAAACGTCCCTGATGAAACTGATACTTAATGAATGCTTCGGAAGCTTCTTTTTCGTTACATTCTAGAATATATTTTAGAACAGTGTCTTTTTAAACTCAAACTGTAATCTGAAGCCCTTTGCTTATCTAATCTTTTTTGGTAGCGGTCCTCCATAGTCTTAATATTGTGGTGAAATCTTTCGGGCTGTTTATCACTTGTGCCTCTTTATTTTCAAGAAAATGCTCTAAGTCGCAATGTAAATAGTACACATTAATGCTTCTAGTACATCCAAGAGATTTAAAACTATTATGCTTTTCATTTACCAGTTCTACATAGATTTCTCCTTTGCATTTGCCCGGAATGTTTTTGTGAACTGCCACAAAAGAAGGCCAGGCTTTTTATTCAGCCTCATTCGTTGAATCTACGAAAGCAGGATTCATAATCAGTTGTCTTATTTGTTGTCCGTTAAATATACCTGCTTTAATATCTTCATAACTCAATTCGGGTGTTTTTATCTTATATATACAAATCATGACCCATTCATATGGAGAATTTGCACAAACTGCTTCATAGGACAGAGCTTGATATGCAGTGCAAAAAATATGATTTTCTTTCGCCCAACTAAAGTGTTATTAATGACATTCCTTTCCTCAACATCCATGTTTTCTTTCTTAGGCCTCTCTTTTTTAATCTAGTGGTGTGTTTTATCCCTGCTATCCCAAAAATATAAAAACAATAGTATTTGTGTAACTCCTTTGCTGTCCAAGGTCAATCATCTGGAAAATATTTAGGAAGAACCAATTTTTCTAACAGTCCTCTAAATTCATGACAAAATACAAGATTGCTTTTTTAAGAGAAGAAGGGTTGTAGACAATTTTGTCTTGTGTGATAAAATGTAAGTTTGGCTCTTTGTTCGAATAAATTTTGTCTTTTAATCTTGAAATCAACCAGTAATTCAGAAGCTCCTTTTAAAACATTAAAATCTCTTTTAAAATTATATAAATCAACCTGGTTGAAAAATTTAGGCATTGATGACGTCTCCTCATAATCACTGTTACCTTCACAGCTATCTAAAAGATGATCAGAAGGACTGACATTCATCTTCACTAAGCTCTGGTAGCTGATGAAACGTTGGGATCGGTAGTTCCTCTGACTGAGGAAGTGGGGGTCTTCAAGACACTAAATCAGGATAAGTTTTCTTATTACAATTGTTTCGATTAATTCAAATAGTATTCCAGTGCTAGGTAGAAATAATAGTCATAGAAATGGTTTTGGAGGTCTCTCCAAACCATTGGTAAGCCGAATTTGGGACTTATTCTTTTCCGTCAGCTCACTATCATAAATGTTCTGTACAAGTTTTACAGACCTGTTGCGGTGCGCAGATTTTATCCTGATCACCAACTCTAACCGAAAAGTATCCAAAATAAGCTCTCTTTACAAAGTCAGTAACATATTTTCTGTGTTCTTTCAACTTTTATTCTCTGCATATGTAGCAAAACTTATCTGGATGATTTATACAACTTTTTCTACGTGAACTCATTTAAATTGCATTCTACAATGCAAACACAACAATCTACAACACTACGAGTTTTACGTTAAATTGATACGAATTCTACCTTAAACACAAATATCATGGAAGTTCAAAAACTTTAGAAAGTCAAAGAAAGCCAGTTTTGTTCCCATGGAGCGAACTCTGAAACTAACCTTATCTCTTGGAGGCTTTTACATTTGGCTTTATGGATGAGCTGCGCGAAATCATAAGGATGCGCAGATCTTCAGTTTTGCTTGCACATTTCTTTTTTTCAAGATCTTATGGTATTTCAACGTCCTTCTAATCGCCTTGAGCGTCGTTACAGGGCTATGTATCATAAGGTCAGTTTAAGTGTTCAAGGTCCCTTTAGTTCTAAAAAATCTTTAGTTCGCTTTGCATATCTAAAAAAGTAGAGCTGTTAGAGAAAAACTGATTGCATATTTGGAATCATCGTCCCAAAAATATCCAAAATCAGTTGTAAAATCTCAGGCACCAAAAAAAAAAATTTTTTTTTGTAGGCCTGTGTTATTAAACGTTATGTGTTTAAGCTTTGATCACACTTATCCATTTGTATTTATTTACCATTATATGTCACACGTGGTAAGTACGTATGTAAATTTTTAAAGCTGAAGGTCGTTTTCCTTTTGTTTTTTGAAATAACCACCTCTAAAATCTATACAATCAGAATAATATTTGCAAAAGTGTTCTAAAAAAGTAATTATTGTAAACTTGTGCTATTGTTTTTACTCGGATTTTTTCTGTGATTTTAATATTAATGTTCAAAATACAATTTTATAATTTTCATAAAATTTCTTACTTTTATGCATAAAATGTGAATATTGTTAATAATTTCAGAGAAAAAATAATAGAAATCGAAAGTTTCTTTAAAAACATCAACACGTGAAGGTTTCGTACAATAGTTTATAGAGGATGTTTCACAAAAAATGGCAAAATTTTATTGAAGAGGTATTAGTACACATTCAAAAGAATAAGTTACATAAAGGAATTTGGAATTTAGAATTTAAACGCTTAAGGTGTTAGAGAATGCCGGACATTATCTTGTTATACTAGGTAAAAAACACTCAAAGAACGATTAAGTGACAATAGCAATTTTAATGACATGTGGCTACATTAAGTGTACAAAACAGCGACCGACAGTGTTTATGCACAAAATACAGAGGATTGGCGAACCTTCTGAAAACAATAAGTATATCGCGCATTTCCTCAGGAGCGGTCGAAAATTTGCCAACGAAGTCTTCGTCGAATGTAATGTGGGTCTCATACAGGAAGAGATTATCCTCACGAAAATATTACGAGACAGGAAAGAGGTAGTGAAGGCGTTGGCCGATTTAAAGGACGACCTCGCCCAATCCATGAATAGTGAATTATTATATCCAGATAGTTTCGCACGTCTCGCACGCAATGGCCTGCATCAGAAAAGTCGATGAAAAAATTTCATCTGTCCATATCCAATCCTTATCCCCTTTCTTTCAGGACATGGTAGATTTTCTTCATTTCTAAATAAAATTAAAAAAATATCATCTGTAACTTATAACTGCATAAAAAGGAGCAGGCTCTGATACCCACTATATTTTTGGGAGAGGTACTCTACTTCCTCATCATTTTAAATCTTTAATAAAGAAATGTCACCAAGAGAAAACCTTCGGAAAATATTATTTGATGCAAACTTGACTTATTTCTTAAAAGAAAATTACAGTATTTGAAACCGCCATTTCACCTTTTTGTCTTCATAACACTTACCCCATAATTATGAATAATGTATTATTAGTGTGCAGTATTTTGAAACATGTAACTTGTTTTTCTTTAGGGCTCAAATGTATTATATATTATAAGAAAATGACCGTTATCTCTATATATTATATATATATTATGTATAATATTCTTATCTGCTGCAACAGAAAACTTATTGCAAACATTTTGTTATAACTGTATTGATTGTTATTGTATATTTATTGTATCTAACTTATTTATGTAAACCTTTGGTCGGTAGCGTGAGCTCCTCCCACACCGCTGGACCCTGGTTCGAGTCCAGCTAGCGGCATGGGTGTGCGGGTGTTGTCCCTGTGATGTGTATTAAAATGTATGTACTGGATTTCTTGTAATAATAAAATGTTCTGTATTTGTTTCTGTGGTTTATGGATCATTCGAGGTAACAGCCATTTGTAGCTATAGACCTCAAAGCATTGTTCACTCAAACTCAAATGTAAACCTTTGTAAAAGTTTTAAGACTTAATAAACACGCACCGTTCTCCTATACTGTACAGGGAAACTTTCCCCTTGTGAACATATTGTTCCTATACATAACGGTTGGCTGTCCACGAGTGGGTGATTTCCTTTCATTTCATATTCCATCTTGCTGGAATTACATTACACATTGGTCAGATGGTGGAAATGGCGCTCAACATGTTTGGCAGCAACTGTTGGAGAAACGGTGAATATTTTTACTTACCCATCATACGTAGTATAGGGTAAATCTTGCAATCATTTTGAAAATCGGAAAAAAAATTTTGACGGATTTACACGTTTTAGACACTGGAGATTTCGAAAAACATATTTTTAGAAAAAAAAAAATGCCGTCCGTCTGTCTGTCTGTAAACGCTCTATCTCACGAAAAAAATTGAGATAGAGACTTGAAATTTTGTATGTACTTAGTATGTAAGAATGGGACGAAGCCTATTGAATATCAGCAACCTCGATTATCCGGAACAATTTTTTTCGGACTCTCGAAAAATTCGTTTTGATGAAATGTATATAAAAACTTTAGATTTTTTAAAATTATTTTAAGGAAAGGACGTAAAAGGCAATAAAATAACACAAATTTTGCATCAAGAACGAAGTCGATCAAATTATTAGTTGTCGAGATATTTGTAATCCTGTTTTCTACATTCTTCGATTTTTCATGATCCTGTATTTCATTCAAATTTCAATTCAGAGGTATATTTGAATTGAAAATGAGACGCTTAATCCGACGCAGCAAACTGTTAGTTAATACGATTATTATTTTTGGAGTTATAAGGATGTTTCTTTTGTGTAGTTTGGTACTTCTTGAGTAGTTTGGCGTTTTATATAATTTGTTGAAATTGGTGCATCAGCAATTCATTAATAGAGTATTACTATGTGTATTAACAACATTTAAATTTAGTTTTGGAATTGAAATACATTGTATAAATAGTTTTCACATATTTTATTTTCATATGCATATAAACGATGGGTAAGTATTACGGTGGCCTCCAACGGCTAGTTTTCTCTTCGAAGTGTATTGGTAGAAGATAAGAGGGTAGTAAATGATCTCTAATTATTCCAGCTCAAATATTTATAGAAAAGTGTCCTTGATGAGCCCATGAACAAATAACGTGGATTTACATCCGCCTATGCATGTTAATTATGGGTGTTAAATGCAAAATCACTTGTATTCACTTGTATTTTATAAAAAGCTCAGTTGCCCGAAGACTTTGATTTACCGCGTTTTTCTTTTTGTAAAAATTAGCGGGTGAATTCTACACGACAAGGATATCTTTGAATCAGATCCTGGACTTTTTGAACATAAAAAGAATGCAAACATTCATCTGTCGACACTCGCCATGTCGTGGAATATGAATCATGATATTTCCTAGCTATGGCTTGTATACCTGAACTTGGGTGAATAGTCACAATATTCAGAATGATTTCTTCCATAGTTAAAACTTTCGTTTGTCTTTTCACGACCTACATTTGTGTGGGAAGTTCGAACGGATCTCTTCTTACATAACTATTGCTGCAATTGGTCAAAAGTTTTATGGTTTTATCTCCGTACAATCGTTGAGCCTTTGAGCGTCCGTTTACAATTCCATATATAAAATGCAGATCATGATTTTTCCTATTAGTGAAGGGCAGCATCTTCCGATATTTTCTTACGCGATTGGCAATGACATATTTAGATCAGCAGATTTTTTGTGTTAAAAGAGGCGAAATATTTCCTTCGATTCCTCTGCTTCCCCATATCAAGTTTTCACATTCTGAGCGCCGTTCTTCTTCCGATAACTCGTAATAGGTATGGAGTTTTAACATTTGTATGGGCAAAATTTCAAATGCGGCAGAACATTTGTGTTTTATTTCTGACCATGCATTTTTTGATGAGGGTTGTTTGCTTGGCCATATACTATTACTACTCATTGCTTTTATTATTTTTTTATGAAACACCCTACATATATAACCCGGTGTTTCCTTTATGTATCATTTTTTGAATAGCATGTTTGTTTACATTCTTTTGAAAAAGTAATAATCTTCTTATTTCATGACAGGTTAAAACGGCAAAATTACGGCAAATTTTATTATTTCAGAGAAGTGGCAGAATTCAAGCAATATGAATGTAAAACTAGTTGGATGTGCCAATCTCAAAACTTTCTTCTGTCTCTCACATCTTAATAGTTCAAAATTCGCTAGCACAATGTACAGAATAAAATCGCAATCTGTGACCTACATGGGAATTTTAAGGATATGAAATTTCATGCATTAGTTCTGAGCTATGACTAGCGCTAGAATCGTGTAAATGCAGCAAAATGCTATATAGTAGTGTTCTTTGTTGGATTATTCACAAAAACATCTAATTAGCAAGAACTTATGTCAGCATTTAACTGAATATGAAGTTTGATGGAAATCCACGTATTAGTTTTTGAGATAGAGTTTTTGGAAACGTGAAAAATACGGCATTACAGCCGCACCTGTTGGACGATTCACACAGATATCTAATCAACAGCAATTTGTAACAACGGTGAACGGAATCCAAAATTAAATGAAAATTCACACATTAATTCTTGAGATGAAGCTATCAAAATTTGAGAAAAATACAATATTGCAGCGCCCGCTGATAGGTGATTTATACGAAAACATCATAAACACCAATTCGTATGAAGTGCTAATTGAATGTGAAGTTTGATGAAAATTCTAAATTTAGAATTAAGATACAGTTGTTGCGGTAATTTTGAAAAATGTAGCATAGTAGCGCACCCTGATCGTTTATTTACACCAAAATATAATCTACTCCATTTTATATTTAGGTCAAACTGAATCTAATATTTTGTAAAATTCCGCGCCTTTTTCTCCTTGAGATAAAGCGTCCTCAAAATTTACATCATATTCAGGCAGACTCACGGATAGACAATTTCTAAAATAAATATGAAGTGGTGTTCAAGACTTTCTAAAACATATAAATCAATCGAAAATTGGAAGTTGAAAATTTTCACGAATTCAATACTTTCTTTTTATAAAGATAAAAGAGAGTAAAAATAGTACTTTATTAACTCTGATATATCATTTCAACCTATTCAGTCAAGTAGATATTGTGTTTTGCTTAAAAAAACATAGCGCTTGAGTGATTATAAAGTAAACTATGATGAGCTGAGACCGATTTCGAAACGACTAGGACACAATTTTTATACATGCCTTTATGTACGGAATTAATTTAAAAATTTTGTTTTATCAAAAAGCGAAAAAAAAAAGACTGCATAACTTTTTAAAAAATGTTTTACTAATATTTAAGTAAGTGTTTTAAATCGAATTGAACTGTTACTGGTAGGGTTATAAGAAATATTCCTTTGACGGCCAATATTGTAACAAAGAAGCCGTGGAATTTCTTTTGCCCTATGTTATGGTCCGACACTCAGTTTTGAAATTCTTTGGCGCACGAAAATTTTCAAGCTGTGTGAACTGATCAGATCTTTTTTGTATTTTATTTTGATTTACGTTTTTTGCTGTTCTATACTTTTTCTTGAGACCAGACATACGAATATACACACTCTTGAATTGGGATGTTAAAAAAAAAGAGAATTTATATAGATTTTAAAGTTTGTTTTTTGCCTACTAAATGTTTGTTTCGTGCAATATGGATGTTTTCTAAAGAAAATACTTAACTCTAAGTAGAGATAGTCGAAATAAAAGCAAAATGAACGTGCCATCGAGGTAAGTGAATTAAGAATATTACCGATACTGGTATTTTTTACAAAACAGCCTACCCTCGTTTTTCGATTAACCTTCTAAGTCTTGAGACAAATATTACGCGGAACCACAAACACTACTTTAAAATTTTAATGAAACGTCTCCAAAAATGTAGAAGTCAATATATCGATATTTATAATATGCACGCATTTATTAAGAAGTTCTAGATGTAGTTTTAACAATTTTGTAATGATTTAACTTAATTTGAAGGGTTTTCCTTAGTGTCTCCTCCAGGCAACATCAGAAGCGAGGAGGTTAAAGTATTTTTCATAATAACTGAAAAGGAGAACTCATGTCTTTTTACCATAATTGTGGAATGATATTTTAAGATAATGAGTATTGTGGCTTTTGCACATTTTTTACGGTGGTTAAGTTTAATTAACAAATTTGAAATGGATTTCCAGGAATTTAAAAGTCATAGAAGCTTGTCATGATTAAGTATTTAGGAATAATATTCATTTCTAAGTAGGAAGGAATTCTTTAATGAGAAAATTAATCCTGGAATAATCTTAAATTGTAATTAACAATTTTCTACTGAGTGCTTTCGGTATCGTCATCGGAGCTTTGAAGACACAATTTTTTTCTGTTTACAGATTTCAAAATGTCATGATAATCCTATATCCTCCTAAAATTTAATTTAATTCCACTCTAACATGAAGTAATTCAAAAAATTTAATGCAATTAATTAGTAAATGCAACCATTCATGAAATTAGACTAAGTTTTAAAAACCTTAATAAGCTTAATAAATATTATACAAACGATGAGTAAATCATAAAAGTTATAAACTTCAAGTGGGTGAAAAAAGTCTCACTATTCAAAATTTGCAGAGGTAGGCTCAGTTTGTAGAGGTTTTTTTTATTTTTATTATTATTGGTTTTATTATTTTAATTATTATTAGTTTTTTGTATTTAAGGTGTTAGTCAGAACATCCGTGATTCAAATCCTCTTGGATTTCTCTCACCTACATAGAATTTAAAACTTCGTTGAAATTATTTTTAAACATTTAGGAAATGCTTGTTATTTTTGTTCTAGAGATATCCGAGACATATCTGAATCCTTGTGATGTCCAGATTTTATTTGCTTTCTGATTGGTTTATGTTTAACATCCAGAAATGGAATTTGCCACAATGACAAAAAATAGTAACTCAAGAAGAAAAAAAATTAAGATACAGCTGTTAAACAAATGGTATTTAAAAATACATTTTTTCCTATGCGATGGTGTAAAAATGGAAAATGCACGATGTTTACAAATTTAAAAATTTAAAAATTTGCAGTACCGAAATTTTGTAAATCTGAAATTTTATTTAAAATTTACTTATGATTGGTCCTGGAATATTAATGCTTAATTCATGGCATACATAATATATGAATCTGTTATTAAATAAGCCACGTTCTAATCATCATAAAAATGATGTTTATTATTATTATTATTATTTTGAATATAGAAATCATTTACGTCTAAAATTCATCATATGTCTAAAACTATAGTCTTTGAAAATATCATTTTTCAAACAGTCGTTGCTATTTGTTAAATTACATTTCTTTTAACTATTTAGAAAATGGTTGTTTCTTTCGGTCTAGAGACATCTGACTCTTTGGGGATGTCCGGATTTTATTTAATGTTTCTCTAACTTTAAAAAATGTAACAAACCCTGTCATCGCAGCTCTCATAAATGATTTTATTGGATCGATGGTGTGTTTTCGCTAATATTTATTAAATCGCCTTTCGGGTCCGAATTTTTTTCAGTTCTTAGAAAAAATATGTTTACGTTAATAACATTAACACTAGCTATCCAAGGAGATTAATTTGTGTTTAACGAATATTTCTTTCTCTGAAAGATAACGAATGTTTTGCGTTTCATTCAATTAATGCTCATATGACAATAGGGTAAGGAAAAAATTTTGGAGATGTTTAGAAGATACCGTATTACAGCAGGATTTATTAGATATTACAAATTCCTTAAACTTTTTGTGCTTTATTACACATGATTCCTTCAGAAAAGTAACTTTTATTTTAAAATTAAAGAGAGAAATATATAATTAAAATAAAAGAATCGCAAATGGCGCAAAGAGAATTAAAAAAACAATAATAATAATTATTATTACTAAATGCCTAAACATAAATGAAGTCATATAGTAAATGAATAAACCTATACTAACATTACTACATGTAAATAGCAGCAAAAGTATTTTTTAAAACAAAATAATACTCTATTAAAAGTCATGTACTATTAATAGTATACCAAAGCCGAAATGGTTAAGGAAATTATTGCATACAAAAATATGAAATGGGTATTATTATAGGAAAAATTTTGATAAAAATGTTGAAACACACAAGTTTTTAATAAAAGCACTTTTTAGGAGATATTTAATATCGTTCCCTTAAAAAAGTTTTATGAGGGCAAAAACTATATTTAGGATTTTCATCATTTTTTCAAAAAAACATGCATTAGGAATTCCCGATGTGTAATCGGCATTTATTTTATTTTATTTTTTTAATTTAGCAAATTTTTTGAGGGTTTTATGCAATCTTAAATTCATATTCTCAGAATTTCGAGCGACATTTTTTATATATTTTAGAAAAGGTTATTTTAAATTTATGTCAATGGTAAAATGAGCGAAAAAAATAATATTTCCTTTCATTTAAAAAATTTATTTCCAAGTGACTTTTATAAACATGGGAAAAAACTTTCAAATTAGAATTAAATGGTTACATGTTTAAAGCAGGAAGATCTTTAAAATTAATTCATAAAAATTGTAATTATACCTAAATATAAAAAAAGAAAATTTTGATAAATACATTGATGTGTGTTAAACTCAACAAACGGGGATAAATTACGTCATATTTAAAATGACCAAATAATAAAATTCCCAAACAACTTAAATTTAAAAATACATTTACATGACATATTTACTTCATATTTCGAGACGGCGGTGTTTGTAACTGTTGCTGCCAATTCTAAGATAACGCAAATAATAATATTCACTTTATAACAATAAAAATATTTTTTTGTGAATATTCAAAATGTAAAAGGAAAGTTTGGGGAATATTACGCTAGATTTAAAACGATTCATTTAAAGCATATATTTAAATATATAAAATTTAAAACAATTTACAGCATTCTGAAAAGTACCAGGAGGCAAAGACGGATGACTTAATTAATTTTATACTAGCTAATTTTCAAAAATTTAATTTATCTTTTTTAATCAAAAATTAAAGCAGCCATTAACAGAAGCTGATTCGGACTTAAATTTCTTTAGTAAAAGAAAAATGATTGGAAATGCGTTTGCAGGGTGATCGAAACTTTTTTTTCGTAAATTTATTTATAATTATATTTCCCGTAATCTTTTTAAAATCGATCAAATTAGTGTTCTTTCAAACGTGTGTTGGTGAACGTATCTTGTAAAGGTGAAAGCCCCCTAGTTTAAAGAAAACATATTAGCATTTTTTAATACTAATAATAATTTCCACCGAAAAATAATTTGGAAATTTGTATTAAATTAGACTCTTAAAGCATATTTTAATATTTTATATTGTAATATCTTTTTTAATTGACGCAACATGTTTTATAGACTAGAAATGTGAAATACCCCTTTCCTCCCTGAAATGATCTGTATCGCCAACTCCCTCTTTTTTCTGATAACAAAACTTTGTCAAGTAAACAAGTAGTATTTCTTTTTCTTCCATTTCATTAAAAAAATAATAATTTTTAATTTTAAATAGCTGGTTTACTATCTAAAATTCCAAAACTCAAAATAATTTCGACCTTAAGTAAATTATACTTTTAAAATTTTATACACTTGACATGCTTCTAATTTTATATTCTAATAGCAAGTTTACGTGACGCAACTTGTCAGTTTGAACTTCCTTCTAATATACATGAAAGAAAAAATCACCCCCTCCCCCTGAGATGATCTATCACCCCCTCTTGCTGAAAACAACAACTTTCTCAAGTGAGTACAGAGTTTCTGTACTTCTACGGAGTTCGATTTAACGCGCATGCGCAAATGATGCGACCGAAGTTGAGAAGCATCATTCGTCCCGAGAACTGAGATGAGGAGAATGAACATCAATTTCTCTCAGTGGAGTATAGAAAAGTTTACTTGGAGTTTTACGTAAAGTAAAAAATCGCTGTACTTGATTTTTTTTCTCCATGTTTGTGACTGAATCCGGGGCTATTAGCTTACAAAAAATAGAGTAATGTATTTCGTAGGATTACGTGATAATAAGAAAATAAAAAAAATAATAGGTAAGTTGCATGTCTTCTTATCAATGTATTTATCATTTATTTGAACTAATTATTTGATATTTTTGTTATTGTTTTTTCTAAAATGGTGCATAACTTGTGGATTTTATGTGTGTAAGTTTTTAATTATTTTTCTTATTAATTTTTTAATTTTAAGTTTTTTTAAAACTTTTTATGAAATTACAAGGAAATTTTTTAAAGTTTAACATCGAGTAAAAAATCGCTGTACTTGATTTTGTTTTCTCCATGTTTGTGACAGAATCTGGAGCTATTAGCTTACAAAAAATAAAGTAATGTATTTCGTAGGATTATGTGACAATAGGAAAATGAAAAATTAATAAGTAAGTTGCATGTCTCCTTATCCATGAATTTATCCTTTATTTGAACCAATTATTTGATATTTTTGTTATTATTTTTTCTAAAATAGTGTATAATTTGTGGATTTTATGTGTGTAATTTTTTAATAATTTTTCTTATTTTGCGTTTTTTTTAAGTTTTTTATTATAAAATTACAAAAAAAAAAACTTTCTTTTTAAATTTAAAAATAAAGTAATGGAATATTTAACCATTATAAAACACAGAATTTAAAGTTATATAAATTATGTACATTATAAAATCGGTTTACTTGAAATTTTTGTTGTCTATATCTGCAGATTTATTATGTGTGTATTTTTTAATTATTATTTTTACTTTTTTCATTTTAAGTGTTTTAAATTTCTAATAAAATTAAAAGAAAACTTTTTAAAATTTAAAGATAAAGTAACGGAATATGTAAGTATTATAAAATACAGAACTTAAAGTTACATAAATTATGTACATCATAAAATCATTTTACTTGAAATTGTTGTTGTCTATATTTGCAGTTTTATTATGTGTATTTTTTAAATTATTTTTTAACTTTTTTTTTGTTTTATTTAATTTTTTTAAATTTCTTATAAAATTACTAGAAGATTTTTGAGAATTTTAAAAATAAGATAACGGAACATTTTAGTGTTATAAAATGCAGAATTTAAAATTATATAAATTATGTACATTATAAATTTTTTTAACTTGAAATTGTTGTTGTCTATATTTGCAGATAAGTTTCTATACTGTATAACCTTTTTTTTTTAACTATGCATTTATTAGATTTCCTGAAAAAGAAAAGTGACAAACTATTTCTAATATGCATATCTCATCAAGATTGTTATTATTATCATATTACTATTTAGAATATTTACTTTTTCATATGTAGTATATTACTACGTTATTTAAAATTTATAATATTGTTTTATTTTTTTAAAATTTGTTTGGTTATAAAGGAATATATTTTACATTTTTGAAAAAAAAATAAGACCTTTAACACGTTCTCTGCTGCTTACGTGAAGATGGGATGATAGTTAATGCCGCACTGTAGAAGTGGGTTTTTCCTAGAAACCAATTTACTTTTTATAACAAAGAATCAGTGAAAGATTTTCCCGCGTCAGCGCGTGACTGACTATTGGATATCACCCCATATCACGCGCTGGCGCGTGAGTGGCCCTTTAACGTTAGCACCATATCACGCGCTAGTACGTGATCGGCAGCGAATGTGTTAAAAGTAAAAGAAAACAAATAAATAAAAAGTACAAAATATATCAAGTAATATTAAAATGTTCAAATCGTACTACTAAAATTTTGAAATATTTTTGTATGTGTTTTTGACTGAACTTTGAGATGTTTTTCGTAGAAAATAGTTTGCATAATTACCTGCCCCTTCTCTCGTTCATTCCAAAATCAAAAAAGATACTCAATATTTGGTTTAAAATTGAAGCGTTTATGCAAGATTTGTAATTTTAACTTTTTAAACATATTTTGCATTTAGTTTTTCATTTCTTTATCACAGATGTGTGTTTTTTTATTTTATAATTTTAAATTTTTGACAAAACTCTATCTTCAATTTAAAGAAAGGTTTAGAAGTATATTTGAAATGGAAACTTTTAAGATGGAAAATTTATACTCATTAATACAAACCTTTTGTATTATAAACATCAAAGTTTAAATAATGTTACTTAACATATTCTAAGAAAATTAAGTAAACATTAAGTAAAACAAAAATCATTAAATTAAGTAAACACATGCTGAAAAAGATAAAAGTGCATTTTAAAAGGCATAGAAATACTTCTATTCAGATCTACATGTTTTATTGCACAAACGGCGACTTTTTCAAAACTTATACTAAAAAAAAAAAAAAAAAAAAAAAAAAAAAATCCCATTTTTAAAAATTAAATTGTTAAACAAAACTCCTGAGAACAAATGGATATGTGTGAAATATGAATTATTATATCCTATTTTTTTTTTTTTTTGCATTTTTTGTATTTCTTAGAGGTAATATCATTGTATATATTCTCACTGCGTAAAAAGATTTCTAATGATTCTCACTTTCGAAGATGGCCATTTTTATATTTGGCCACTTGCTTCAATCATATGTGTGATCTCATGATTTTTTGCATACTGGTTTCATTCAAATTTTTTTTTTCAAAAATATATTTTTGCCAATATAGATCTTGAAAAATATGACGTTTGTACGATGAAACATCTGTTATCAGAATAGAGGCATTCCCATGTCTTAGTGAACTTTTATCAATTTTAGTATGTATTAACCTAGTTGAATATTACGTAATATTTATTTTTATAGATGCTTAAAATTAATACTTTTAATTTAAGAAAAGTTAAGAAATTTTAGTTAACTTTAGAAAAATACATAATTTTTTAATACTATTTTCAGAGCTTTTAATAATGCTCTTTCTTTGCTTCCTTGTTTCCTTGTATCTCAATACATGGAAACAAGGAAATACTACTATTAATAAAAATGAAGTTGATTACAGTCGAACAGGGTTATTCCACATCTAGTATGGGACCAGGACCTGATTACTGAATAGCTATGAGAATCACACGCTTCCGTTAAGAAATTTTGAAGGATTCGAAAACTGAGAAACCAGGGGGGCAGGGGAAAAGCTTTATATTGTAATAATTCTATTTCAAAATTCTAATTTCTTTTCAAATCATCAACTCAGTGATATACATATTTAAAAGTGTTTCATAAAAATATCTTTTAGAATAAAATATATTTTCATATAATAAATCAGTTTCAACCATATGATCACAATTTCTCAGTTTGTCCAACCAAAGTTGTCAATTTATCAGGAAGTCCAATCATATAAAATCGAAAAAATCAAATAATATAATACTTGTAGTATATTGAATAAGGCATTGGTGAGATTCCAGTATGCGTAATATAAGAAACATTTCTCGGATGAACGGGACTACCAAAATGACTCTGTACTGCCCATATCTTCAGAGGTTGATCGGGTCCTGTGTGGGGCAGCTTTTCTACATATTTCCGCTGTTTTAAAAACTTATTTTTATATCCTGAAACTAAAACAACCGTAATATGAAGATGTGATATTTTATTATTTTTCATGTATATTTTATACTTTAACAACGTATAAGTCAATAGATATAATTATTTATGTAAGCGACGTACGCAGGATATTGTGTTATTTTTCTATAAAATCGTCTTGAAACGTTCAGGTTACTTAGGTCTAGGATGTAGAATATGGAGATTTTCACTGTCTATAATATTTATTATTTATTTAGTATAGAAAACGGACAGTTTATTAGGGTTTAAATTTTAAAATCTGGAAATTTGTAAACTAATTAAAATATCGTTACATAAATCGTGTGGAGCTATTTTTCTACATATTACTGCTGTTTTGACAATGCTATAAATGTAACCTCATATTAAACAAGAGCTATGATAATAAGAAAATATAAATTTTTGTTGTTAATTTTAATGCAAAGTTTATAATCTAACACGTTTCAAGGTAACAAATATAGGTATGTATGTAAGCGTCACGTGCTGTACCTTTTGTCCGTTTCTTATGGAATGGCCCAACAGCAGTTTATATTTTATTGTGTTAGGAATTTTTTTTCTAAACGAAATAAGCAAATTCAATAGGAATATAAAATAATATATAATTTTAAATAATAATGAAAAAAAACATTAATACAAAAATCAGAACTTCGATAATATATTACATTCTTCATGCATCTTGTTAAAACTGATGCGTTAAAAACGACGAAGCTTTTTTTCACAAAAATCTCGCTGATGTCGCAAAAAATTGTAACTTAAGAAAATTTGTCATTCGCTTTATATCTTACAGAAAAATAAAGAATGGAGCTAACAAAAAAAAATCACATTATGCGAAAATGGAAAAGGTAAAAAGATTTAAGTCGAAAGTAGGATAAATACTGAAAGATAGAGTAATGTCGTTAGAATTAAGCAATATCGGACTATTAAGAACTGAAAAAAAGCCTCAAATGCATAATTAAATTTTAAATTTTATTTTAAAAATTACTTAAATTTAAAATTAGAAAATTTTAAATCAAATGTTAGGTTTAAGGAAAATGAAACATAATGAGTATGTCTAATTATTTATAAAAAGACGATTCATATACATGTTGATATTTTGGTAAAAAGCATGTTGCAATTTGTATCCATCTCGTTAAAATCCTGATTAGAAAAACTTGCGAATAAGTTTATAATCTACGAAAAATCATGGTGTTGTTATAGAAATTTTAATAATTTTTACTATCGTTATAAGGAAAATGTCTATACCTCT
The DNA here is from genome assembly GCA_964019185.1 of Maratus speculifer. Lineage (NCBI taxonomy): Eukaryota > Metazoa > Arthropoda > Arachnida > Araneae > Salticidae > Maratus > Maratus speculifer. The sequence continues at coordinate 296,009,150 of OZ025292.1, forward strand.
GAAGGTAAGAAAAGTGCACGAAAAGAAGAAGAAAAAAGAAAAACAGAAAGACAAATAAAATATCCTTATAATACGAACACATCTCATTTACTACGCTTGGCGTGCAATTTCCAACTTGTTTCTTTATTATTAATAATAATAGTATAAATAGTTCAAAATCAAATGAAAATTTTAAATAAGTAATAATTAGTGCATTTTTAAAATTAATTATGAACAGATGACTTAAGGAATATATTTTCCAGCTTTCCACATGTTATATTTTTCATGTAGTTAGTTAAAAGTTCTTTGCTTAAAACGTATGTTGAAGCATATAATAATAAGGAAATACTATACAGTGAAGTAGTAGACAATTTAAAATGTCTAAATTTGAAATATTCCTATTTTGTTCTATTAAAAACAAAATAATAACTGAAAGTAAGAAAAATTAATTTTTACGGCGGAAAAAAATTAAAAAATTTTAATCAGAATATCATGCTTATATAACGCACGGTTATTGCATAAATATAACGTTTGTTTCATTCGTGATACTTGTCATTTTCGCCAAATTTTTTCTAAAGTTTAGAAACAATTTCGAAAATGCATTGAAAGCTACTTCACATGTTTTAAGTATTTTAGTAACAATTTCTTTAATTCATTAACAAGCTTAAAACCGCCAGACAGCTTCAGTAATCCGAGCTCAAACCTTATCGTTTTATAATGTCTTTAGTTTGATCATTTATTTTGAAAAATTTGTTCGGGGACGTCTTTTTAAATTTTTTATTCCACTCCATTCAAGTATTAGACAGCAGTCTGCTTTTCAAAGGAAGCAAAAAGATCTTGTGCAGATAGGGGGAGTGCGGGGGAACCCCAGTGATCCGCGAATTCTGCTGCAGGGCAAAAGATTTCGTTTGCTGACTGCGAAAGAAATCAAACATTTTAAACTATTTTCTATGGGAGCTTATATGTAAATTTATATTTTACTTAAAATTGAATATACTACTTAAAATTATAATTTCTTAAAACGGACAAGAGTTTTATCGAGTAAAAATGCACGTATTAGAACATCACACAAATAATAACTATTATTATTTTATTTAAAAAAAATTTTCAGTAATTAACAGACAAAATAAAATTCAGCTGTTTCATTAAATATCTTCCTTTTTAAAAATGGGGCGCATTTTTACATGTAGAAGGGAATCTCATTATGTTTTTTGAAAATGAAAGGAAAATTTATTTACAGTATTTTCTACAAAACGTTTTATTTTTAGTACAACTATCGGGCAATAAGCGAATTTCTCAATAAATTCATGCATCGGCTCGGGTCGGGTTGACGATAATTTTCGTAGTCACTTGGATCAAGTTGACTTTAAACGTTTTTATTCGGTTAGATTTTAGGTTGAGTTTCGATTTTTATGGTTTGGGTTGACATTACATTTCGAAAGAAATTCTTTAATGCAAAAATGTATATGAAAATGGGAATTTCAAAACTCTCCATATCGAGAAAACGTAATTTTTCGAATTTGCGAAAAACCTCTGACTGTATCCATTGTTTTTCAGTGTAAAGCAAGATTTTATAATGCAAGAAACATACGATAAAACTAATATATTTATATATTTCAGATTGTATTATTTTTTTAGATGCTGAGTCAGAAATAGTCACAAATAGAAAACTCGATTTTTTTTAAATTTTGATAAGCTGAGTTCTGAAAATCAATTCGTCATATATAACAAATATTAATGATGGTATAGAAATAATATTTATACAAAAAAGAATATACCAATATTAAAGTTATAACAGTAGACTATTTTATAAAGACTACAAAAATATCAATTCATTTTCTTTTACTACGACATAGGACTGACCTTCGGGGAGACAAATTTCTGTTGTAGGATTAGGGTTGGATTCAACTTGGCGGTATTCTATGGAAGCAACATCAGATAAATACAGTAGATAGGGTAACGCATCCCAATAAAATGCTTTTATAGTTTAGTTGTCCTATCTCGTAACATGGGTGTGCATTAATATGACACAAATCAAACTTTTCCTGTCTTTTAATTTATTTTTTTCACGTATTTATTGTTTTATATTTTTTCATTGAAAGTTTACAATTGCAACTATCTTTCTATTCTTATGTAAAATATGTGTTATTATGACATAGGTGATACACATTTAGAACCGGATTGTTTTTCATATAAATGTAACGAAGAAAATTCCATTATAAGCAAGAAATTATGCAAATAAAAATGCATCACATGAATTTTCTGGTTTAAAACATGTTTAATTGGATCAAGTCATTCCATTTTATATAAAAAGAAAAAAAAAGAAAAGAAAAACTTAGTAATTGGTTAGTGTGATCTCTATGTTTTGTTTTTTACATTTCTTAAATATACTATTAATTATGTAATATGGTCCATGCAGTTCATAGAAAATTACGCATTTTTGTTTTGTCAGATATTAAATAAATATATAAATACTGCATAAATGTTCTTTCAGCACGGATGGACCTGACAATCATAACTTTAATCAGTAAGAATTGGAAATAACCCATTATTCATTTTTGATAGGAATTCGATAGAGATAATCGTTTCTTTTTCGTCTTGGAACAACAGTTCATATATGGCATTTTGACTATCACAACTTTCCACATTCATATGGAAAAATATGATCACTGGATGTAGATGTTGGGAAGCAAGGCTAAAACAAGTATTTCGAATTTTTTAAATGCGGAGTCTAAATCAGACACGATTTCAAAAGTATTTTCATGGAGAGCGCAATCGCAGTTTGACATTCAATAGCAACATTTATTTTATTTTCTCAAAACATTGGAAATATAATGTTTCACTTTTCACTTTAAAGCTGCTTTTTATTTCTTAAAAAATATTTTTTGTTCAAATTAAACATTATTGGGATATTACTAAAAGTAATAAGGGTATACGTATTCAGTAAAAGGGATGATAATTGAAATTAAAAATGTATTTTCCTTAAAGAAGTATTACAGTTATAAGTAAAATTTACATTTTATAATCAACCATAGTCTATTTTTTACTCATATTCATTTTTTTTCTTTTTATTGCTAATAAAACTAATTTAACAGTTAATGAAAAACAAATATTCTTACAGTACAACTTCAAATTTTTGAATTTTATAATTATATCTTTATTCAGGATCATAAAACTACGTCTATGTATTTTACAAGAATACTAATATCAGACACATAGTACTTTTTTCAATATTATTTAATATAAGTGAATATATATTTATTTAACACCACTTTATCTTGTGATAAATATGTAAACATTATTTAGGTTTAAGTCCATTTTTTTAATCCTAATAGAAAATAACAAAATCGAAACTGAAAATAATAAAAATAACAATTTTGAAACAATAAAGCGGAAAAAGTGAATATTCAGTTTATTATAAGAACTTTAAACGTAATGTATTGTTTTGATTGATTTTAGAAATCGTATAGCTTAAACAAAATATCGATAGTAACATTAAGGTTCTTCATTGCTTTAAGGTAGCCACCCATTTCTAAAACTTCAAACGAACTCTAATGCGTTTTCATCCCAGAACTTAGAGCCTTGTATTTAGATTAAATGCATAAAAACAATTTAAAGAAGGAAAAAATGATTGAGGTTCATATTAAACATTTTCAATTTGTATGAAAATGGCTGCTTCAAATATCCGTTCCAACTTTGTAAAGTTATTGAAATAGAAGAAATGAGGATGTAAATTTGGAGTTCGCACGAGTGAGACTGAATATTGTAATAACAGAAACAAGAAAGAAGAGTTTTATTTCAGAAAACAACCAATAGAACATTGATAAGAATCGTTTTCTTCAAATTAGGTGGTCACTGAAACACTTGAGATAGAGGTATGCACATACCGTAATTTCGAGGACCGTGCTTTCAAAAATGAATGACAAGAACATCAGTTTGGCTTGTCAAAAAAAAAAAAAAAAAAAAAAAAAAAAAAGAATTAGTGGAATTATGCTTATTCCAAACCATATAAATTACTGCAAAAAAGAAAAAAAAGAAATCTGTCAAATTATCCTAATTTCTGAATATACAGGGTGATTAAAAAAACATGGACACATTGATATGACAAATCAGGCATGCCAAAAAGATAAAAAAATCACATTGGAACATAGGGCTGGAAACCACTTATTGAATCACAAATACAGGGTGTTTCATCCTAACTCAATTTGGGTTGAAAGTAATAAATTTCAGAAAACTGAAGTATATTATAATAAAACATTTAACAGACATTTTCACCTTTGTTTCAAAAGTGATAACACCAAACAAAAGTGGTAGAAGTTTGAATTATGTCCACCAGCAATATCCACATGACACCTCACATTTTGGTTTGTGATAATCAGGTCATACGGTATCATCGATTGCTTGAGCAATATGTTTTTCCAGATCTTTTCGTAACGTTATCACATTTCACACAAAATAAGGTTCATATCTTTGAATGTTCATTACAATATTTTTATTTTCCTTGAAATTATTACATTCAAATCGGGTGTAGCTAGAATTAAACACCCTGTATTTGTGACTCAATAAGCAGTTTGCGACCCTATGTTCCAATGTGATTTTTTATCCTTTTTGTATGCTTGATTTGTCATATCATTTTGTTCACGCTTTTTTAATCACCCTGTATATGATAAAAATGTAGAATTTTACAAAAATTTCTTTTCTAATGTATTAAATTATATTTCCACAGATTCCGTTTACAGAGATATATTGTTGCTATTACATTTTTACAAAACAAATTACTTGCCCCATAGGTTCTAAGCCCAATTACGTCCCGTCTCGGCCTAAGTTGAATCTGCTAAAAAATGTAAGCCCATGTTCAGATAAGCTTTAATTATTTAATAGATCTCTACGCTGAACGGGAATATTTCTGAGTTGATATTGATAAACTACCATCGGGTCATGCAACACATTTATATTTATTCTCGCCCCAGCCATGTGCATTGAAAATTGCCCAGATATTATCGGATTAGTTTGATTCTTATAAATTTGTTATAGCATAGTTAATATTTATTATATCTAAATTTGTTATAGGACAACTTGTTCATATAAATTTCTTTCGGTCAAGCATGGAATTTTCAAAATTATCTTTCATTTTGCCGAAATAGCCCATGGTGACCCCTAACTTTAAGCACCTTGACTCTTTATTGATTTCCGATAGCATGCCATCATAACGAGATAAAACATTATTTATTGTCTCTTTTACGTGAATGTTATGCTGCATTCGAAACAGTGAATGTTCAATGGGCGATGGGGATAAGATTTAAAAAGGACACATTCCAGGTACAATCATATTGTAATTTGAGAAACATTCTTCTTATAATTTTTTTCTACACGTTTATTGCAAATTTCATTCTGATATCTGTGCTTCGTATTTTGGTAAACGTAACCAAATTATAAATTTTAAACCAACAAGATTATTTTTATTAAACACAAATCTAGACTTTCTTTAATTTCAATCACCCGAACCCCATTTTTAAAAATATTTTTGTTAATTATTAAAGTTTTATGAAACTTTTATTCATTTGAAATAAAAAATGTATTGCATTTAAAGAATACTTTACTGCAATGATAGCATAATAAATTTACATGTTGCGATCACATACACTGTAAAAAAATTTCAAGAGGTTACTAAAAATTTTTTAGTAAATTTGTATTCCACAGAATTTTTTAGTAACCATTACAAACTTTTTTTTGCAAGTGAAACAAGCATTTCTTTTGTATACTGAACAAAAGAATTTTTTGTATAACTAACTTAAAAATTTTTAGTATGAACCATCAAGCAAAATTTAGTAATAGCTCCAAAATGATTTTTAATAATCTTTACGTGCGCCCAAGGGCAGGAGCTTCCTTCGAGCTGCATCCAGACTTCTGAAACGATAGATTTTCGGCAAAACCGCAATAAATGGCAGCACCAAACATTACTACCTGCTCACAGGATTTTCATAATCTCTTTATTAACGAGTACTTACACCAGTGGCGTAGCTATGTTTTTTGGCGCCCGGGGCCAGCAAGAAATTTTGCGCCCCCACCCCAATATAGATATATAACAATTTCTCTCAATTTGGCGCCCCTAGGCCTCGGCGCCCGGGGCGGACGCCCCCCTTGCCCCACCTTAGCTACGCCACGGACTTACACTACATACATTCGGGGCGTATTTGGCTGTGTCCAACATCGAACCCGGGACCTTTCAGCCTGGAGTCCGTTACTATAACCACTATGCTATCAAGGCCACACCAAGTGAGTTTTAGTAATAGCTATTAAAAATATAAAACTATTAACTCTATATTCATTGCCAACTTTTTTCTAGTAATTCTTACAGATTTTCTAGTAACCGACTAAGATTACTAAAATTTTTTTAGTAATTACAAGGATCACTAAAGTTTTTTTAGTAGATCGACCCTTTTTTTACAGTGTAGGCATTTCACATCATAGAATCTCAACAAGGAAACATGCTTAAGGATAATTGAAGCAAATTTCGAGTTTCGGTAGTTTTAATCTAATAGATCTGTTTCAAATCCATAAAACCAAAATCAACACTTTCCGTTAATAACAAAGAAAGACTTCCAGTTAGACTTAATACGCAGTTTTAGTCATACCTATTTTTTTATTGTATACTCTGGGAAATATTTGCTTTAATTCATGGAAATTTTCCTGTCAGCTGTGCTACCAAGATTTTCCCGTTTAGAGACGAAGATCCATTTCTTTTTTTCTCTCTAGGGTGGTAAAATAAAATATATGGCCATTAATGACTTGGACTCTTTCAATTTTTGATATTTTGTCGAATATTTAAAAAGGTACTTGTAGTATTCTTCTGGAACTTCATCATTAAAAAATATCTTTGACCTCATATTTATCAACGTCCATTTGATAAGGAGGACAATTTGGGAGCCGGCAAAATATCAAAGAAAGATAATAATATTTCGAATTTCCCTGTAAATAAAACTGCACGAAAAAATCCTTGGCTTCAGAATAAAAATATGTGGATACCGAACAACATGTTCAGGGATTTTTGTAAGAATAGAGTGTATATTTATTCAAATACAGCAATTTTTTTGAAAAGTTAAAAAAAAATTCGTGCATGTTTTCAGCTTATATCATGCAGGGTTTTCAACCAAATTTAACGCCGGCTTCTTAAATATCAGGCAAATGTAGTAGAAAAAAATATAGGGGAATTAGGATATAAATATATTAAATATTTCATTGAATATGAGTAGATGTATGAAATAATTTTTATTTGCGGATGCGCGACGATAACAATTCATTTTTTACATAATTTAATAGTCAACTCTTGAAGCAACTCGTAAGAAAATCTAGTCAAACATCGTGAAAATTCAGAAGGATATATTTAAGAGAGTGATCTTATTTTTAGGTCCTTTCTAAAAGCAGATGAATTATAAGGGATTTTCTACAAATTGTTTGATTTAATAATACTTTTTTTTATCTGTTTCTTTAGTTATTCTGGATAACTATCTCAATTAACCTAATCCATGATAAGAGGAAGTATCAAAATCTAAGCATTTGTTCCAAATCTTCTCATTCATTTTTCTTAAATGCTAACTTTTCCGTAAAACCCAGTTAATAGAAAATGACAATTTGTAGAAAATCACTTATCATTCAGCTGGCTTTTCGAAAACAACTAAAAAACACATCACTATATCGACGATATCTTTCTGAATTTTTGCGATTTTTGACTGGATTTTTTTTAGTTGTTCCATACAGTTAATTATTAAATTATGTAAAACGTTTTTTCTTATCGTTCGTTCATGCGCAGATAAAGAAAATTTTTTACAACTATTAATATTTCATAAAATATTTAACATATTTATATTCCAATTATACTGCATTATTTCTATTAAATTTTGCAAATTTATTTTTAAACTGGCGTTAAATTTGATTGAAAACCTTACATGATATAAGCTAAAAACATGCAAGAATAAAATCGCTATATCTCCATGAATATGCATGGAATGCCTGCAAAAATCAGTGGACAACTTCTGCAGTACTTTTAAACAGTGGAGCCAACTTTTGAAAAATATTGGGTTGGCTCAAAAATATTGGGTGGGCGGAAAAAATATTTTGATAAAATGGTAAGATTAATTAGTTCTTTTTTGAAGGATGGGCAAATGATGAAAGGTGACAATTTGAAGTCAAGCTATCATGTTTAAATAAAGTTACAATTTTATTAAATTATATTCTCATGCGTTTTTCTTCATAAAGACATTAATATTTTTGTAATATCATCATATCATGACTATCACTATCAATTAAAATAGCAGAAAGTTAAACATGGACATTTCAGTTATTTGGTATTTATGGTTGTTATTTGGAGAATTAAAACATATGGTCATTGACAAAATAAATTCTGGTCTAGGGAGAAAAATAATCATAAAAACATAATGAAATAAATAACTAAATAGAACAATGAAAATAGGGCATGCTAGGAATCAAAATTATTGTGTGGGCTCAGGCCCCATGGGCCCATATAAGTTATCACAGTTCTCAAATGTGTACTCAGCAGCGATAGATAATTTCGTGCAATTTTAATGTACAGTGTGACCACAATTATTATTATTATTATTTCTTCATTTTTTTTGTCGACCCCATAATTATCATACTTATCAAATGAACGGTTATAAATATGAGGTCAAACACAATCAAAATAATCCTGAATTTCCAGAAGAATCCAAGTACTTTTTTTTAAGTATTCAACAAAATGTCTAAAATTGAAAGTGTCTGGTCATTCATGGCTACATAATGTATTCGTCAATGGTAGAATATGCGGGTAAAATAAAAGCTGTGTTTATTATTCTAAAACTATTGAATAAAAAAACTGTTTAAAATAAAAAATATATATTTTTTAACTCTTTAAAGCAGAATTTTTTACGGAAAATATAAACATAATTGTAAAATACAGAGCTAAACTTGAAAGAAACTGACCTTAAATAAAGTTACTTCTTTAGAATTTGTAAACATTTGAACATTTTTAACTTAATTTTACAATTTCCGTGTTTTGCATTTAAACGTTTGCTGCATCATAAGAGTTGCAATATTTGAATCTCAACTAAGACATAAGTATTTGTGGTTGGTTGGTTTTTAATTTAAACAACGGATTTTTCTTCAAAAATCTCCCTGTGCTAAAAATATCTGCCCGCTTGGAATCAACCAATTTTCAGCAACATGTTTGCTGTTTTTAATAGATGTGTTTTAGAAACCAGTTTTCAATCGTAGTTTAAAGGCTTTAATAGAGGTTTAATAAAGTTTTGTCAAGTAACTGCATAAAAAGAAACAGAATACTCTGAAAATAATATTAAATGTAATCTTTCCACAAATTACGCATGCCTAAACAGCAACATGAAAGTACTACTTTTTAAACATCATCTGCAGCTTTTTTACACATGATACTGTTATAAAATGAAAATATAAAATATTCTTGATTTTTCCAGCAGAATAATCTTAACTTTCAACGAAAAAATTCAAAGAATATTTTTATTATCTTTTCTGCAGTTCTCAGTAGGACGATAAATTTTCAGATAACTTTTTGAAAATTCTTTAAGAATTACATATATTTCTGTATGAGCAGTAGAGAATTTGCGACAGTTGAAAATAGGATAACATATCTATATTATTAATGAAAGCGGGATAATTTTTAGTTCTATAATTATGACATAAAGTTTTGTTTGCAAGAATTTAAAGGAAAAACCATAAAATACACAAAAATAAAAAGATAATAATTTAACCAAATGCTTATGCTTACACAATTTGTAAAATTTAATTACTATGTTTAATCACCTTTTTTTTTTGCACTTCCTTTCTTACACGTGTTATCTATATATATTATAAAAGACAAACATATCTTTGCGTAATGTTGAAGTCATTCTGAGAATGGCAACACTTTGAAAGAAAATTTCGTTTTTCCATTTTTCTCTAGAGCAAATTTTTAAACTTCTAAAAATAGCACACTTTTATTCTGTTAAATCCCTATAAACATCCCATAGTTTCAATTTTTACACCGTCAAATAGGAAAAAATTGAATTTCTTTTAAAATTACATTTTAATTTACTGATTTTTTTAAGGTATGTAAAGTTATATCTAAGCATGAATTATTTTTAAATCTATCTCAAACTCCTGCATACCTATTGAGAAAGATTAGTATTTTCCATTTAAAAGATATAAATATAGTTTTGTATTTGTTTTCAGCTAATCTTGCAAAGAGAAAATAAAAATTCATTAACGTTTAGTTATGAATAATAATTATAAAGCACAAATTTTACAGGCATGTACTCGAACTACGCGTTTAAGCGGTTAAAATTATCATAGCCAGAAAAAAAACTGCTATAAGAAAGGAAATTTTTTCCGATTGTTTTCGGTTATTATTATCCTGGCTTGCAACTAATAAAAAAAGCTTTTAATAAATTTTAAAATTTTATTTGAATATATTATTGATATGTTTCACTAATATTAAAAATTCTTTACTAATAAACGTATTTATGTACATAACAATTAAAAACACTTAAAACATTAAAAAAATCCACAATCGATAAATTTCGACCACCCTGTGGACTTCTTCAGGGTTATGTGTGACACTGATGAAGGCCATGATGACCATGATTATTTAAGTGCTTTTAATTATTATGTATAAAATACGTCTTCTAGTAAATAATTCTTATAGTCCTTTAGTTTATTTGATATTCTTCATATAAAAGTCCTTTTTGGTGTTGTTAACTGGTCGATCTAAAAAATATACATATTCTAAATAAAAACGAATCTTTTAGAGTTTAAAAAAAAATGATTTTCACCATTGCTAAGTAACCCGAAAATAATGCTTTCAAAATCAAATCAGATGAAATGCTTTGTTCCGTTTTAATGTTGTGTTATCATTTTTTTTTAAATGAAGTTATAACTATGTATAACTAAACATCAAAGAATTTAATATCTGCTATAACTGATAAGAGCATATTTTAATGGCAAAAAATGCCTTCACTTATTCACTTTTGTCATGTGTAATTGCATCCCACGGCAAAATTCTCAAGAATTAGAATGATACAAATATTTTCGCAAAAAAGTTTACATTGAAAAACTAATAAATTAAAATAACGCAAACACAAGCATGATAAAATTAACTGCAGTGTTAAAAAAGGATATTTGGTTACATTTATTATTTTATGTACTGTATTTACTCGTGTATAAGGCGCATTTTTTTTTTCAAAACATTACGGCAAAACACCTAGGTGCGCCTTACACACGGAATATTTTTTTTACTGTTGGATGCAGTCGAACTATATACATATGAAACAAGAAATTACTCAAAGTTGATATTAAAACTCAGAAAATGTTACTTAATTGAAGTATTACTGCATATTTATTTCACTCCTTGCAGTTTTTTATACAGCAGAGCTAGTGACATTATCTAAACGCTAAGTATCAATTCTCTTTACCGTCACTCATTCCTATTTCCCGTCATTCTCTTACAACCCGAAGTCTAAAAATGCATTTTCGTCTTGTTTTCTGGTCTGGTGTAATGTTTGTTTCGACTTTTTTTTACTGAAATTCATTTTGTCATTCTTCCTTAGCGTATCAAATTTATGGTGCGCGTTATACACGAGATTTTAAGAAATCGCCATTTTTACTTGTAAAATAGGGGTGCGCCTCATACACGCGTGCGCCCTATACACGAGTAAATACGGTAAATGTTTCATTATTCGGTATGACATCTCTTTGAAAATTTTAGGAAGCTCTCTGCATAAGACGATCTTTAATGATTCTCGGATGGCAAAAATATCTTGATGGATAAATTGAGCAGTGATAATATATACAAGGATACAGTTTCTATGGAGTTTACTAGAATTTGGAAGGAAATGTTATGAAGAATAATGAAATAATAATGTAAAATAATACGCGTTCAAAAATAACCATTTTTAATATTGCAGTTAATGTCTAAAGTAAATAACAAAGGTGTTTTTTGCCTTTTAAAAATTACATTAATCACTTACAGGAAATATTATGCTACATTTATGAACTTATTATTAAAATAGAAAAAAATAAAAAATATATTATACGAAAGAAATATAGTTTTAAACATGCTTTTAATAAAAAGCCTTTTTCCTGTTAAACTTTTGTTTTTTGTTTTGCTTTTTACAAAATTTGCTAAAAGAATATAACAAAGGTTTAAGTATAGAGGATTAAATTGAAAATGAAATGGAGATAAAATTATGGGGTATAAAGTAAAATCTTAATTTTTTTGTTCTTTTGTTCGATAAAATACAAAAGGATGATTATTAAAAGTAAAATACTATTTTATTACATCTTCCCCGTTTATTTAGACATGGTAGTAATATAATGAATTCTATTATATTAAAAAATATAGTTTTAAACACGTTTAAAAAAACGCCTTTTCCTTGAAAAAGTTTATTTTTATTTTTATTATTATTTTTTTATTTTTTATTTTTTACTATATTCGCTAAAATGATTTAACAAAGTTTTAAGAATAGAGAATAAAATTGCCAAAGAAATGGGGATAAAAATATGAGGTATAGAGTGAAATATTATTATTTCTTTTTGTCATTTTGTTTGACAAAATACAAACGACTGAATATTTAAAGTAAAACGCTATTTTATTACGTCCTACTTGCTTATTTCGACATGGTGCTAATATAAATCTGTAGAAAAAGATTCTTTCATTTGGCAGAGGAGTCTAAACTTTCAGCAAAGAAGTTCAAACCGTCACTTTATTATCTTCTGTGTGGTTTTCAATATAAAGATCGATTTTCAAATAACTTTCAGGGAGTATTTTAAGAATTGCATCGGAATATTTTCTTTATAAGGAGCAACACGTTTTCGACATTTGGAAATCCGAGAAAATATCTCTGGTCGTTTTAATAGAGTCATAAATTTTATGATACAGTTCCAATATTATACCTTAGGAAAGAGTAGCTTTAGGAAGAATTAAAAAATGACTAAAAACGTAGAATGATAATTGCTACAGTTTATTTTGTAAATAATTGTCATTTTGTTAATCAGTTTCTAATTAAACTTTGATATTTAAAAGAGGTTGATAATAGTTCCTAAGTGACATAAACGTGCAGTACATTTTACTGAATAACACAGATTTCTTATACACGGATTTTGTTTGCAATAGTTTTTAACAAATTAGGTTTAAACTTTTAACTCAGTTTTAATAAATTATATTTGTGTAAGACATGTTTAGCATCAATAGTAAGAGACTTAAGGACACTTACCTAAATATCATTAAAAGTTTATTAAAATTGAAAATCTACGTAATATTTTAGTCTTATTGTAATCTTTATTTAAGTGATTCTCTACAAATAGGTCAAAATAAGAGTTTGAGGGTGCGACTATGAGGGAGTGATGATTTAAAAAATAAATCCCCGTTTACTTTCAGTGAAAACGGCAACCGTATCGACCATTTTCTTTTCTTTTTTGATAATCATTTAAATTTTTGGGCCCTAAACTTTAATGGCGCCTATATTTTTCGGAAGACGTTTAAAACACTTAGTTTTCTAATTAATAGTGTTTGTCTTAATGTGTACTATCCCTTCTTAAAGTTTTCCCAAGACTTTAAATTCACCCTGTATATGTTATACGTAATGTAATAAAAAAAATGTGTAATTCTTTAACCGATTTTGATTTTTAAAAAACCACGCACCAAGAGGTTAACAAAAAAAAATCATGCCGAAATTCTGCAGCAAATGTATAATTTAGGAATTAAAATTCAATGATCTAAAAATGAATTACCGCCGTTAATGAGATAAAGAAAAACATTTCGAAAGAGACCCATAAGAATTTCGTAAAAAAAATCGCTTATTGAAAACTTGAAAATTTCGCTGATTTTAGAGATTTTCAATAGCAAATCGTTTTATTTTTTTTTAAAGTTTCGATTTAATTCGTTAAAATCGTTAATTATCCAACCGCTAGTTTTCTTTTTTTCATTCTTCCTACTTTTTGTTGCATATTTAATCAGCTTTATTGTGCTTTCATTAACTTTTATGCCTAAGACATTATAATCTTTAATAAAGTTCTTGATTTTTATCTTTTTTTTCTAATTTCTTTTTTCATCACGAATAATTAAACGAAATTTCTGTTAATCGAGTTTATTAGAAATAATTAAAAGTCATCTTTATGTGATCCCAAGGAATTTTTTAAGCGATTTGTATACATTATTTTATATAATTTATGTTTTTATTTAATGTTTATCAAATGATATAAAACATTTTGACTAAAGCAAATAAAAAATTTATATTAATATATACTTTTACCGATGTAATACATTTAGAATGATGTATATTGAAGCGAGCTTTAACGAATAAGTATTTGCAAAGATTTCGTTTATTATTATTATTATTTTATTTATAAATACATTTCGATTGATATTGCACCTAGAAATATCCTTATTCCGATGAAAAAAGTATCATATTTTTTTAATAACTATTTTGTTATTTAAATCACCATTTTAAAATAATTTGAAAGACTTTACTAATGGTGTGTAAAAAGTTTGGATTTGCAGGTCACAATAAGCTGATACAAAGTTAATCTGGCCTTTCTAAACAGGACGTACTGATTTGCATTGATAACTTATATATTTTTTATTTTTAAATGTATTTCTTTTGATATTGCACCTAAAATATTCTCCAATGAAAAAAAAATCATAATTTTTAATTATTATTTTATTGTTTTAAATCATCAATTTTAAATAATTATGCGGATATTACTAATGATGAGTAAAATTTTTGGATTTGGAGATCGCGATAAACTGCTATAATGTTGAGCTGGTCTTTCTGGTCGAATTAACAGAACTTATTGACAGGCATTGATAATTTACACTAGTGCGCAAATTAAGATGAAGATAATTTTTATGTAAACTAGATTTCTATTTCGATTTTCTAGGAAGAGGATTTGTTCATCATACTTGGTAATGTAAAAGAAATGCCGAAACCCATTCCATCAAAAAGTTCTTTTTCGAGCGTATTAAAAAACTAAAGACAATTTTAATGACCAAAAAAAAAAAAAAAAAAAAAAAACTGAACATTTTTTATAAAAAGAAAGAAATCTAGATTTCATCTGTAGCTTTTACAAATACTTTTCTCCCGAAGTGGAATACCTGTATGGATTTTATTAAGAACTCTAGATATATTAAACAATGTATAAACTTATTTCGTTTGTTTTTATTTTGCGTTCGTCTGCTTTGTACTTATAACATGCAGAGTTTTGAACTAAATTTAATGAAACTTTCACTAAAGTTGAGAACTTCCAGGAGAAATATTTATTATGTCAAAATTTAAAAGGAATATATTAAATATTAGATGAGACATAAAAGTTTATACGAAAATCTGTTTACCTGCGAATTTACAACAGATAATTATTTCTTCTTATTTCATAACTTAGAAGCAAATCATGTATTCATGTTTAATCCTGTCGGAACGCGTGTTTTTTAAAGAGTTTTTAATCTTATATCACCGTTTTTTAAAAACAAAAACTTTTTCATAATTGAATCAAGAAAATGCTCGGACTAAATAACACAAAATTTATGATAAAATTTTCCTGGTGAGAATAATCAACGATTCTGGGCACCTTATGTGGCACATATACGGGTTACTCGTCCCCAAAGGGGTTCAGCAATAAGAATGAGCAAAACAGTTATTTTTCGCTGATAAGTTACATCTTTCAGCAAAAGCATTGGTAGATCACAACAACGTATTAAAGTTTTAGAGTTTTAAAAATTCAACACATCTGGACGACGCTCATTTATTTAAATGACCTATAGTGGGGCAACCAAACCAGGGAGAGAATTTAATTCTCTATTAATGATAAAATCAACAAATTTGTTCTACATGTTGTTACAAAAAATGTTATTAAATAAATTACGAGTAAAATACGACAGTAAAAGCACAAACAGCCCGTCAGTTCTATATCCGTTAAAATGCATCTTTCCACAAGCATCCTAAAATAGCTTGGTATTAAATTTTAATTTCTCCCCATATAAACAATACGGTGTATTTCCATACAATCTTCCACCGTCAAATATGTTGAGAAACAACCACACTTATTATTTCCTTATTCACTCATGTTTCAAATAATTATGACAAGAATAATAAAAAGTCTCAGTAAGATATTAAATAGTCAGAAGACTTGGAAATTATGCTCATGAAGCGAAAACAAAAGAGGAACAAAATGCACATTTATTAACGTAACATAATTTCCAATTCCACCTCTTCTTAAACTAAAATGTGAAAAAAAAGTAATTCTTTATGCGATTTTTGAGATTAATCTTCCTTTTAAAGCGAGAAAGAATTCAAATACTGTCAGAAACAGCAAAACATGTAAGTGGCTGGCAATTTCCTTACACAATGAATGAATTATACCAATCATGATACCAAAGATCCATCTTCAGTCAGGTTAGGACTATATTATGTTAAGTTTCAACAATAAAAACGAATTTAAAATTTATCTGTCTTATATTACAGTAGCAATAGGATACTGTAAAGTCAGATAAGTTGTAGGTACATGTATTTTTAGTCAATTTCTTTTACCGTCTGAGAAAAAATGTAGCAAATCTTAGACTCGAATCCTCGAAACTCGAAACTGAATTTAATTGCCAATGCTATTCCAACGCAGCTATCTGGACGACATCCTAGCTAGCACGATATTCACTCAGAATAACTATTTGTACATGGAACCTAGTCCGAAAAAAATCTACTGAAGATTGTACACTATTATAAATATCTGTATAAAAATTTGTTTTTCCATTTTGTCGTTAAATTTTTGCATATTTTATTCTACATGCTCATGTCCTTCATCTAAAAGCTCATAGCTGCGATTTATAGCAATTTTGAATTTCAAAACAGAAAGGAATACTCCAAACATTAGTGTATTTATGTATTGTATACAAGATGCAACAAATAAAATCAAGAAACATTCAGAAAACTCATGAATAGATAAAGCATTAATTGTAGGACTAGTTTCTACTTACATCAAATTAAACCTTCTACTCCCAAAAAAGGGAAGAATTCCAGTGCTTGTTAATCGCATAATGTGCAAGATATAGGTTTTATTTAAACAAACATGATATATGATAAAAATATATAATAACAAAAGTGTAATCGATTAAGTATAAAATCACATCTGCGAATCAATGACTGGATATAAAAGAAATTAACATTATGCATTTCTTATACAGATATTTCTACATGTAAGACGTAATTTTACTTAAGTCAAAGATTTCCGCACTTTTGTAACTCACATTGTTTGACTATTTATCATAGGTTTTGGTTTAAAGCCGATAATTTTCACATTGCGCATCTTACATCGCTCTTGTGATTTTAACATGATACATCATAATCAATATACAAAAGATAGGTTAGTGTTCAACAATTATAGCTGCATACGTCCGGTAGTTATTAAAGAGTTTACAGATTTTGTTTTGCACCATGCATATTCCGGACTAATAAGTTTGTTTGTATGTTTGTATGTATGTCGGCCAATTATCTACTCTGTGGGATATAGGCCCTAAAGCGTGGGGTGCCCTCCGTGGGGGTCTTTCTAAGGGAACCTCATTTACGGAAGGTTCGAAGAAAACCAGGGAAATCTCCGAACGGTTAGGCCGACGGTCGCGATTGGGTTCGAACCCAACACCTACCGTCTACCAGTTTGAGGTCAGAACCTCTCGGCCACTGGTGGGGTCCCCGGACTAATAAGAAAGAAAAAAAAATAATAGGAAATCACAATAAAACATTACGTTTTGAAAAGTCGGTTTACTTGTTTGAGTATCATATCAATATATTTGGGTGAATTTCATTGAAACTTTTTATAAGCAAAGATTAAAATCAAGAACTTTAATGACACAATTTCGAATAAATTCAAAATTTATCACAAATATTTTAATTTTAAAGATTTATTATTTATTTCCAAAATTGTAAAATTGATGATAATATAAGATGCAAAAGCTTTTTCTTCCTTTTTTGATACAATAAAATGTTTAATGCAAAAATTAAAAAAAAAAATGAATTATTCCCTGAGTTTTTTGAATATCTGTGAGAAATTTTCTACTAATTGACAAGTAGCATTTTATTGATTGCAATCAAAATTCTAATCATTATTATTAGTCATTATTTTCTACATTGAAACTACATCTAAAAAAATCATAAGATCATTTAAACAGTTAAATAAGAAATACATTTTTTTTTGCTTTAAATATTTGAGAAAATATAACACAATATCTCTTTTCACATTTTTTAGCTTTTGAATGTGAAGAAAAAAACCTTTTTCTTTTTCTTTAATACGGTCTCAGGAAAACAAAAACCTCTTTTTTTCATAGTAAAATTCAATTTAGTTCGTCGAATTCATTAATTATTAATCGCCTAGACAATTTTTTATTATTTCGCTAATTTTTTGCTACATAATTAAACTGTTTTATTGCTCTTCATTATTTTTTATATAAGAATCTCATTATTTCTTAATAAGATTTTGTTAATTGTCCTCTTTTTGTAATTCTTTTATCAGCGGTCAGAAACTGAAAGAAATGTTTGACTAACTGGGTTAATTAGAAAGAATCTAAAAATCATCTTTATGTAATCGCACGCAGATTATTATCCAATTTGTATATATTTTTACCAAAAAACAGACAAAAACGGTGAGAATAATTTCTTTCCTAGGTATGTTACATTAAGATAACCTTATTTTTCAATTTTATAGTGATTTTTTTAAGGTTAAAAAGTGTGCCATAAAAGAAAACTTTTTCCCGTCATTTATTCCAAAATCACTTTCCATTTAATAAAAAAAACAGAGAGAGAGAGAAAAAATAGACACATATTTCAGACTTTTTATTTCGTTAAATTTATTAGTTTTATTGATAAATTATGTCATTGTTACGAATAAATTATGCATCTCACGTATAAAATAAAATTTATAACTTATTTAGTTTTATAAATTCATTTATCAGTTCAATAAGCAACTTAAAACAGTACGGAGTACCATTTATTATCGTGATAAAATAGGAGAAATTTATTGGTTCTTTAACCCTTTGCGGAGCAGGGCAAATTCATTGCTTAAGTATTGAAATTAATGACTGACACCGGAATTTGAAAACAACTTTATTTGTAAATACGAAAACGCTATACTTCACGCATTCAATAAACCGTAATTTTCTTTAACAAAATTCCGGTGCGAATGTGGCATTTGGGAATTAAAATTAAGTGGTATATCAATGAAACCACTGTCCCTCAAGGGGTTAGTAAAGTACACATAGTTGTTTCTTTTTTAATACATTTCAATAACGCCTCACGGTAGATGTGTATGTATAGTATGGTAGTGGGAGATATGTGTCACTTACGGGAAAAAAATCATTCAAGAGGCAATTTATTTGATAAATATTTTTTAATATTTTATAAACAAGATTTTATAAAAAAGGAACTAACTAGTATTTGGGTTGTGGTTATTTTTATGACGGCTAATTATCAATACAAGTGTTATAGGCCCAAAGAGGGGAGAGTGTCCCCTCCGTGGGGGTCTTTCTAAAGGAACCTAACTCGTATAATATATTAGGAAGTCCAAAGTTCGAAGAAAACCATGGAAAATTCCGAACAATTAGTCTTATGGGCACTGATTGGGTTCGAACAGGGCCTCTCCCGTTTTGGACTAGTTTCGAGAGCAGAACACTAGTATTTGGGAGAGCACTATCGAAACAAGATCGAAATACATTTAATTAGTAGACAATACTTTATGTCTGAGTTTTATCCGAACCTTTAATTATCTTCATTATATTAAAATACTAAAGGCATTTAAATTCATCATATGCATTTGTTATTGCATCATATGATTCTCATAAAACAAATGCCTATTTCCAGCGCGTTATTAAAAAAATAATTTCACATTTACATTCAGTAGTTTTTCTTCATAATTTTAACAATAATAAATATATTTTATTGAAATTTAAGAAGGAATATATTTACTTAGTATGAAATACACATCTTGCGAACATTTTTGAAATGTCCTGATAACTAATTGCAATTAGTTGAATGACACACCACAATACGTGAGGGATTCAATCTTCCAATTAACAGGGGCGCATTTTAATATTAACAATAAATGAAAGGTGACATTATTCCCTTAATTGTTAGCATACGACGTTACTTTAAGTTGGTAGTATTAACCACATATACTTATCTTTTGCGACGCATGTATATCTTTCAGAAATAATGAGGCACAGGTAAAAATAAAATGCGGAATATAAAAGTGGAAATATAAATTTTATATAGAAATACTTTTTCTGAGAGAAGATTATGTGAAAAACTTTTGTAAAATAAGGTGCTAAATCCTTAACGCTACCTACAATAGAAAAAAAAGAACAAAATTAAAAAATTTTAAAATGGATTTTTTCGTTCAAAAAAGTCAGGATCAAGAGCATTTGGCGCGCAATAAAAATCATAAGAGCATGAGCCTCTTATACGATGCATAAATATTTAATAGGGAATGCTCATGCACAAATTGCGGAAAATGTATGAATATGGTAATTAATTTATTTCTGTTAAAAAGTCACCTTAAAAAAACTTCTTTTGGGTAAAGAGGCAAAACCATGATGTTGCATTGAATATAAGAAGCATGTAAATATTAATGCTTACTTTTAAGCAGCCTTTAAAACGGTTTTAATATTTAAGAAAAAAATGGTATACAGAAAAATCCAAAATAATGACAAGAAGTTCTTTATAGGGCAACATGCTGAACGCTTGCGATAGGTTAAACAGCCCTTCTGACATAGTATAATGCTAAATTATTGAGAAGCACTATTGATTGGATGGAAATTATGACTCCTTTCAGCACATATTCCAATCCAAGTAAATTTATTGAAAACATAACTAAAACATCTTCATTGTTAAATTTATGCTTATAACTCCAGGTTCGGGTTTGAGTGTGCATTGCATTTTTGATTCAATAAGAATATTGTAAGCAAAGTTTCCTCTAAAGAAGAAAAAAAAAGTTGTACTTATGTTGTAATGTATGTAAATTGCCGTACTAATAGTGTTCAATCTCGACTAACTCTTTGAGATCTGAAGACAAAAAAAAATGTCTGTTGCTATATTTACGAATATTTCGTCTTAAAATTTAGTTTTCTTGTTTCAACAAGAAATATTAGAATACAAAAGTTTTAATTTTATTACTCCAAAAATAATTATATCTAAAAATTTTTACCTTTTTTTTTTTTTTTTTTTTTTTTTTATTTATTTATTCAATAAATGTAAACACTATTAATTCGTAATATAACATTATTTTACTGTTTGTTCCTTTTTTCAAAACGTAAGGGAAAAAGGAAAAGCATTTGTGAAACGTCACAATACTGATAAAACATTATTGTTAGTGATAAATCAATCATCATTAATCATACTTCAAAGTAATGAAAACAGTACAGCATTTTAAAAGAATAATCTCTAAATTACAAGTAAAAGAATTTAAGAAGTGTAAAATACAATATTTTTTTTACAAATTGAAGTAACATCTTTAGCAACCTTACTTTTATTTGGAATCTTTAACACTCTTATTTTTCATCGATTCTTTGAATATTTTAGAGCACATTTTTTTTGATAAATGAAAGTTACAATTTTGGAGTTAAATTCACTTTTAGTTAAATAATTAAAATTCATTTTAAAAAGCAAATAAATTTCCTAAAAGTACATTTAGATACATACATATAATATAAAGCTACTTAAAAAATATCTTAAAATTAAGAGTGTTATAGTCAATGTTCTACTTTAAAATGGTTATAAAAAGAAAACCACTTGACTAAATTTTACCAAACTTAGTAGTAGTTTAAAGGATGTCGTGAGAATTTATTTCCAACACCCCCCTCCAAAAATATCAAATATACCTATTAAGAAGTAAATGACACTGTATCGGGTGAAATAAAAATGAAATAAGACGTGAAGCGATCATAGCAGATGTAAATTTTCCAAGTGCGTGAAAAATGTTCCGAACGAATACTGGAGGACTAATTCACCCAGCTATGCTTAAAGATTACACAATCTGGCTGATACCTTGGATCAGCTCAATAGAATAAATCGAAGGTCAATATATGGTACTGCAGAAAACACTGCATACGAAATAGCATAAGATTAATTTATAACACGAATATAATCGATTATAATCGATAAATGTGACAATGCTCACAATCGATTACACAATCGATTATAATCGATAAATGAATTATAACAGATGTAAATTTTCCAAGTGGGTGAAAAAGTATTAAATTAATCTAATATAATTTCGTATGCAGCGTTTTAGACCAGATTGTGAGATCGTTAAGATTAACTGGGTCAATTATTACTCCAGTATCAGTCTGGGATGGCTCAGTTGGAAAAGAACTGACGGCTTTAGCCAATACATCCCTGGTTCTAATCCTGGCCCGGACTTTTTTCACCCTCTAGGAAAATTTAAGTCTGTTATAATTCATTTACTGATTGAATAATCGTGTTATAAATTAATCTAATATGAAGACATCTGTTTAAAATGTGTTTAATCGTTTCTGAAACGTGTTACGAAACATGTTCAATGTGGCGTTCACCATTTTCTGAAAGCAAGTGAAAGCATATTACTACATTCTCAACAGTAGCTCTTACACTGAAAAAATGGGTTCTCAAAAATAAATGTATAAAATTGAAGCTGGTGTTATACACAATTGAAATGAAAAAAACTTCTTTAAACACCATAAAATAAGTTAACTGCGCAAGGCCTTTCGAAAGAACTTAGTCTTTCTTCGTCAGGCGCAAAAAAGACGTGCGTCCACAATGAATGTAGCGGCACGACTGAAGGGGAATGCGGGAGGGAGAGGGAGCAAGCAGAAGGAACAGCCAATAGGAAAGAAGAAGGCAACAGCCAATCACGGAAGAGCATAAACAAAACTAGATAGACAAAGATGGAGAGGAAAGGAAGAAGGGGGGAAGGGAAATCGGAAAAAAGCGGGGTAAATTAAAAAATTAACTAAAAGGAGAGATTAAAATGAAAAAAAAATAATGTACGCAAAAAATATATAAATTAGTAATAAAAAAAATAAAAATAAAAATAAAAATAAAAATAAAAAATAAATAAAATAAAATAAAATAAAATAAAATAAAAATACATAAAAATAAAAAATAGTTTACAATTATAAACACACATAAATAAACCTGAAAAATTTTATACATAATATATATATATATATATATATAATAATAATAATAATTAAATAATAAACTTAATTATGAAGCAGTGCTGAAAAGATTCTTCCAGGCAACGGAGAGGGTTTTAGAATCAGATTTATCATTAACAATAATATCACGATTAATATAAACAGCTAAATTTTCAAGAAAGTCTAACTCAGAGGAACTATTGGCATTAAAAATAATTTTAGCAGTTTGAAAATTGAAACTATGGCCGGAATCCCAAGAGTGTTTAGCAACAGAAGATTTAGAAATTTCTTGATTAATGACATACCGAGAGTGCTCTTTTAGGCGTTTTTCGAGATTTCTTTTAGTTTGACCAATATACGATAAATCACAGCCATTACAAGGAACATTATAAATACCCCATTTTTGGAGGTCAGGGACAGGACATTTCATGGAAGGAAATTTTAATTTATTCACTGGTTTAAAGATAACATTAAAATTGAAACGTCTTAAAACTTTAGCTAATTTAAAACATAAAGGGGGATAAAAAGGGAGGACGACCAAATTATCAGGTTTACTTTTATCAATATTAGAAAGAGTGGAATTGTTAGGGGGTCTATTGAATTTGCTCACAGCAGTATTAATGATAGAAGGATTGAATCCACGTTTTACAGCAACAGATTTTAAGTAATTGAGTTCATTCTTAAGAGATGCAAAATCGGAACAAATTTTGAGAGCACGATAAACATAAGTATAAAAAACACCGATCTTTTGATTGACAGGATGATTTGAGAGAGCATGGGGTGGATTAGAGACAGAAAAAGGTTTTCTATAAACACAAGTTTTGAAAGAAGAATCACATTTGGTAACTAAAACATCAAGGAAAGGGAGTTTATTACAATTCTTTAACTCAAACGTAAACTGAATATGAGGATCAATAGAATTGACAGTTTGAAGAATTGTAGAAATATCAAATGGATTATCCAATAGGACGAAAGTATCATCAACATAACGTATCCAACATTTAAAATTGATCAGATTTAATAATTTATCTTCAAAGTAATGCATATAAATATCACAAAGAATGGGAGATAAAGGATTACCCATACTTAAGCCTTCTAACTGTTTGAAAAATTTATTATCGAATTGAAAAGTAGTAAGAGTTAAGCAAATTTTAGTTAAATTAACATAATCTTTGACCTCGATATCCGAAAAATGAAATTCACGTAATCTTTTTTCCAAGCAAGAAAGAGCGCCTTCAATCGGGACATTAGTAAATAAAGATTTGACATCAAGAGAAAGCATAGAACAATTCGATGGATTAATACTTTTTAATTTACTAACGAAATCATAAGAATTTTTTACAGTATGAGAATTAGCAATGCATAAAGGCGAGAATATGGAAGCTAAAAATTTGGCAAGAGGATAAGTAACAGTACCAATATTAGAGACAATAGGTCTTAAGGGAAAATTGGTTTTGTGAACATTGGGTAAAGCATAAAAACGAGCACAAATGGGTGCAGAAGGAATAACACAATGTTTAGTGTTGTCATTTAGAACAATAGAATTCTTAACAGCTTTAGTGAGAGTGGCAAGATGCGAATTAGTGGGATCTTTTTTAACTTCAATATAGGGACCTTCAGATAAGAGAGCATGAACTTTATCAGAATAATAATTTTTATCCATAAGAATAATTTGTCCCCCCTTATCAGCTTCAGTAATAATAAGATTATCATTGGACTTAAGCTCATTCAGAGCAATATGCTGAGGACGTGAGAGATTAGGTTTATATTTAGAAACATTAGAAGAAATAGTATCAGCAAGAATATGATGAAGGGTTTCTTTTTGAAAAGGAGAAACTTTACTATGTTTAAAGGAAGACTCAATAGGAGCAATCAATTTGGTGAGAGAAGGTTTGCAAGATTGAGAAAAAATTAAACCAAGATCTAAAATGCTTTTTTGCTCAGGAGTTAATGTATGAGAAGATAAATTTACAATATTGTTTTCATTAGAAAGATCCTTATTCAAAAATTGATACTTGGAATTCTTATTACATAATAAAGAAAACTTTTTATCAAGTTTATTTTGATGAGCAGATTTGAAAGAAAGCAGAGAAGGCCAAAATTTGTTTTCAATATTACAAAAATTATCAAGATTTTTACTGAGAAACAAATGCAGATCATAAAGTTCTAAGAGTAAGTATCAAAAAGATTACGTGAATTTCATTTCTCGGATATCGAGGTCAAAGATTATGTTAATTTAACTAAAATTTGCTTAACTCTTACTACTTTTCAATTCGATAATAAATTTTTCAAACAGTTAGAAGGCTTAAGTATGGGTAATCCTTTATCTCCCATTCTTTGTGATATTTATATGCATTACTTTGAAGATAAATTATTAAATCTGATCAATTTTAAATGTTGGATACGTTATGTTGATGATACGTTCGTCCTATTGGATAATCCATTTGATATTTCTACAATTCTTCAAACTGTCAATTCTATTGATCCTCATATTCAGTTTACGTTTGAGTTAGAGAATTGTAATAAACTCCCTTTCCTTGATGTTTTAGTTACCAAATGTGATTCTTCTTTCAAAACTTGTGTTTATAGAAAACCTTTTTCTGTCTCTAATCCACCCCATGCTCTCTCAAATCATCCTGTCAATCAAAAGATCGGTGTTTTTTATACTTATGTTTATCGTGCTCTCAAAATTTGTTCCGATTTTGCACCTCTTAAGAATGAACTCAATTACTTAAAATCTGTTGCTGTAAAACGTGGATTCAATCCTTCTATCATTAATACTGCTGTGAGAAAATTCAATAGACCCCCTAACAATTCCACTCTTTCTAATATTGATAAAAGTAAACCTGATAATTTGGTCGTCCTCCCTTTTTATCCCCTTTATGTTTTAAATTAGCTAAAGTTTTAAGACGTTTCAATTTTAATGTTATCTTTAAACCAGTCAATAAATTAAAATTTCCTTCCATGAAATGTCCTGTCCCTGACCTCCAAAAATGGGGTATTTATAATGTTCCTTGTAATGGCTGTGATTTATCGTATATTGGTCAAACTAAAAGAAATCTCGAAAAACGCCTAAAAGAACACTCTCGGTATGTCATTAATCAAGAAATTTCTAAATCTTCTGTTGCTAAACACTCTTGGGATTCCGGCCATAGTTTCTATTTTCAAACTGCTAAAATTATTTTTAATGCCAATAGTTCCTCTGAGTTAGACTTTCTTGAAAATTTAGCTATTTATATTAATCGTGATATTATTGTTAATGATAAATCTGATTCTAAAACCCTCTCCGTTGCCTGGAAGAATCTTTTCAGCACTGCTTCATAATTAAGTTTATTATTTAATTATTATTATTATTATTATTTTATATATATATATTATGTATACAATTTTTCAGGTTTATTTATGTGTGTTTATAATTGTAAACTATTTTTTATTTTTATGTATTTTTATTTTATTTTATTTTATTTTATTTTATTTATTTTTTATTTTTATTTTTATTTTTTTTTATTACTAATTTATATATTTTTTGCGTACATTTTTTTTTCATTTTAATCTCTCCTTTTAGTTAATTTTTATTTTACCCCGCTTTTTTCCGATTTCCCTTCCCCCCTTCTTCCTTTCCTCTCCTTCTTTGTCTATCTAGTTTTGTTTATGCTCTTCCGTGATTGGCTGTTGCCTTCTTCTTTCCTATTGGCTGTTCCTTCTGCTTGCTCCCTCTCCCACCCGCATTCCCCTTCAGTCGTGCCGCTACATTCATTGTGGACGCACGTCTTTTTTGCGCCTGACGAAGAAAGACTAAGTTCTTTCGAAAAGGCCTTGCGCAGTTAACTTATTTTATGGTGTTTAAAGAAGTTTTTTCATTTCAATCTCAAAAATAAGTAAGAAGTACTCAATTTTAAAAACTTCACATACTCAAAATAGCTCTGATTCAAAAGTTCTCAAAACTGAGAAACGCATGTACTCATTTTTGATTCTGTGGTTGTGTTCAAATATAAATCACTATTATCTGCCCCCTGAATTTACAAATTAAAGTGAAAATATGCTGGTATTTATTTCTTGCTCAAAATTATGAACAATAAATATTTAATTGGATATTTATTAAGAGAAATAGCAAAATTATAAGTAAAATACCCAAATCGAACATTTTTATAACAAGAGCATTATTTGCAAGTATACTTTAAAATTATTTTAAAATACTGGTCATAATTTAATATTTACATTAATAAGCATCTTTTATGCTGCCATGAATGAGATAAACCAATACTGGGTACAAAATTATCGTTTGTTTAGATTTAATAACCTATGCTGTTTCAAAATTGATAAAGCAATGTGTTCATTTTTGATCCAAACATACTCAATTCGATATGAGTACATCGACTTACTCATTTTTGATTACTTCATTTTTTTCAGTGTAGCATATCAGGAAGAATGTTACGGACATCGGTGTATCGCATCTTTCAATTCCGCTTAATTGTTTAGATTATCACCATAAAAAGAGCTTTTGAGATAACCTCATAACGAAACTTCACAAGTATTGTAAATATGATGACCTATGTGGCCAAGATGTGGGGAGGTTTCGGCCTGTAATACTAAAAAGTGACACATGTACCAATGTGCGGTGGGACCCCGTACTACATAAAAATTGTGTAATTTAAATAGCTACTTTGTGGAATTCATGTATGTCGTAACGTCTTAACATTGACGCTGCGCGAAATGCAGTCACAATGCATGTAACAAGTCCAATTGTCGATTGTTCTTCAAAGAAAAATGGTACAGTTATGAAGTTTTTTTTCATACCATATGAAACGATGACTTTAGAAGAACGCAATGGATCTGGGTTCACAACATGAGGAATTTATTTGTTCCAAATCTGCAGATATGATATTTGACATCGCCATTTAGATAAAAATGGGACTCATTTGAGTACAAAATGTTCCGTGAAAGGAATTCCAAAGCGAAAGATTCTCTTGCAGCAGGATTGTTATGCTGACGTTCTTGAACATGTTAGATTATGTATGGGTAGAACTGCAGCACTTTACGGACAATTTTGTACACCATACTCCATGGCACATCCATTCGACGTGTGACAGCATGCATCGAGAACGTACCGTGTGTGCTTTTCATTGTTGTTTCCTCCACCTGCTAATGCAACAACCTCCTTGGTTTCCACAGAAGTAGATTTCTTTACCCCCCCCCCCAAAATCTAAAAGATAACAAACAATCTTTAACAGATCTGGCTTCAATCTTTGCCTTCATTTTTCTCAAACCACGTGGTGTCACTGGTTCTCGTCGTATTCCTCTTACTGAATGATGATGCCTTTGCAAATCATGCAGTTCATTGCTATCGCATTCATAATAACAATTAATGAAAAAAGCACGGTCTTTCATGGTTAGAAGCATTGTCGATTCGTAATAATGAGAACTCTGACAAACAGGTTTATTTTTATCTGACAAATCAAATAAAATGTAAAGCGCATATGCATGAATATAATTTCCCTCCGTAAGTAAATCAGAAGTCATTGTGGTATTGCATAACCCCACAAACAGTTTTGTTTTAGAAACGATTAAAAACATTTTAAACCGATATCTTTGTGCTTTAGGGCCAAATTCAGACCTCAGAGTCCATAAATTATCGATCTGTATAAAAATTATTTCCGGAATGCGCACACATTTGGGAGGAATTTGCGATCCCATACCATATGTGAATCGCTAATTTGCGGTTTGAACTTTTAAGAACATGAAAAGGTTTTTTACATGGATAGCGCACGTGACTTTTATCACCTTTAAATCATAACTTTGTTTCGTTCAATGTTCTTTTAAGATACAAAAAAATGTCAACCCGTGAAAAAAAGGTTAAATAAAATTCAGACAGTTATTTCATCTAACAATAATGCATATAGTGCTATACCCCCTAATATTAAGAATTTGAAATTTTTTCTTGTTTTTGACAGGAAATAAATTCCCATTCCTTTCTTTAAACGATTACCAGGTTTGATAACATTTGATATAGTAGTTTTCCTTTAATAAGCTTTTCAAAGCGGAACTTTAATTATAACCACCCTGTACATTAAAAACCATTAAATAGCCATGCCGTTTTCGGTCACTACAAGGCCGTCATCCGTGAGGCTTTAAATGCTATTATTATTATTTTTAGCTCACAGGCTATCAAAGCTTGAGAGCTTCTGTGCCCGCCCGTTCTGTATGTGCGTACGTGCGTAAAGCGGTAACTCATGATAAAAATATCCGATTCACTTGAAATTTTGGATATATGTATTTTTGATAAGGCATTTCCCTGATTAGTTTTTAGAGTTCATTCGATATATATAAAAGGAAGAACGGGGCTAATGCCCCTCCCCTTAATTGATATAAATGGATTTTTCATGCAGATTTATCAATTTTCGTTCAAAATTTAGATATAGGATCATTCTAATGAGGCATCTCCTTGATTAGTATTAATTGTTTATTGGATAAGTATAAAGAGGGGGGGACGGGAGGCTCATGTTCCTCCCTTTAATTGATATAAATGGGTTTTTCATGCCGAATTGTCCGTTTTCGTTCAAATTTTAGATTTGGGATCATTCTCATGAAGCACCTTTGTGATTAGTGTTAGGTGTTCATTGGATAAGTTTAAAGAGGGGGAACGGGGGCTCCTTTCCCTCCTCTTAATTGATATAAATGGGTTTTTCATGCAGAATTATCAATTTTTGTTCAAATTTTAGACATAGGATGATTATGATAAGGGCACCTGCAGAATTAATCCTTGAAAATATAAGGCTGTAATCTACAATTAGTGTCCGTAGCCTGTGAGCTGCTTTTCATCAGTTGAACTGGCCAATGTTCTTTTTTTATTTACAGTGAGGATAAACAATAACAACAAGCGCGAGCCTACCCAATAATTTGATTTCTTCCGTCTTCCAGTTTTAAGTGATTTATTGATTTATTTCCTTATTTATTGATTTATTTATCTATTTATTTGAAGTTTATTTATTTATTTATTTTATCACTGAAATGTAATTTGGTTTTATTTTTTCTTTGCGCCTATTCGGGAAATGTCTAGAAGAAATTATTGCAGTTTATTGGTTGTAGCTTGAAGGAAATGCCAGATAAATGTATTCAAATTTTCAATAAAACAAGCTTTCATCTATTATGTTAAAGAGATATAGTTGGTAACGATGTACTATTAAACGATATGCATGAAATACCGAAAATTTTACTGCATAATAGATGAAAGCTCGGTCTGTTAAAATTTGTATACAGTTGGGCGCAGATTATCCAGACGCCGATTAGGAGCATTGTTCAATTACCCGGATCGATCAAGTACCACATGCCTTCTCCAAAATTTTTGAAGTAAAGCTTCATTTTGCGCGGTAGGATAAATTCAGAAGGGTGTCATGAAAGTTAAATTAAAGCTTAACGGAAAATTAGACAAGAAAGTTAAAGAAAAAATTAAGCCTGCACCTCACCTCCCTTCATCGGACTCCTCAGCTGTTTAGCATTAAGAATCCCAATATACCCCCCCCCCAAAAAAAAAGAATAATAAATTGTTGAATTAATTTAAATGTAATTTAATAAAAATATTTTACATCTTTTTTTATAATTATGATATTAAATTTTTGGTATATTTCAACTTTCACGTTTGCGATTTACAAAAAAGGAAAAAAAAATTAACGTGGTGGTTAAAAAAGATGATTATTTTTAAGATGCTGAAAAGGGTTATTTTCAGATGCTAATATTTTTTAGTATTAAAAAGTACAGAAACATCGAATAGCAAAAGTTAAAAAAAACAGTCATCTCCTCTATTTTGTAGTATTTGATTTTTTTTTGTATTTTTTAACTTTTTGACAATTTATGATTCATGAAAAATTTTGACATGATAGTTAAAATTTAAAACAATTTTCAGTTTCAGCAATAAAAAATGCACAAAAGTTTAAAAAGATAAACAGCCTGATCTTGTGTTAATCTAAAACTTTTCCTTAGACATCTTGGTGGTAATCTGTCGAAATTTTTTATGTTATCTTAAATATATATAAATGGTAACCACCAAAATTAATAATAATAATAGATTGTCATCGGATTTACGTTAGTATGTAAAATTCAATCTTGATCGGATATTTGAAAGTGAGTTAAAGTTAGTGTACAAATTTTGAACTGAAAAAAATATATACAATCGTTCAAGTTAAATAAAAACTTATAAAAATGGCGTAATTTTTGATAAAGGAAATCAGGTAAAAAAAGTCTAAAATCCTTACAAAATAAAACATATGTTAAAATACAACTATTTTAAGAGTCTAAAACTTAATAAAAGTTAATTCAATCGTAATAATAATGTACGATATTTTTAATAGAGTAAATACGCTTGAAATAAGTACTTCGAATACTGTACG
This sequence comes from Maratus speculifer, assembly GCA_964019185.1. Taxonomy (NCBI): domain Eukaryota; kingdom Metazoa; phylum Arthropoda; class Arachnida; order Araneae; family Salticidae; genus Maratus; species Maratus speculifer. Next base: position 296,040,719 of record OZ025292.1, read on the forward strand.
CACTTGACATATGATCCCTCAAATCATGTTCGAACTCATTTGGTTACAGATGTAGGAAAGTGGTATAAATCATGCATTTTTACAGTTTCATAACTTTAGTGTGGAAAATTTTAGTGTTGTGTGAAGGGGAGTTTATTGTCTTTCTTCTGAGTGTAATACGAAAAAATAACTAAGTACAATTTATAGGATCGAAGTATTGTATAAAAATTTAAATTTCGTAATTTTTTAATAAATGTTTTTATTGACCCAAATCATTTGTAAAATATTTCATCACCTCATTTAAAACATTTTCGTAATTGGAACTATATGTCTATGACTAACGGTTTTGGAACTAGCCATTGGCCACTGTTCAGAGTTGACACCCTATATGAATTTTAACTACTACATGTTTTGTTTAAACAAAACGTCTATCTGTTTTCATTTTAATAAATATTACATTTATAATCTTTTAATCTACATTAATTTCAATTATTTAGCAGTTGCACAGTTGGAAATAGATAATTTTTTCTTGGAAAGATTCTGTACTTTGCTATTGATTTTTGTTGTAGCTTTAGATGGTTTACGACTTTAAAAAAATATTGTTAAATCTTTCTATTTTTTTTCACAACACTTAAATATTCGATAAATCTCTACTTTTTTCCCCATCATTTAAAAAATGGCTAATGGTCGTTATCTTTTCTTTTCAAGCAATATTCCCGACACGTTTTGTAAATCCTTCATTCTGTTTTCGGCTGATTAGAATAATAGCATTTTATTTAATTAATTTGATAATAATAATAATAAAACTTTAGTAATCCAATTTCTTATTCAAAACCTGTTTGGATATGTTAATTATAGCATCAACGTTTTCTTTTATTTTTATTATTATTTTATGTAATAAAACAAAAAATTAATTTTGCTTAAACTGCCATCGCTATACATCATTACTGAGATTTTTTGCAAACACTTTCTTTTAATATTCTTGAAAATATATTTGTCCGATGTGTATATTAACGATAATTATTTGTCTCAACAAAAATTTGGTGTAAAATAAATAAATAAATAAACAAAAGAAATACCGAAAAGTAGTTAATCATTATGCCACGCAACACTTTATAAACATTTTTAAAAACAAATTCCTTTGACTACTATCATTAAAAAACAAACGAACTATACTGGATAGTTTTCTTAAATACCGCAAATTGTTAAAGAAAATATGTATTTTATACCAAAAGATGCTGGCAACCAGTGTGTGAATACAGTTGACTTAAAATTTACAAGATGCTATCTTTAAGAATGAAGTAAAATTTCTCAAGTTTAAACCTTTCGGGTCCGAATTTTTTTTCAGTTTTTAGCAAAATATTACTTTTACATTAATAACATTAACAATAGCTATCGAAATAGATTAATTAGTGTTTAACGAATATTTCATTGTCTGAAAGAAAACGAATGTTTCTGTTTTGCGTACTATTCATTTGATATTCATATGGCTCTGTAGGTACTTAAAAAATATTATATTACAATAAGGTTTAACTTATATTACTACTTTCTAATACTTTTTGCTCTTTATTACATATGTTTCTTTGAGGAAAGTAACTCTTATTTCAAATTTAAAAAGCGAAATTCATGTTTAACATAAAAGAATCGCAAACGGTGCAAAGTGAATTAAGCAAATAATAATAATTATTATTATTGCTAAATGCTAAACATAAATGAAATCAGATAGCAAATGCATAAACATATGCCAACATTACTACATGTAAATAGTAGCAAAAGTATTTTTTAAAACAAAATAAGGCTCCATAAAAAGAAATGTACTATTAATAGTACACGAGACCCGAAAGGGTTAATAAATGTAGCGTTTGTATTGGCTTTGTTCAGTTTTCTACTTCATATATTGCTTGAATTCATTTTAACATCATGGGTTATTGAATGAAATTTCACAGTGTCGGTGCAGAAAAAATTACAACACAAACTGCGAAAAATCACCTTTTACAAGAAATGGTGCTGGCATCCCGGCTTTCCAAGACAGTTGCTATAAAATTTACAAAGAGCTGTCTTTAAGAGTGTTATTAAAACTTTCAAGTCTGGTAAAAATAGCATTGATATTAGCTGCATCCAATTTTTACTTTAATTTGTTGCTTGAATTACTTTTGACAGCATGGTGCTTGAATGTGATTTAAAGTTGTAGTGCTTGAAAAATTAAAACTTAAAGTGCAGGAATAATCACAACTTTTTTTACAGAGCATTTCGAATAAAACTTAATATTTGCTATATGGACAGCCATTTAAATTTTTTTAAATGTAAAATTGATTTCACCCACCTTAATCCTTTTTACACATGTGTACTATTAATAGTACATGTTTTTTAATCGAGTATTATTTTGTTTTAAGAAAAACTTTTCTTATTTAATAATGTTAGAAGATCTATACATGTACTACGTGACTTCACTTAGGTTTAGGTATCTAGTAATAATAATAACTATTATTATTTGCTTAATTGTCTTAGCGCCGTTTGCTATTCTTTAAGTATATAAACTCGTTAGCTCTAAAATAAAAATTGCTTTTCTGAAAGGACTATGTGTTATAAAGCACAAAAAGTATTAGAAATTTGTAATATAAGTTAAATCTCATTGTAATATTGTATTTTCTAAACATGCCCAAAAATACTTTCTTATCCTATTGTTACAGGAATATTAATCGTATAGTAGGAAAATGAACAGCACTCGTTATCTTTCCGACTATGACATATTCTTTAAACACGAATTAATATATTTAAATAGTTAGTGTTAATATTATTAACGTAAAAATAATTTTATATAAAAATTGAAAAAAAAGATCAGAAAGGGTTAAAAAAAGTTAAACACAAAAGGGTTTGTTCAACATTATTTTTCAAATATATAAAAAATTATCAAATAGCTATATGAATATGATTTTTAGATTATTTCTTATGTAACTGCAAAAAATAATGGTCTTATGTTTCGACTTATGAGTTATTGACGTTCTTATCTTACATATTGCTGTCTAATGTTAGAGATGCTTTATAAAAAGCGACACATGAAGAGAAAGGTTTATTGCAGTTAAGCTCTAAATTGTTTACACTAGCGAGGAAAAAATGAAATCCAGTAAAACCCGCATGAAACTTCTTTTCCGAAATAAATAAATCTGCTTTCGCGTCTTTGCGAAAAATCTTCCTTTTCAAAAGGCTTTTTCCTCTGCCTTCTATTATTTTCTCTTAAGAATATACTTCTTTATATGATTCCTTGAAAAAAAAAACATGTTATGTGAGCATATGAATTATTATTATTATTATTTTATAACTGATAAAAAGTAAAGTCTTTTTTTGTGTGTCAATTGTTTTAACTTTTTGATATCATTTCGGTAACAAATGTAGAAAAAGTTCTTGCTTAAATATCCAGAACAACATAAAAAAAATTGTAATTTAAAAAGTTATACAGTGATACCTCCAAATAAGGGACACCCATGGGACCGAAACTTTTGTCCCTTAAATAGAGGTGTCCCTTATTCGGAGTTTTACTTTAAAAAGTCATTCAGAAAGACATAAAAAATAACATAAAGGTTATGTTTAAACGTACCCAGAAGCCTATAAATTGCGTTAATCAAGCATAACAGGAATAAATAATTAATTAATTGAAATTTTCAGTTTGTTATAATATTAAATGGTTTGTAGAATTATTGATTTGTAATTTTTATTTGCAAAACGTGCAAAACATTTAAAAGAATCTTACTTTAAGTAATCTTTAAGAGTGATTCTTTTGCAAATTCAGTTTATTTCTACAAATTTTTCAAATGTTCATTTACCATACGTATAAGTTTTAATATTTCATTATCAGCAATATTTACGAAAAAAATATTCAGATTTATATATTTTAAAGCATCTTTAAAGCTTTTTATTTCACAATTTTCATTTTTTCTTCACTTTTATAGTCATCCTGATAATTTCAGCATTACAGTTGATGGGGATAAACGCACTGATTGTAGGTAAATAAATGCTCGTAAATTGTGTCGTATGCCTCTCTGTCAAAATAGTTGCAAGTCTTTTTGATAAGTTCACAAAAATCTGTATTTTAATTTTCATCTCGGATTATTCCATTGTCTGAAATGAAAAAAAACAGCTCTTATACAATTTTCAATGTCCCTTAAATCGAGTGTCCCATATATAGAGGTAAATACATTACACCTCATATACCAAAGGACTGGGACCAGAACTTTTGCCCCTTAAATAGAGGTGTCCCTTATTTGGAGGTTTCACTGTAAAAACCATTTGGAAAATGAAATTCTAATTAATGTGGCATGTCAAATTTAGATTCAAATGACAAAAGTTTACTTGATTTATATTTATCGGATTGATATCCGAGTTTATCCAGTCAATTGATAAGCTTATGGTTTTATAATAAAATGCAGCTACGGTCTTTTAGCAGCTTGCCAACCTCGACCCCATCCTTTCCACTCTTCGGTGTCTTAATGAATTTATTTAATTTTCCTTTTAAATTTGTCTGGTTTCAATTTTTGATTTTTTCCCATTTTGGCTACCGGTAGAGATTCAGCTATTCGAAATGTTGGTTGCGATCTTTGAACATTTCTCCCGCTAGCGAGTTGCAATAAGAGAAGAAAAGCTAAAGAATAACAGACGTTAAACATCTGACCGCCGAGAAAAGGGCCAAATTGTACTGTTGTTTTCTCTGTATTTACACAAAAATCTAAAAAAAGATGTTTTTTTTTTCAATATGACAAAAAAAAAAAAAATTAATTACTTATAAGAATATAAGTCTGTAGAGTTAATCATAACAAAATGTTTTAAAAATAGATTATACTTGTAGCATTATATTAATTTAAATAATGCTTATATTTATGGGATAGTCCAAGGGACGACCAAACAAAACCCTATGTCATCGAGCACAAGAAAAAATCCTTTATTTTATGGAAAAGCAGTAATAGAGGAATCTCATGATCCATGTCTGTCAGAAGCGAAGTGGTGCATAAGCTAAAAATTGATACCACTAGTAGTCGACTGGTAAATTTAGCATTGTGTTTGCCGTACAATCAAAAGTACGAAAACATGGAAAAGTGGATGCAGGAAAACACAATGCTAATCTTACGAGTCAACCACTTCTGGTATTAATTTTTAGCTTATACACAACTTAGCTTCCAGCAGACATGGATCATTCGATTCCTCTCTTACTACTCTTCCATGAAATAAAAGATTTTTTCTTGTTCTCGATGACACAGGATTTTGTGCGGTAGGCTCTTTGACTATGAAGACTGCAACTTAGTTAACGGATATAACTTAGTAATTTAGATAATAACTTAGTTAATGGCGGTGAAAAGGTTTTAAAAAATGAAAAACTAAAGGATCACAGACGTTAAAAAAGATAAAAAATATAAATAAAATTGCAGACACCACAAAGTATGTTTTTGACCGAAAACAACCACCATTTTCCAAATCCCTCCCCCCCCCCCCACACACACACAAAAAAAAAAAACTGTCATTTTTTTGCTTTGAAGAAGTCAATTTGATATTTTCAACTTTAATGGATAAAAGTAACTCAACTATAACCGATAATAAGAAAGCAAAATTATGTGTCACGTATAAATTTTGAGACAATTTCTAATATTTTCAAAATTTAGCGAAGAAATATCCTTAGTTAATAATAATAATGAAATATATACAGGGTGTCCCAAAAATGACTGATGGATTTTAAAATTCAATAACTTACAAACGGTGACAGCTATTAAAAAAAATTGCAGTAGGGTTATGTACAATGTCAAGAAATTTTTTTCCGTAATTTTTTATTTTAATTCGCATATCAAACAATAGGTGGCGCTGACGGCGATTGAAGGCCAGGTCGACGACTGATCTCCTGGCCTTCAATCACCGTCAGCGCCACCTATTGCTTGATATTCGAACTAAAATAAAAAATTACGATAAAAAAACTCCTGACATTATACAAAATCCTCCTGCAAAAATTTTTTAAATAGCTGTCACCGTTTGCAAGTTATTGAATTTTAAAATCCATCAGTCATTTTTGGGACACCCGGTATAAATAACACAATACACATCCATTCCATTATACTTGAAATAATGAAACACCATCAACATACACTGGCGAATGATTTTTGCTCCATAAGCAGTGATGTAATTGAATTATTGTCCCTTTAAATGAATGGTAAATTCACTGTAATATATATGTCAAAAGAACGTTGCTTTGTGTTTCCGTAATATACATCTGTTGCTCTATGTTTTAAAACAGTATACATTTAGAGAAATACACCATACAAAATGTTTCTCCAATTTCCCCGGCGATAATGTAACGGGATTATGTGTCTCTATAAGTGAATATGTAAATAATAAATGGATACTACTTGATTATCCCGTCGACGAAAAATCTATCGCCAAATTATAAGATTAAATTTCAATGATAGACGATAGTGAATGTAACATTCAATGACATTAAATACAATATATGTGTTTTAAACGTAAAAAAAGTGTTTTTATTTGTATTTTTATAAATATTCTAGTAATTGTATTTTTTTTTTTTTTTTTTTTTTTGTTATTTAAAATAAATATAATGTCAATATGTATAATTTACCTATTTGTTTGGCGATTTGTATAATTTGGCAAAATTGGTCTACGAGATAGCCAAATAGTAGCGATAAATATTACCTGTTTCACTTTCAATAAGGAATGTTCTGTAGTAAAATTCAATAACATTTATAAAGTTCTGGTAAAACATGTAAATTTGTTCGTGTTGGATCCAGACTAGTCGGCAAAACTATTCCATGAATAAATATTTTTAAGATTAAAGCGTTAAAAAGGTGGAAACTTAAACCATAAATATATTACTATTAAAATTTAGACAAACAAACAAACAAATAAATCTGTTTTTTATTTCTTACACGTCATTTTTTACAAAGTTAAAGTTCCTATAAGTTAGTGGAGAATTTTACTATCTTTGAGGATTTCTCCCCTTCAATCAGCAATGAAAATGTTGCTTTAACATTTTTATTTCTTCATTTTACTTTCAAAAATTTTAATTGAATTTACTAAATCAATAAACTAAACCTTTCATCTTGTTTTAAAAAAGACTATATTTACAAAGCATTATGATTAATATTAGTTCGAGCGATGAAAATTAAAAAAATCTGTGGAATGAATTAGAAGAGTGTTGTTATTTTAAGCTAAAGTATTAAGTAAACACATGTCATAACCATTAAACAAACATCGATTTATGATAATGAAGGAGAAGTCGAAATATATGTGCATTAAAATTGCCTTTCTACATCTACCTGCTTCTGTATATCATATGATTATGACGAATTGTGTTATTAGGTACTAAATAAAATACATAGATATTCAGTTTAATTAATAAAAATTTTTAGGTGTCAAGCAAAATATTTATAGCTAAAAATTTGAAGCAAGAATTCTCACGTTCAAAGCGCATTTTCAATAACATCAATTTATGGCAAAAATATGTTTTAATCTGTTATGTTTGACAGAAAAAAACACTTAAAACTTTTAACAAACAAGAGTAAAACAGTTTATTTTAAAAAGTAAAATTTAGTGGAAATAACTCGAGAATATTGCAATAACACAGGCTATTGTGTAACGAAGCATTGAATGGGCCAGAATAAAGCCTTTTTAATAACTTAAATTACTTCCAAAAATGTAAACACAATAATTAACTAAAAGAATCTATGCTTTGGTAAAAGTTTAAATTGACAAGAACAACATCAGAATCCTTTTTTATGAATATCTATACATACAGGGTGTCTCAGAACTTCATGTACAAACTTTGAGGGGTGATAGAGAACATCGTTTGGAACCACAATTACATAGGAAAGCATGGGCGGAAACGTCTTGTTAACCCTTTTACAGAAAGTAGTTTGTATATGAAACTACAAAACTTTTAATGCAAAATGAACATTGACACCAGAATTTTAATATCATTTTTCTATTTATTATGTATGTGAAATGTCTGATTTATCTTCTTTGCAAATACATTTTTCTGCAATTTCTGATGTCATTCATATTTTTCTACATTTTAGCAATGGAAGTGCTGTGTCCGTGAAAAGCTCAAAGAAACACAAAGACACAGTTATGACACAATGCAGAAAGCAGTGTAGAACACTTTATTACACAGAAAAAAGTACAAGAAATGATTTAATATTGAATTAAATTTTAAATTAGGTTTTTTTTTAAAGCAAGTATCTTGGTGCTATTAGAAACTGATAAAATTTGGAGAAATATGATTTACACCAGAAATCGCAGGAAAATGTATTTGTAAAGAAGAAAAAAAATACGTTCTATATACATATTAATTGAAAATATCTTATTAAAATTCTGCTGTCAATGTTCATTTAGTATTAAAAAAGTTGTAGTTTCATAACTATACCATTGTCTTTGATAGGGTTAACAAGTGAGGATGGCGTTTCCGCCCACGCATTTCTGTGTAATTGTGGTTCCAAATGATGTTCTCTACCACTCCTCAAAATTTGTACAAGAAGTTCTGGGACACCCTGTATATTGCGCTAACGTATATGACACAAAAATCACGATTATTTGTTAGTTGTTTAATTGCAATATCCAAATGATACACATCTTATGGGTTTCTACGCAAAAGCCCTTTTATAAGATTTATGCTATAGTAAATTAGATTTATTTATGTTTTGTTCTATTGCTGCAATTATGGAGCTTCAAAATATCATTATTTTCATTATTATCTGTTCTTTTTACTTAAAAAAATAAATAAAAATCATGAATTTTAAACTTTTCAGTATCAAATCAAAGTTATGTATTATAAACGGAATGAGTGAAAGTGTTACATTATTTAATTTTAAATAATTAATGAAATACGAAAAAAATGCCACGGGTACATTATTTGGCGATTTATTATCTGCGCTGGGCTAGCATAAAGCACAGATGTCATATATGCAGCACATTGGCGCGTTATTTTTATGACGCCAATTTAGCGAAAATTCCGTTTTCAAATACCAGTTATATACATATTTTAAAACTAATTCCTATTATTTTAAAAACGAAATGATAATAAAAAAAATTAGTTAACAATTATTGACTAAAACAATTTATATTATTTTAAAAAAGAAAATAAAAGGAAACAATCAGTTTATGAATATATAAATTAAACAAAAACATAATTTGCAGAACAAATTAAAAAAACAAAATTTATTTCCTGCTCTATTTAAGCCCGAGAAGGGACAGATATTAAGATATTTCATTTATTT